>LNDK02000009.1:0-65644 GCA_001455915.2 Samsoniella hepiali | reverse complement strand
GGGGGGGAAGGGGGACGCGACGGGGTGTAGTACTTGCACGGGTAGACCTCTATTCAAGACTGTACTGGCTTTCGGAGAGTGGCAGAAACGCCGAGCTCCAAAAGACCATGGCTAGTTCTAGACAGTGCGAGCCAACCAATGAATGCTGAGCATTGTGATAGAGCTACACCTGCCGCTGCATGTCCTTGAGCGAAATACCTCAGCAGATTGATGCTTGCTACCACAACAGCTAGCCTGATTGAACGCAAATGCATGACAATGATAGGCGGACGAGAGACCGTGCGCCGGCGCGTTCCACACTCAGCATTGCCATCTCAACCCGATTTTCGACACCTGCCGCGCCCTTCGATGTACCATCCGGACTTGCCGACACCATCATCTGGAGGTGCCAATCCACCTCTTTGTAGGTCTTCCCATTCGATGCACACACCATACGTAGGTAATTCAAAGTCTCCGAACGTTCGTTGGGGCCAATCATTTGTGCAAGCCGGGAGCTGCGTCACTGCTGCTCCCACAGCCGTCCTTTGTTTTCTGATCTACCGAACGGTAAGGAACTGTAGCGAAGCATGTCAGTAGGCTGCCCATAATTGACGGTGACCAGAATACCAGCAGTGCTTGATCGTGGCGTGGTCGGTACAAGTACTGCAGCAAGTCGCCTCCCAAGATCAGCTCAAGGACGCTGGTCTAGCCCAGGCGACCATTTTTGACCTGTAACTCAGTCCAGTTGGCAGATATGACCGTCCGCTTTTCTCACGCCGGGCTTATCACCCCTAAAGTTCCAGCCACCAGGCACAGCCCTTCACCTGGGCCCCGTACTGCTACAACGATTACCACTTAATAGAAAGCTTGCTAATTCCGCCATGTGAGTTCAAGTCTGTGTCTCAAGACCAGCCTGGCGCCAGTTGCAGGCATGTTCGTTCCGCACTCCCCTATAAGCCGGTGCTGAGGTGGAGCTGATAGGTGAACAAGAAAGCACCCCATTAGCACTCAGGCGCGAAGGGTTTTGTGCCCATTGGCTGGCAGGAGCAGCGCCATGGTCCCATTGCATGGGCAATAACGATTCCTCTGTCGACCAGGTTCAGCGCGCAAATGACTGGCTGTCATACGTTGAGCGTTTCACGCTAAATAGTCAGACGAGAGGCCGTGAGAGCTCGGGCGCTACTATCCAGCACTTCATTGGCATTTCTGTTTTAGGAACTGCAGATTATTGGGCCTGCATTAAAACCCTTCGAGCGTATCCAGTCACGACCTGAACATGGTCTCTATTTAAACTTGTCCAACTTCGGCACTTGCTCTGCAGACAGCCCGACTGAAGCCAGAAGTCACACTCCGGATTTCATCAATACTGGGAACCAAAGAAGCTATGGAATACGAGGGGGATTGCACGACAACAAACTCTGGACCAGCGCCAGTCTCAGAACCTACACCAGAGCCTGAGGCAACATCACCAAGACCATCACAATCTGAAGGCATGGTGCCTGAGTCTGAATTTTCAATCCACTCAGAGGGCTCTGACAAAGAAAACAATCAATTCCCAGCCATACACGCAAAGATGAAGATCTGTATACGCATGATCCAAGAATGCGGCCTCGGTAACGCAGTTCTTGTCGACTATCTAATTGGCTGCACGTACCAGAGCGGACCAGGTCGGACAGGATCTGACTGGCGCAAGAATTCATGTAAGTACTGTACTGCTTAACTATCCAAAATGCATTTTACAGACAGTACTGATAGGAAGTGGGAAAGTACGGCGCCCTGGCGCGAAAACATCGCGGGTTCTTAAACAGCGACGGTAGAAGAACTGCAGGGTTATGGTAGTGAGATACTAGCATTATTTCAAATACTTTAAATTATGTTAGCAGATTGTTCAAAGATTATCTCTCGTAATCTACCTTGTGCGTCAACACGACTACGTAGGGCTCGAAGTCGAAATACTTGGTCCTTTTCTTCGTTTTCCATCCGAGTAAAATCACGGGTGACGGTTATTTGACCACGAGGGCCACACATGAAAGCATTGGCTCAAAATAAAGCTATGGAACTGCTATTCGGTTTTATAACAGGACGGCTGAATCGGAAGGTGGTTGGGTTACCTTGATAGAGGTATTGTCGTAACCGGACGAAATGGGTGAGGCACATGCAGGTCAGCATTTGGAAGTGTGCTGGATTTCCACAGGTCAATAGTGACGTAACTGGCAGCCTGGCGACTTGGTGCGAGAGGAACGGGAGTCAAACATTCAAAAGCAGTATTGGACCCGCTGTCAACTTGAAAGACAAAACAAGCATCCTCGCTAGGTTGTTGAGCTTGCGCAGGAAAATGTGGATTGCCATCAGACGAGGAAGGGTCGGAGATATCGGCGGTGCTGTGTGAAGAGACACCGGTTGCCCATGAATTGCAAACGGGCGCAGTTAGCCGAGTAGGCCATGGGAGACAGTCTGCCGGAAAGCAGGTTGAACTGTTGCCGCATCTTTCAATCTGCAGGCGCAGCTCTTCGTTCTGTCGGCACAGTCGCTCGTTTTCTTTTTCGAGATGCTCGATATGGGCTTTCGTGCGGATACGCAAGGCTCGCTGATCCTTACGGTTTTGCAAACGTTTGCGCTCGAGTTGAACCTGAGTTAACGAGCGAACTGCGGGTAAATTATGGGTTAGCAAAATACCGTTTGGCCTAGATCAGTGGGAAAGACGATATACCTCTTCGTCTGGTAGATTCCATAGTAGATAGCTTATCCGGGCTTGAATTACCGGTAAATGGTGTGACGATAGAGTCTGGCGATTCCGTAGAGGTGTTTGTTTGTATGTGCAGCCGTGGACGCGCGTGGGACTTTCTCAGCAGAAGTGGATGCAACCGCAGGTCGCGCAGTATTATTATCAGATAGCAATCAATTATCGAGATCAAAGAAGCATAGAGTGTTCAATGTCGGGGGGCGCTGGGCGTTGAAGGAAAAGGGGAGAATGGCAGCTCTGAGTTCGAATGGGGTCTCGAGCGAAGGGAGAAAAGAGCCTGTCTCTTGGTGATATGCGACAGAACATCACGCTCCGGTCATGGTCATATACCGTTAGGCTAAAAGATAGAGCGGGTGGGAAATGCGCCTAGGGTCTGTGTTGGTGGTTCCCCTCAATAGGATTTTGACAGGTCCATCTCAGCCTCGATAGCTCCACGTGACGAACAAACATGGCGTGCATGGCGCCCAGAGGTCAATTCAGTGGCCTCTTCTGTGAAACTCTGGCCCGCTTAGCGCCAATCATGTCCAAGCTGGCTTGAGTTACGGAATTTCAGCAATGCAGACTCCAATGGTGGCGAAGGCCTGGCTGGCACGTTGTGTATAGAGAAATCATAAGTGTTCGTCTTTTCATTTAGATCATATACAAATAATCTACATATTCGAACTGAGCTTGATCCCAAGCGTTGCGAGTATTGCTTTTCGAGCTGCGCCTACGCCGTTGATGCCACGTCGCTCGACAGTAATGCAGCGATCGGCTCGAATTGTCCCATCATAGTATTTCAACACCATGTCGCCGATAAGTATGACAATATCAAATTCACATAAAGTGAGCAGCTCGAAGAGTTGTCCCTGGTCAGCCAACTCATCGTAGAAGATGACATTGACTTTTCGTTTACGCAAATGCTTGGCTTTGATGCGTTTCATCTGATAGTGGTCGTCTTGCAACAGGTTCACGATGTTCTGGCTGGCATCTGATCCCTTTGCCGAATAGAAAAAGACAGTAGGTTTGGACTTGAAGAGTTGGCCGAAAGAGAGAGGTAGATGCATGGTGACAGATAGCAAGGTCGCCCCTGAAACTGGTATATAGACGGAAAGAGAAGAACAGAATAGGGCCGGCTGATAAGTATGACTTGAAGCAGCAAGTGGTGTAATGCTACCTTTGTCTCAGCAATCACAGATCCCGAGGCTGTTCTGCCTTTTGTACTCGGAACTCGTCTCGATGGTAGTGGCGGTGTCGGACACAGCAAAAATGCAAGGCGAGGCGTCTCTGGCGGGAAAATACACTCGCGCAAGCTACCAACTAAAGCATATCAGAAGTACAATGGCGTTTTAAAAGAAAAAAACCAAATTGAAGAACACGACGCTTCCCCACAAACGGGGAAGCATCCGGCACTGGCTTGTCGACTGTACCGAGAGGACTAGCCTAAGATAGCGTCCCGAAAGCCAGGAGTCCGTGATGAGCGAGACCTGATTACGAGACTCACTGGGACAGTTGATCCGTACTGTCACTTCTCATTTTACTCCTGAGTGGCTTTTGGATGGGGTACATACAGTCGACAGCGCTGACTGGAGCCAGGAGGGCACACCTGCCTCCACCTGGGGCCTCATTATGGGTCTGATCCCCACTCAGTCCTGGGGCTGAGGCTAGTTCGGGTTTGTACCAACCACAGGATGGTGTCCTATAGTGGGTCAGATTTAAGTGCGCGGTCTCAGTAAGTAAGAGCGTAGGGGTGTCGATAACCTGCCGATGGGCGCTACCGAGTGCCTGCATCCTGCCGGGGTCGAGGCTATATGCATCGCGATTGATCTTTCGCCGCCCCACGGTAGGCTCTTCCGTTGAGCATCTACAAGCCTTGCATCATCCAAACATTGATAAGCCGAGTTATTACCTCGTGGTCCCGAGGCCGCGGGCTCGCACCTGCTTCGTCCCAAATTCTAAGATGTCGCCAGAACTATGTGTAACTATCTGTCTCCCACTTTACTTGCTTCCCACTAGCCTCGAATGTCTGCAGGTTCTACTGAGGGCACGAAAGGCTGCCAAAGTTATGAAACATTCGCACGACCGGGCAGCGAAATCCATCGCAGTGCGGTTTCTGGCGCTGTTCATCGTATTTTGTTCTGCACTGGCTATCCTTTCCATGGCGTTGATACCCATCCTCATAATATGGCTTCAGTGTTTTGGGTTACCAGTGCAGCATGCGATATACACGACGGTTCTTATTGACATTTGCAGCGAGGTTCGTGTCACGCCACCTTCACAGAACAAGCCCGCACTTACATCACCGCAGTTGGCCCTTCTTTATTTGGTCGGAAATACACGGCTTGACAATCTTGTTCTGTCTTTTTTCCCAGCTTCCATCGGTGCGCTACTGGTTGTTTTTGCAATTTCTGGATTCCATGAAAGTGTATTTGGGCCGGTCGGTAGCCTCCTAAACGCCATTGGGACCTTGACCTTTTATCGAAAGTTGGAGAATTTCCAAACAGAGTCTAGCTGCTGCTGGATGATTCCCCGTTGCGCCGCGCGCGTCGGCGATATGGTGGCGGCGCTTGCTGCACTGGTACGGGATGACCTCCAATTGGTAAGTTGACCACCGCCGAACAGATGTAGTTGCTGACGAAGTAACAGCTTATTATCGTGTCTCTGCTTTTATCAGTAGCTTCTCGGACTCCATTTCGCGCTTTTGAGAAACTCATATGTGACGATAAGAGCACACGTCCGAACGGAGGAGATGCCTCTCATAGCTCTAGCCAAACGGGGGTGGAATTGGACTCACTATCCGCTTAACGTATGATCTGAATCATTTTAATCCAATAACCAATCAGCAAGTTGCATTTTTTTTTGGTATTCACCTTGTTTATCTCACAGTATTGAGCTTGCCTGTTTACAATGACTGACTGCCGCGCACAACCGCTCAAGCTGTTTACGTAAGAAATACATTGCCCGTTGTGATTGGCTGCTACCCCTCACATATGGAGCCCGGTGTATTGAAGTCCGGTCATCAACAACAAACAAGGTAGAGGAAGGACAATAGGGTTCGCGCAGTGCTATGGGCGACGGTTTCAAACACATCGAAAACTTGACGCCAGGTAACTTCGAGCGCAAACGCCGCGTTTCTGCAGAAGATGCCTCGCTGCAGTCGGCTCGTCGTGGAGCTGCGCAGAGGGATTGCGAATCAGTCTTCCCACCAACCCCGCCTTCGAGGTTGAGGACCTTGCTTCTGCCTGCTGAACAACAAATTGCCGCCACGCAAAATTTCGTTTCTTGGATAACGACGGTCCCTCCTTTGATCACGGCCAGAAAAGAGGGAATTCTGTTAGAGTTCGTTAGCCGATGTGAAAGCTTGCTGAGCCAACCTGATACTCCGATCGCGGACGACTGCCACCCACTGCATGAGGGGCGTCGAAGCTATACCATCAGCTGCGTAGTGAATCTCGTACTTCGAGCAGCTGATGATGCTATATCGGCAGAACTACAAACTCCTGGTAGCATAAACGAGCTGCTACTCCCATTTTTAAGGAAATGGAGTCGACCATCAACGTCCGGTCCTATCACCACCATCGAAGCTGTCAGGAAGCGCAGACACCATAATGTGGAGCTCTTTCAATTTACAGAAGCATGTGCCAAACGGGTAGGAAATTGTGCTCACGCAATTTCTTTATTTAGTCAGTACTCCATCTGGGTCTTCCCGTGCATTCACTTACGCAGGCTGTAGACGACGGGCAGTATGGAATGAAAGACGTAGAGTACGTCGAGAAGATGGCTGCAGCGGAGCCCGATAAAGTCAATTGCAGTATCTACGACGAGCTTGACCCTGCGATACTGATGCCAAAACTAGTACCTGCAATGAGGCGTTTACCAATGTATAGCCTGTTGGAGCTATACCCATTGTCCACGACACTCGAAAATCAGCTCTCAATGCAACAAGAGACACAAGAGGAGAGATTACTCAAGAAGCATAATGATGCTAGAACAGAGATCGTGGCGAGCAAAAATTCCCGACATAACAAACTGGATGAGAACCTGTATCCCGCTTGTCAGATCTTTATGAGGAGAGTGATTGAACATTTGGTATGTGTATTGGAGGACAGAACAAGGATGCAACCTAATCCGGCATAGAAATCGACCAAGATCAAACGGGAAGGGACGTTCAGTCTGTCGAGCGACGATCTCGAGAGCCCTGCTTCGAGGCAATACCTGCTACGGCTGAGCAACGAATACGAGGATGATTGCATTGAATCTGAGTCACAGGTCGCATTCAGCTTGGCTGTTCCGTACTTCATAGGAACCAAACAAATCCAGCTTTCAGACCAAGGCCAGGACTGGCGTTTGAATTGGCCCAGTAACAAAGTTCTCGTGTTTGTGGAAAAATTAAGGCTGCTCAGCGACGGTCACTTGCAGATTCACGTCCAGAGCTTCAAAAGTGTGATCGCTACCACCGCTTAGTTTTAATATAGGAATGCTACATAAACATCAGGCACCAACTTGTAGTTATTTTTTCTCTTGGGTGGTCTCGCTAGTCTCGCTTGTTAATAGCCGACGCAGCTTCGGCTGCCGGACGATGACCGTAGGCCTCCTGGGCCTTTGATTGTTCAATCTCAGTTGGTCGATGCAGCACCTCATGCAGCACTAGTGCGGCACCAGTTTTTAGCTTCCGAGTGGTCTCACTGAGCGAAATAACTGCTTTATATTGCGGCACGCAGTACGTGGCTGTATTAACGGCACGCCTCCTTGGATCAAAACTTTGACCGAGTCGTAACGCAGGTATCCACCGCTGCTCCGGTCTAAACACCATCAGCCTGGCAGCCTATTCTTGATTGCAGTCGGGAGCAACATAATTCCCCGTAACGGTGGGTGTTGGCCATGGCTGGCCTCCTCGTATGAGAGCAGTCGAGGTGCACAGCTAGTATAGCTTAGCAACCAGTGCCGACAGATTCCGCGCTACATTTAGGGCTCTACTCGGGCGCCTTGCCAGCGAGGATCAGCTGCAGTGTGACCTATGTCCAGACCGGCTAGCCACTTGGCTGCACAAAAAGACGGGCACACGAATGAGTGGATTTGCGACGGCCTGTTTAGCTGACAAGGGCACCATCACGCTTGATCAAGTCAAGCTGATCCACCACAAGAGCTGGTATGTTGACGAGGGTGCCCAGCATCCCTTGGTAGGCATGGTCGCTTCGGCTACTGGCTTTGTCACAGCTGTCGCTATTGCCTCTTCAAACTATTCCAGGGCCTGGAGATACAGACCTAGCAAAAAGGGCGACAAGAAAGAAGCTCCGAGCGAGTCTTCAACCGAACGAAAAGAACTTGTGTCTAAGGACCATGAACTTGAACCGACAACCCGCCCTGACAATCGTCCCAGAATTCCATCAAATCCCGTGACCAGTATGACCCCATCGCAGATGGAACTGTCTGCTAGGAAAATGGCCAAAAAGTCTCTTCGCACCGTCTGGACTCCCCAGCCTGGAATCGAACGCGCATCCACCTTCCACGACAAACGCAAGGCGGAGTGTGAAGAGCATGAAAAGAGCCATCACGGTCGCACGTGGTATCTTGCTCGTAAGACTGGCAGATTCGGTGTCGAACTTACCAAGGCAGGCCTCAAGGCACCCGTTGACTTTTTCTGGAATACGGCTAACGGCTACCACAACTTCCCCTCGTACGGTTATGCTGGTGTCGAGGTCCGCCGCAGAGACGAGATCAAAGGTTTCGGTAGCGGCATCAAAGTCGCCGGGAAGGAGTTTGTTCTCGGTTTCTGGGAGGCCTTTTCCGGCATTGTTGTCCTACCATACAAAGGCACCAGAGACGAAGGCGCCAAGGGCTTGGCAAAGGGCTTTTGGCGCGCTAGCTATGGCCTCTGTAATCTGAGCGCTGCCATCTTTGGTCTTCCCGAGTACACCCTCAAGGGCTTGGAGAGGGAGCTTTCCAAGCGCCACCTCACGAAACTCAAGGCAGAAATCCTGCTCATCAGACTGCGCATGGCGCTCATGGACTTTCGCGAGGCCACGGTGGAAGAACGTGAGGCGGTGGTCGACATATGGATGACCAAATTCTAACATACAGCAGCACTCGATTTTCTTGCTCCAAATCTCACTCACTTAATACTTTACTTTGTCATGACAGGTCTGTGTTGATCTTCTTCTTTTCTGATGTTCTGGGCGACGATTTAGGTTCGTTTTGTCGTGGGTCCATAGAATATTCCGCGCAGAGGCGCGCATGCATTGATTTTGGTATTACATCGCAGTATTTCAAACCTTACTTACGAAGTTTTACGCCATGCACGGTTTGAATGCGGTTTTTAAAGTGATCCAAGCTTGTCAGGAAATTACCAAGATGCCGGCATTCGGGGTGGCGGCACACAAACCTCGCATTGCCCTTCTCTTGCCGCAGATGAACGTTCTCGACATGGTCTATTATGTGAGAAGCACGCTTGAACTTATCACGTACCGTCTTGAGCATTTTAACAACGGCCCTCACGGAGCTTCACGCCGTGTACGTGGTAGACGTGGGCTTTGAAGTGAGTTAGGTTGTCCAAGAAATTACCAAGATGCCGGCATTCAGGATGACGACAAATAAACCTTGCGTTGCCGTTTTCGTGCCTCATGTGAACGTTTTCGACATGGTCCATCATGTGAGAAGGACGCTTAAACTCTCTCATACGAATCGCATCAGACAGTCGCTCATCGCCCACGCAGTACGTCCGTCAATATTTGCACCCACCTTCGGGACTAGCACGAAGTCACGTAGCAACGAGTTGAAATCACGACGAGTGGCCTGAGGGTAAATGTTACCAGACGTCATTCTACATACAGTGTGTAGACAGACAAACTTCCAACCTTGGAACGCTCCCAAGGATTATTTTCAGATCTCGGAACGCTCCAAAGACTATTTTTAGAACAGCCTTCGAACGTTCCCAGGACTAATTTCAGATCTCAGAACACTCCAAGGATTATTTTAGGTATCTACGAATAAACAAAAAAATAAAGAAAGATAAATTTTTATATCAGGAACGTTCCAAGGCAGAACAAGATCTGAAAATAAACCTTGGTACGTTCTCACGGCGGCTTTGAAGCCTCTCCCGGCCGCTGAGTAGCAATCCATTAGTCTAGCTAAGCGGCCTCCAAGGCAGGCCGGCGACACATTAACGCGCCACCCCGCCCAGTTGCACGCGTGGCACATATACAAATTTAGAGGCGGCTTTCAAAATATCTGTAGAACGAAACGCCAGGCACAGGCTGCCACGGAGTAGCTTGTGCGATGTGTCAGCAACGAATTCGGTGGTGTGCTGGACACGCACGATGGTCTCGTACGAGAACATCTGTGAGAGGTGTTCCACGTGCCAGCAACAGCCTTGGTACGTCATGCGAGGCTTCTCGTACAAGGGTCTGCGTAAGAGCATTGGCACTTGGGTCCATAGCTTTTTCATGGAAGTGACCAATCAGGCGGTTTGTGCTGCGTGTGCCGGCGGCCTAGGCTATACTCACACTGCCACCTCGACCTGTTGACTAGTTATTATCCCTACAGAGGAGCAAGGTCCTTACCAGCAGCCCTTGCCAGTGCAGTGGCCAAGAGTCGCACTAACCCGTGGCCTGACGGCTCGCTCACCCGCCTGAAGGGTCGCAATACCCGGTCTGAAGGCTCGCAATACCCCGCTGATGCTCCTACACTTTACAATAAGAGCCCAATCCGCCGCGCCATACTTTTAACAGTATTCGCCTTTGGTGTACTCTTAGAGCCTGATCATGATCACGGCCAGCGTGGATCAGAGGGACGTAGCCACAGACTGCAGTTAGTAGGCTGGTTTCGTGCTGTGCAGAATATAGANAACCTTGGAACGCTCCCAAGGATTATTTTCAGATCTCGGAACGCTCCAAAGACTATTTTTAGAACAGCCTTCGAACGTTCCCAGGACTAATTTCAGATCTCAGAACACTCCAAGGATTATTTTAGGTATCTACGAATAAACAAAAAAATAAAGAAAGATAAATTTTTATATCAGGAACGTTCCAAGGCAGAACAAGATCTGAAAATAAACCTTGGTACGTTCTCACGGCGGCTTTGAAGCCTCTCCCGGCCGCTGAGTAGCAATCCATTAGTCTAGCTAAGCGGCCTCCAAGGCAGGCCGGCGACACATTAACGCGCCACCCCGCCCAGTTGCACGCGTGGCACATATACAAATTTAGAGGCGGCTTTCAAAATATCTGTAGAACGAAACGCCAGGCACAGGCTGCCACGGAGTAGCTTGTGCGATGTGTCAGCAACGAATTCGGTGGTGTGCTGGACACGCACGATGGTCTCGTACGAGAACATCTGTGAGAGGTGTTCCACGTGCCAGCAACAGCCTTGGTACGTCATGCGAGGCTTCTCGTACAAGGGTCTGCGTAAGAGCATTGGCACTTGGGTCCATAGCTTTTTCATGGAAGTGACCAATCAGGCGGTTTGTGCTGCGTGTGCCGGCGGCCTAGGCTATACTCACACTGCCACCTCGACCTGTTGACTAGTTATTATCCCTACAGAGGAGCAAGGTCCTTACCAGCAGCCCTTGCCAGTGCAGTGGCCAAGAGTCGCACTAACCCGTGGCCTGACGGCTCGCTCACCCGCCTGAAGGGTCGCAATACCCGGTCTGAAGGCTCGCAATACCCCGCTGATGCTCCTACACTTTACAATAAGAGCCCAATCCGCCGCGCCATACTTTTAACAGTATTCGCCTTTGGTGTACTCTTAGAGCCTGATCATGATCACGGCCAGCGTGGATCAGAGGGACGTAGCCACAGACTGCAGTTAGTAGGCTGGTTTCGTGCTGTGCAGAATATAGAGGATTGTCTGCTAAGCAGCCTGAAAAGAGTAAGCTGTCGCATATCAGATAGATGTTTCCAAAGCGCCAACGCTGACGCTGATTCTCGGAACTCATTCCAATGCTAGCCTGGTACATAATTCTTCAAAGTCGACGAATCAATGTACTTATCCTTCTTTACTATAATGCCCCAGTAGAAGTTTCATTGTAGTGGACCTGTATGTCTTGACTGGCCGCCAGTGCACTGCTCTTTACTGCGCGTACGGCCTGATTGTACTCGAGATCAACCATGTTGGTCGCATAAGGTTGAATGTCTTCTACCATGGTGGTCACTGTTGTTACCCCAGATTTGTATTTAGCAAACTTGAAATTTACCTCAGCGCAGTGCTGCAATATTGCTCGTTGGCCCAGCCACTGAAGGGGGATGGTCTAAGGATGTCTCAACTGTGGCCCACCGCCGGCTGATGCGAGCCGTTAGATCAGAACAGCGGACGGTGGAACGACGTGTCTCGGTGTGCCGTGTCTCGCTGTTATGTTTCAAGTGCTGCGTTGTGTTTAGACAGTGAACTACAGTATGACATATGCACAAAAAGAAGGATAGATTTCAACTATAAAAGCTCCCATACAATACCTCCCTGTCCGTACGACCTCGTTACGACTACCAAAAGTCTAGCCAGAAACCGCATATGAAGGTTACACTCAATTGAAAAATATGAAGCTTTTAGTCGGGATGTTCGTATTCTCCGTCCTAGCCGCGATTGGGCAGGCTCAGGACATCGACTGTCGAGTCGATGTAAGTCACCAAAGATCATGTCAACTCTTTCTGCAGCTAACAATACGGTCACTAAAGGGTTGTGGAGAGGGATTCTTCTGTACCGAAGGCCCGAGCTTTTGGGGTTGTCAGTCGGGGGATCGAGGTGCCTAAATAGGTCGTCCTTATCTAGAGCCCTATGATTAGAGCAGTTGATATTTTACTGCTTTACTTTCTAAAATTTATTTATATTTCTTACCTATTGGCCGCCCGATGGCTGGCGATATCCCACTACCCCTGTTAGCGAACTCCGACTCTGCGTGGCTGAATTCGAGCTGATGGAAATGTTCTGGCCAAGTGAAACTGCAAGGCCGATGGGCTGCCACCAATCCAGCACTTGCGCTTCAGAAAGCTACAATACTTGTCAACTCCCTCATCTCACTTCCCGCAAGAACAATGGTGATAGCGGAGCTGACGCCAAAGCTTCGACGCGAGAGACTGCGCTGGGCTGCATGCTATTCGCCGCGCTGGAGCTAACTAAGGGCATGGCAAGCCGGCTACCCCGTTACACACAAACTCAAACTTGACTAGGAGACTAAACAAATACTGAACGTTTCGTTTTCTAGCAATCTATATTAATACAAATCGACAGAAATCCTCAACTATAGGGTTCATTTCATATCTCCTATGGCCCCCGTTCGGCCTGCATCAAAACCCAGTACATTCACTGGTAACCGCGCACCACATTCAGACCGTTTGCTTGGGTCTCACTATTGGGTTAGCACTCTTTGTGTTATTCGAATTTACCCTTCTGCACGTACTTGAAAAAGGCAAACGAAGCCCTGACGAAGCTTGGCTGATTCATGTATTCGCCTACGTCTTTTTCGGCACAGTCCACAGTCGTGCTGATATTTGTGTCATGGTCCGTCGACTCCACGCCCACCACACCGTCCGTGTAGACCTGCAGCCCGATAATGTCACTCAGGCCCTGCTTCTCCAGCAACAGACCCAGCTCCGTGACAAAGTCTTGCGGTGGTGCCGGCAGCTTCTCCGACGCCGGCAGGCGCTTGTACTCATACGGNGCCTACGTCTTTTTCGGCACAGTCCACAGTCGTGCTGATATTTGTGTCATGGTCCGTCGACTCCACGCCCACCACACCGTCCGTGTAGACCTGCAGCCCGATAATGTCACTCAGGCCCTGCTTCTCCAGCAACAGACCCAGCTCCGTGACAAAGTCTTGCGGTGGTGCCGACAGCTTCTCCGACGCCGGCAGGCGCTTGTACTCATACGGGTAGAGCCTTTGCTTGTGAAAGAGCCACGTGCAGGGGTGGATATTGGTGAGGTCGCTGGACGCCTCAGCCTTGCCGTTGAGCTCAATATTTCGCTCGTCAGGCTGGATGTCAAAGTGGCGATGGTTCACACATGCACTAAAGTTGTCCTCGACGCCGTGGCGGAGGAAGCATTCCCGGATGACGGTGTTGACGGCTTGTTGGGCGTTGGCTTCTTCGAAGCGCTTCTGCGCGATGTGCAGGGCGGGCGGGACGATTGAGTGGTAGACCTCATGGTCATAATTAGCCACGGCAATGCTATGCGACATGATTGCAGAGATACGCAGTCGAGAAGAGTGTGTATATTGACAGTATGAAATGAGGAGAGAGAAGGTGAGTTCAGTGGAAGCTCTAGAGAATTGAAAGAGAAGGGGGCGAGAGAGAATACTTCACATGACACACAGTTAAGAGGACACCCGTGTCCGAGAGCAAGCAATACGAACCCTCCAACATTGGCTTTCCTGGCAACCTGGACTCTGCAAGTCGCAGATTACACGGCACGACAAGTCATAATATGGAGAAAGAATAAAAGCAAAGACCACTGGCGGCTTCAGTGATCGCCGAGCGGTCTCGGAAACACAGCGGACACCAACAAGCTGAACAATCTCACGACGTTGTTTTACAAATATACTCCACCGCCTGTTGATGTGTCATCACTCTACAGGCTGATGCTATGAAATCTGTTTGATGGTCCTTCACCGGTCTACTCCAACTGAGACAGTGTCACATTCGTTCAGAGGCATTGACTTTCTGGCTGGATCAAGTGGAGGGTTCAGGCCGGCTAACCCTACATCTGGTAGACCGGCGTAGCTTGAGCGTATACGTCTCGCATCTGAGTTCAGATTACATATGATCAGCTTTTTCTCTTAAATGCAACGTAAATTAAGCGGAAATGTTGGTCATAGACTTTAATTCTGGCGAGGATGAAACATACTATTGTAAAATAATGAGGAAGGGGAGGGGCCGGTAGGCCTGCGTCATCGATCGCTCCGGCTATAGCGGGGAAAGAGAATCAAATAAACAAATGAGTGAGTATACAGCTGTTTTTGCTTTTGTAGCCGATGACTCATCAATTTGTATTGCGTTGCGTAGTAACTCTGCAGAGCTGAACCGTCTTGTCTGCGACACACATCATGCATGGCGCCAGCTCCTGGTTCGGAGCTGGAGAGGACTTGCGTATATTCACAAGAAATACTATTTTCGGCTTCGACCACTTGTATGAAGAGGACGACAGCTGATGCATTCCGACTATAAAAAGGACAGTCTCTGCCGCCTATGCTACACTTTTAATTTTTCATCACTCTCAACTTCACCACCTACATTACACAACTACAACCACTCTTACTACCTAAAAGGTGCACATCGGATCTCCTCCTAACATGGCTTCAATTGAGATATTCGTACTAATTCCCGTTCAGTCATCATGTCTCCCTCGCAGGCCCCGAACGTCGTCGCCCCTGGCGTCAAGGTTGCCAGTTTCTGCCCCAAGTATGGACAACACTGCTAAATACTAAAGACGTTCTCGATATTGCTCCATTTGTCGTGGACACTAGTAATAAATGGTGCTTTTTTTTTTATACAAAAAGAAACACTCTTTATCACATATTTTGTCAGCCTAGATAGTTATCAAATAAAGCTATTTAGCTCCTTGAGAAGCCAGCTGTTATTACTGAGGCGAATAGCGCGATACGAAGGAATACTTTTCTCTTTGTCTCGTCTCAACCCCACTGACTTGTTTTTTTTTGTTTTTTTTTTACTAAATCGCGTTGTTAACTCGGAAAATAAAACTTCTTTGCGGCTCCTGCCCAATCTTGTGTTCTGTCAAGGTTTGTATTGCTCCCTCTATACTTTTGGTGATGCAGCATGGAAATTTGGGGCCGGGGATTGGCTGTTAAATGCGCTGTGCCTGCCAGTCCTTCGCATTCCTGACTCCACTGGGAACCCAGGACCAGGGGCCACCAGTCTCCCAAAGGTTCAGGTGCAAGGACAACATCAGACTTATTGAGCAGATCGATCTGGCTCGACCTCTTCTACCAGCACTGCGCGCAGAAACCTTTAATTTAAGGATAGAGTGAATGCATATCGGGTTTTCTCTGTCATATTCTCGGCCGGGTTCGATATCGCACGATCGTAGAAGTGGAAGTTGCTCTGCTGTTTCCGAATGGTCGGACCCTGGCTGTCAGTTCTTCGGTTACGAGGAGTTGACAGGTGCAAGTCATTCCATAGAGATTCACCGTCCAGATAATCCATCTTGACGCAGTATGGATGTTGCTGCTCGAAGCTCCCAGTCCAACCCTGCCGCTGATCGTTGGACCACACTGCAGCCTCTCGCCGCACTAGACCAGCCTGCGCTTCGAGGGCTTTCCATCTGGTTTTTCAAGCAATGGCGCGCTGCTTACTGTGCGCCGTCCCGCCTATATTTCTCAAGCATTGTCGATGAAGGCATTTTCATCGTCTGAACAAGAGTCATGGAAAGCCATTTCTGATGTTTTGCAGCACAGATTCTCGTTCGTCATTGTGTACAGAGTTTGCTCCTAGGTCGTCGCAACGGTACTGATCAGCTGCAGCATTTGCGTGCATCCCGGGGATCGCAGACGCCCGCGGAAAAGCGAGCCCCTGGCTAGACAATGTTCCATGGCCTGGTCCTTTCTGCAGTATGAGCTAATGTGAAATCGGAGATTTCACGTGCTCTGCTCCAGATCCGCACACCTTGCGTAGACTCTTCGTCTATAAATTGGCCGAGAGCCATGTTCCGAACGCTGCCCTCCATTTCAACGCCAAAACAAGAACTCGAGCATCTTACTTATTCATTGTTCATCCCTCGTCTCTCGCTGCCGCGCACAACTCTGTTCGGAACCGCCCCGAGCCATGTCGAAGCTGATGTTGACTCAAGCGACTATCCCAAACCTTCAAGCGAGGCGGGCTGCGCAACGCTTGAACATTCGACGTCAAAAGACAAATCCTAGTGTGCAGAGATTGCCAAAAGCAACCAGGGACAAAATACGATATACGGCAGGCAATGGCCCGTCTTCTCCAGAGGCAGACCCATATACAGAGCTATCGGGAGATGAGCTGTACGAGCGATTTCGAAATGAGGGACCGGCGCTAGCCGATCACAGCGAAAAGACCAAAGCGGTCAAAAGATCAGAGGAGGCCAAATGGATCGTGTAAGATGACCGCGAGACAAGCACTACGTGCGACAAAAGAGGAAAGATGATGACACGAGACTAACTTTCGCCATAACAGGTTCTGCCAGCGCTGGGAGAAAGATCCAGACGAGCAGCTCAAACGTAGCGATGCAGCACTGTTCAAAGTGTATCTGGTCTTCCGAGTGAACAGGTCACGGATCGAAAAGCAGTCGTCCATAATGACGTACTGGAAAACCCTGAGCATGGTGTACGCAGAGAAAGCAAAGGCTTGGATGAACGGTGTCATTATCTACGATATTCGCAATGTGAGTACGAAATAATGTCGATGAGCGGCTTTTGTAGAGCTTTGGCATGCCTGCGAATGGTTAACACGAAGAGTCGTTTGGCGTCCTCTTGACTGCGTCGTAGCTTACCGACACAGCTCTTCGCGGTCTTCCCTGCCGAGCTTGTCAATCTCTTCAATCGTCCGTCTGGGGCTCATGGCTCTTACGTCGCCGGGGCCAAAGTGCGACTCAACGGGTCCTACCTCTGAGCTATCACGATGGACAACGAGCGGCCCGCTGCCTTTGCGGCTAGACAAGCATGGGCGTGTGGGAAGTGGTTGATGATTAATCGGTTCATTATGCTCCGAGGCCTTCATAGATGCTGATGAATCGGATCGGGCAATGGGATGTGACCCTGTAGCGTGATTATCTGGTCGTCCGAAGTTGTTGTGGATGCGTTGTGAGGATTCCAGCGGCTAGTCCCAGGATCGAAGATGGTCAAAAGAAAATTGAGATTCTGCCGAATGAGTGCGGTTTGAAGAAAAAAACGATTCTCGTTGACTATAATAAGGGTGCGTCGATTAGTGGTATGCAGGTTCAAGCGGTTTGTTGGCCACCGACGTAATAAAGGTTACGGAAAGAAAGGTGTGGCCTAGATGGCCGGTGCTGCGTGACCAGTTTCAGGAGGTGGGTGACCCGAGAGGGACACTTGCTGTGGTAGAAAGAAAGGCTTCGCTAAAAACGACCGGAACAAAAATGCGATACAGCAACCGAAACAAGTTGTCGAATTGCAGAACACGAAGAGGGGGGGAAGTGCGGTCGAGGGATGAAGAATAGCTGTTTGCAAATTCGCCGTTCGCTGGTGCTGGCGCTGGTGCTTGTGCTGACGACAGTTGCATCAGCTAAGAACAGGGAACGGCCTGTAGTGGTGATCGACACGACGCGTTCTGTCCGGGATAATCGATCGCCAAAATGCAGGCCAAGTTCAGAGAAACTGAGTAGCAAAATTGAAAATGAAAGCAGGTACAAGAGAAATAGCACAAGAGGGGCAGCGAGTCGTGGCGGCAGGAAATGGATCGTGCTAATCAGAAGAGGGCAATGACACGTAGGAGCAAGAGCCCTTAGTTGAGGCAAATGAAAGGCTTCCTTCTTGGTATCCGCCAGCAGAGCAGCCCACCAAAACACGGGGCTGCGGTTAGCACTGGGGGCGAAGCTACAGCCCCCCACAAAACGTTAAGTTGTCAACCGCGACGCGCCCAGTAGCCCACGTAATTCCTCCCAGCCACACACCTTCCTGTAACGACCATAACAAATGGCCAGCACACCCGAAATGCGTGCATTTGGCACAGTTATATCAGGAACATGCAAGCGATGCTAACAACTCTCTTCCGAGGCTCGTACGCCATAATTGCAGCAAAAGCGAAGGGGCGAAAGCAGGCCGCTATCGCGACTGAGTTCAACACATCACAACAGACGATCGCAAATATTCTTAATCACTACGCCACAACTGGAGAAATTTCGCCAGAAAAGAGAACAGGGCGTCCAAAGAAGCTCTTACCTCGGGACATTCGTGGAATAAAAAAACAATTCGCCAGCAGCCTAGAATCCCTACCAGACAACTAGTGACTTCGTTACTTACCCCAGTAGATATACGAACTATCACCGCGGCTTTGAGCGACGATGGACTGCGCCTACGTAAAGCAATTATAAAAATTAATTACCAGCTGAAAACGCTACTGCGCGGCTTTTATTTATATCAAAATGGTTACCATTACCCCAGGAGTACCGTCAGGTTTGGCGAGTCTATTCACAGTTAAGCCTTCGAGGGCGCTGCTCTTGTGCATGCCTGTACATAGCACCGTCTTCGCGTCGAGGTACGAGCCGGGGGGTTGGGTGCCTCCAGGAATACATCGGTCGCGGCTACCAGCTCCTGTCGATCGCGTCGTGTTATCTTTCCCGGAGTAAGATGAAGGCGGCACCGTCGCACCGGTCCTCTGTTGGGCTGGGTGTGACCAGGGCTTTCCGGGGCATGCGCCATGGCCGGAGACGCTGCGTCCGCCGGAAGCCCGAGACGCGAGCACGAAGCTGGCTCCTTCCCTTCTGAAGTCGGCTTCTAACCCCAACCCTCACAAGACGTCAGACTGACAGTTGTACAGCAAAGAGACTACCCGCTGTAGTAGAGAATTTGACTTATGACGTAATACTGAGTCTGTCTCAGAGTTATTATCACGACACAAACACCCGAAGCCTTAGCTATTCCTCAAGCAGCCTTCACCGGAAAAGCATTCGCCTCCGCGTACTTCCCCTGCATGCGAAGCACAGCTATAAGGTCATTCCTACTGTCAAGTGTGTGCGGATGCTCGGCACCCAGCACCTTGGTCATTAGCTCGACGATGCATCGCCTCGGCCCGCTGTGTATTGGCCTTGCTTATCTAGCGCATGCGCGACAAGTTCATGCTTGCAAGTGTGTGCGGATTCTCGACGCCGAACACCTTGGTATCTAGCTCGAGCGTCTTGCGATTCATCGCCTCGGCCGCTGTGTATTGGCCCTGCAATTCTAGCGCCACTTTTGTTAGCCAGCTCACTTTTTTTCTGCCAAGTTTTTCTCTTTTTCCTGTCTGTCTGTCTAACCCGAGCCCAATCCACCCTCTAATATTGTAGGCAGTTCGGCTCAGCCCCGCCTCCCGTGCAGCATCGTTCGTAACACCAAGGCTAAAGACGGCCCGGTTAAAGCTACATTACGAAACATTGAGCAGTTAGATATTAATACAAGGGAGACAATAAAGTTTATTTAGTCAAGGTAATGGCTCCTAAAACAGTGAATGTGAGCCCCGTGGAGGTGGTATGACAATTACTTCCATCGGGTAACTTGGAGATTAGATCCCGAATATTGATATAAACCAGAATTCCAGCCTATAAGAGCAAATTATCATTAAAACACCCAAAAAATTAAATGGCGAGCAAAAAAAGAGGAACGGCAGGCATTACGTACCATGCACAATACACTGATTGATGATGTTCTCAACCCCATCCCAGCAAACCTGGGTAGAAGGGCGTGTACCCCAGATAGCAAAAGCGAGGAATTGATTATTCAAGTTCCCGCAGTAGTTTCCTGGTTGCGTCGCGATGCAGTTGCACGTGGCAGAGCGGGCATTCCAGAAACGCTGAAGGGTAGCGCTATCAGGGACACCCATCCATTTATTTCCACAGTCAGCCGCAGAAGCGAATGGTGGAATGGACACGATGGCGAGGCTGAAGATGAACGAGGACTTCATTGTATTTTGGTAAAAAGCTGGTGAAGCAAGAACGGACAAGCTTACTGGCTGTCCAAGCTGAAAGCATTCCAGAGGTGTATACACGATTTTAAGGGAGCAAAACATATATCACGTCCGGTAATTACCCTTTTATAAGGAGGTTAGAGGCAAAAGCAAACGTAAAGCATGTGATGAAAGAAGATGAGATGTGAGACATTGCGCAACGGCAATTCTCTTACTGGCTGGCTCTTTGCGGAAAAGAAACGAGGTCCTAATTAGATCCAAGACTCTACTCTATTTCATTCAGATGCATCCAAGATGCATAACCCCCCAGGAGCCTGCTTCAGTAGGTGGAACTGATCTGTCACTGCAAATTGACCTGGGCAATCGCTTCAGCTCACTGGGTGGCCCCTCGCGCGGCGGTGGTACCCAGTCCACCCGCCTCCCACGCCGCCTACAGCAGTGTGACCGTTGATGGCGTATTCTAGATATCGGCGAGCCCTCTGCGCTCGGTCATATAAGCCCGTAAGCATCAGCGCCGCGACAGTCGCACATCCACAACTGAACATGCGACCGTTGGGTGGTATAACAATGGCGGCTTGTGGATGCCTCAACTTGTGCGAGGCACAGATGCCTGCCTTTGGGCATGCCACCACCACACGAGCCATTCCATCTACCGAAATGAAGTGCGCTCAGTACTGGTCTGACGTGGGAGGCTGCGTCTCATGATACCGCTTGATGCGTTCGCCTGCGAGAGCGCAACGGTCTCTTCATAAGTAGCCCCTTGCCTCGTATTGCCCACGTCCGAGAAACGAAGACGGCATCCGGAACGCTGCTGCACAACGTAGCAGAGACATATAAATCTACAGAGACATATGAAGAACAGCGAATGCACAAAAGACGGCAAACTGGCTCAGACACGAATGACGATGCGAAAACGATTGCCAGGCACCTTGCCGAATCGCTGGACGGGACTCTTACCCTGGACGCGCAGGAGTTGAAGCAACTACGGCGCGAGTGGAACGCAGCCAGAGCCAGGGCAGACGGAGAGACGCACGGATGGACACCAGGCAAGCGAAGGACTGGAAGGGCGGCATTGCAGAGGCAATCGTGAGGACGAATGACGGGCACACTTTCGTTTGCGTAGGTACCATTAGAAGTACAGATGGCAGCTGGCTTTATGACGGCTCATTTTTGTGACGGCTTGGTGCAATCGGTAGCAACCCCCGACTTCTTCAGATCGAGGCAAAATTGACGCGAGGAAACAGGCTTTCTTCTTCATGCTTTGTGCGTCACCATGCGCTGGTGCCCGGCTCCTCTCCCTGCTGCTAAAAAACTGGCGGCCACTCGAAGCGCCGACTAGGTGCTCGCTAAGGTGGCCCGCTTAGTATGTCGGCGTAAATAGCAGTTGCCTGCGTTGGCCTGTGCTTTCTTAACCATGTAGCTAAATAGACCGACATTGTATGTAAAAGCCAGCTGACGAGCCGCCGAGCTGTTGGGACTCGAGGTGTCGGGCATCGCGAGGTCCGAGGCGGAGCAATGAAGGACCAGGGTGCGAGTGAGGACCCATGCCAGGGAATTTTCGTGTGGCGTTTCGGCTGCTCTGGGCTCAGCTGGGGAAGTGCGCCGTCAGATGACATCCATGATTGGATCGCAGACATGGTGGCTGAAGCCCACTGCGAAAAGGCTGCAGCCCCGCAAACGTAGCCTTACTGAACGGTTGAGCCTGTCAATGGATGGCATATGCCTTATTCAGGGTGTCTGTTAAAAAGTCGTTTGTATTCCTGTCTTTGAAAATGGAGGTATCTTTATTTTGGTTTGTGAAACTTGCCTGTTGTGGTCCAGGTGGAAGCACCTGCAATGCGCGCTCTAGTTGATGACAATTACAGGCAGCCACATAATCTAGCTCTAGGTCTACTGCTAGTGGTGGCGAGATACCGCTGTAACAGACACTATACGACAGTAGTAAACGCCCTTCCATAGTTGGTGCTTAATTCTCATCACTAAAAGAAAAGGCGATTACGCTGGCTGCAGAGCTGTTTCTTCCATAGCTTCGTGTTCGCCTGCGACTTTATACTGTAGTGGAGCCTGTGGAGGAATGTGCAGGAAGCTGAAAAGCTCACCAAAATCGGTCGATCTTGCCCAAAATACATCATCAGCCGTGTCTTAGAAAACTATATCATATGCTGCGGCTTTGACGGCGTATTATGTATATACAGGCTAGAGAAGGCTGTACTGTCTATAGAGTTTCTGAATAAATCTGTCGACTATATGAAGAGCCATTACCTCCATGAATTTTTAGACAACCATCATTGGTATCTGTCGTCGATCACTTCTACTTCACTACCTTATTACCCCTTCCCGCTCTTCATATATTCCCCTGTACATTGACTTGATCAGGCTACTCAACCTTTTAAGCGAGTTCACTTCGCACTTCGCACTTCAAGAACTTGCATCACTATGAAGTTCAACATCTTCAGTGCTTCGAGACTCGTCCTCGTGACACTCGGCACCGCACAATTCAATACCCTGGGCCATGCCCATCCTTCCGTTGGGAACCGCGGAGCAACCATCGTAATGGGACTCGCCGAAACATATGGCGCAATCGCAGCTACAACTCTTACCAGCACCGGCGCGACATTGGTCACTGGAGACTGCGGTACCTGCCCTGGGTCAAGCATCACCGGCTTCCCTCCTGGCTCTTGTACGGGCATAACGTCTGCCGGCGGAACCGCCGCATGCAACGCCGAGGCCGCCTGCCAGAGCGCATATACCAACGCTCGGGCCGTAACGCCCACAACCGCTCTGTCAGACCCTGATCTTGGAGGCCTAACCTTGGGTCCCGGCGCATACACATTTCCCGCCTCTGCTGCCACGCTCACTGGAGCGCTTACATTGAATGGCTCAACGAATGCTGAAGGCCAATTCATATTCTTGATCACGACCACTTTTGGCGCAATGGGAGCTTCCCAGGTCAAGTTGATTAACGGTGCTCAGGCGTGTAATGTCTTCTTTATTGTGGGATCTTCGGCTTCGGTTGGTGCGGCGGCGGTGCTGAAGGGGAATATTCTGGCCTACACGTCCATTTCGGTCGGTAGTGGAGTGAGTAATCAGGGAACTTTCTGTGCTCTAAACGGAGCTGTTACGCTGATTGCGGACCGTTGCTACTCGCGCCTACCTTGCAGCAGAGCAAGCCGAGCAATCGCAGAATGCGCAACGCAGAAACAGTCAATACAGCAGAAGAAAAGACGATTCATTGAATAAATTGTTGCGAATCTTTACAACACATATGATTCTACCGCGTTAATATGCTATGCCTTCCAATTTCCGCTACAATGGTGTCTTTCGCTGCTCTAGATCAGCTAATTATTTTGTCCAGCAGCGCCATCAGCATCCAACCGCCAGTCAGGACCGACGAACTAGTTGCCACCTATTCCTGCATGCCCTGCATGCCCTGTGTGCCCTGCATATCCTGCATTTCATGCTAAGATGAGGTGCATGAACCCCCGGCGGAGCCTGCCTTAGTAGGTGGAACTGATCCGTCGTTGCGAATTGACTGGTAATCGACTCAACCCACATGGCGGCCCCGCGCGCGGCGGCGTCTTCGCCTCCAGTTGGGCGAAATAGGCGACGCGTCGGACTGCGCGTTGTTATGGGGTGCCACCACTAGGGACCCGACACCGCGTTGGAGCGGCGGCGGTACCCAGGAGGTCCGCCTCCAACGTCGCCTAGAGCAGTAACGCGATCGGTGATGGTGCAACACAGCGCGTTGGCCCGTCTCGGGCTCGGACTCGCGCGCGAGTCGCCGGAGGCGGTACAGGAGAATCTCGAGACGGGGAGTTGTGTCGCGTAAGCGGTCGACGGGCGATGAGTAGCCGGACGGTGCATCACAGGTATTGGGTGAGCAGGCGCGTTTGAGTCTGTAGTCGTCTCTGTCGTCGTCTCTGTCGTCGTCTCTGTCGTCGTCGTCGTCGTCAAGGGCCAAATCATAGATCAAGTCAGGAGCGCGCCAGCTTGTGGGGGCTTCTGCGATCCCCAGGACGTACGCAAATGCCACTGCTGACCGCTACCGTTGCGCCGACTGGAATCAAATGCCTTATGCAATGGCGAACGACGGACTTGTGCATTAAAGCATTGGAAGTGCCCTTAGGGGGGCAGTTACTCCGTGGCAACACTCATTCTGTGTGTCGCCTATTCTGCCCCTACGGTCGGGGCGTTGCGGCGATGAGACCAGGGAGCGTCAGCAGAGACCCAATCAACTACACGACTTACACTACAATACTTAACTAAATCAACTAAATCAGTACAATGCTGACTAATGAACTAAACTAAATTTGAGCCTCTCGTGTCCGCGGATTTAGTTGATTTCAGTGTTTGTATAGCTGCCAAGCTTTACGCCTGCAAAGGCATAGTTTTGGGGCTTCGGATATATTATTGCATCGGGGTAAGCAATTACAGTATCCTGCTTGCAACAACGATTGCGGCGATAGGCATTTGCAAAATGCCAAGCGCGAACGCGTTACCACTTGCGTGGAGCAACTACGAAATGCCGGGCATAGAGCTATCCGGTGAATGACTGCTCGGGTAACTACTCCGGGTACAATTCTGGAGCTATTAGTGGTGAGGCAACTAGAACAATTAGCTACCATGCTACCAATGTGCGTGCCAAGCTCACTGAGGCCGGCTGGGTGCCGCTTGTTTACTATAAAATAATAAATAATAAAATGGGAATATAACATGCTGTTTGAATCTTTTCTGTAGGTATAATTTGACGCGTAAGCAAAGTTAAAGGTTGGCAGCGAACATAGGCTATGTCCACGGATCCAGGCAGAGTTACTGGGCTTGGCTCAGCAATGCCCCAGGCGAGGCTCGATCCAGGGGGGACATCAAATTTCTATTCAGTCGTGGTTGGCATGTTCATCCCTGTTGTTAGAAGATGCGGTCAGTATAATCCCTCCATATGCTTCAAGAACCCTCGCGTCGAACAAACCTTCACCTGTCACGGTACCGTAGCCAACGTTGGATGACATAACAACGGGGGAAGCAAGCGCAACGGAGTCTTGTACCGACCCTGTCCCGTGTAGAGATCTTGCCGCCATGCCAGTGGGGTTCCCAGGCGCAAGGGCTGGTGAGGAGGACGGCGAATGCGCTGTTGAGCTGCCAGTTCCTTGGCCAGTGGTATTGCCTTGCGAGTCCGCCGCCGGTTGTTGGTCGACAGGGCAGAAGCTGCAGTCCTTCTTGACTCGTATACAATTATACATCGATTCTGTATCTCCGGAGATACGATACATCGAATTTTCCGGTGCCGGCAATGGCCTGTTGTGGGGCACCCTCGGGTTAGTTGTGACTCGAGCAAAGTTCCAGCGGGCCTGGAACACCACGCGACCACCCAAGAAACCATGAGCAGCGTCCATGAAATAAAATGTCAACCTTACTGCATGCTATGATGTTCTGTGGTACCCCTGCTTGTTATGCTTCTTGACCCCCGCTGTTTGAGCCATAGTGTGCATCGTCGGTGTGGAAAAAGATCGCTTGAGAGTTGGAGCTGGCTCTCCGTGCTTTGCAGTCATGCTAGATGGCCCAGGTTTGCCGAGATGCGAAGGTTTGTTTTGGCGAATTTTACCCTGTAGTTATAGCGTGTTCTAGGGCGGGTCCTGGTCCATTCTCACGATCCCTGCTGGACTGCAGATGGCATTGATGCTGTTGGAACCACTAGGACCCACTTTCACCTTATGTGTGGCGGCTGCCTAGCAGGACCTCGATAGCCTCTTCTTTCCTCCTTCATAGTCAAATTAATACAAAGAGATATTCAGGCTATCGCCCACACCTTCCAACAGATGTCTATATCACTGGGATTGTTTGCGCTATTGTGATTACAAGATGCCGGCAAAACCTTGTTGCCACACGCGGGCGGTCGATTATCCCTTGTATCCCGCTTATCCCGCTTCTGCAATGTAGAGTGGCGAGAAAAGGGGGCAAGTAACAGCCATGAAGATGTTGCGGGCTAGCACCTGTCGAATTTGAAAAGACCGGAGTCGCACGCCGAGTGTATAAGAGAGATGGAAAGGCCGGCGAGGCAGGAGTGGACGGAGCAGGCTCGTGGCCTCTTCCAGCCTATGAGACAGTGAAAAAAGCAGAGTGGAAGTAGACGAAAATAGACAAAAGCTGACCAGGGCCTGAAGATGCGATTATGGCTTTTTCGCCACAGGCACCTCCCTAGGAGAGAGGGAAGAGGGCAGAACGAGAGGAGGGGAGAGAAAGAGTAAATTGGGCAGCTGCCTGTGCCTGATTGCAAGCCACGTTTTCGAGAAGCTTTATTCTGTCGCAAATGCGCCATAAAAATGATATCTCCTTGCCACATTCAGCGCTCTTGTACTCTTCTAAATGCGAGTTTATCGAGATTGGGATCCATAATTGTCCGCACAAAGTCAAGCTCAGGGTGGACATTGTTCCAAGTGACTGGTTTTGGGACGGAGGGTCTCTCTGGCCTGATTCGGCACCTGCTCTGTCCGCTTGCTCCGCCGCTGCTGGAGTGTGGGTGTTCACCAATTCCCCAGATACGCTCGCCTTGCTCGTCAGGCATGTTTTCGAGTTGTTATAAAATGGCTCAGGGCAACGATACGGAAAATCTTGAAACATATGTTGAAGCGTTCACCATTCATATACTACAGCGTTTGGTAGCATGGCCATCTCTGCTTCCTGAGAGCCAACGTGTGCTAGACAACCCGTTCCCTTGCATGGTTGTGGGCACTTGGAGCGTGTCTGGGTGGCTGTCAGGCCTTTCAAACATACAGAAGGCAGGATTACGTCCTTTACAGTGATTGGTTGTGGTCTAGCACTCTCTTTCACCGCCAATTTGGATGTTCGCGGCCCGAACGATGCTGCAAAAGGATCAGTTGTTGGGACAGCGAGGTAGACGACCCAGAGTTCGAGCGAGCGAGGGCCTACCACTAGTGATGCATGTCGCACCGCTTCGTGAGTTGTCCACATAATTCTGTGAGCAACAAAATACTCAGAGCCGGACCACATCCGTCTTGAGCTTCCAAGTTCATGTGATAATCGCTCAGCTTCATCCGCACTGACGAAGGCCTCGGCCCATTGACTCCGATTTATGGAGCTCACGAGCGATCACTTTTGACCATGATATCGCCGGCTGGTATAATCTAGACATTGGTCGCAGCTTGAGAAGACGAGTTAGCGGCCGCATTTGGATAGTAGCGAGGTGGTGGCCCGCTGTTCCTTTAGCATACAGTCTGCAAAACTTTGATCGATAGAATTATCGTAAATTGGTGCAAATTCATCTAATGTGTGAGCTTTACTAATGTAACAGCGACGCCGTAACCTTTAGGTGGGTCCCTAGGTAAAAAGGAACAACTGCACACACAGTGGCTGCATGCTGCAGTGCGCGCACAGGTTCTGGCCCTGTCGGTCCCGTCAGATCTGCGCAAGATTGATTGGGCCGCACCGCTCATCAAGTTTCTTTGTCAGTTGTCACTGCACCTGCAAAGTGGATGCCATGATATAGATGCCACATCACAATAAGGGGGAGAATCGGATGTGCGTCCCGTCTGGGTTTTTTTATGGCAGGGGAGGGCTTGAGGGGCGAAGCCCACCTCACCAAGCACTGCAGCATCCAGCGCGCGAATCCTGTGGCCTCAGACAGTTCTAGTGATCGCACGGATGAGTGACCAGATCACTGATTGCCTGCTAAAATGCATAAAATCGGGGTCACTGAAAATGTTAGCGTTATCATGTTACGGTTTTTTATGGTCTGCAAGAAATCGGTTGGGCGGAGATCAATGGTGGAGCGACCGGCCCGCGGTGGCCTAGCGCATCGATCTTCACGTCTAGCCGATGTCTATGATGGAGCCTCAGAGAGCTATTGACCCGCGATGATTACATTGAAAAAGCTGTCTTGATTATCCGGGAGGCCGTGGGAGAGCTAGCTGGCATGTTCAATCCCATGATGTAATGCACAAGTTTGATGTAGGAAAAACATGAACTTTGTCCTTCTTAGGCAGCACTTAGGAAGGCGTGTCGGCAAGGTGGCAGAGATCATCTACAGGCTGCTGATCCAAAAGGACGAAGTGGTAGTGCTGCAAGGTACATCGAGCAAAGTACCTACCTGAGAAGGAAAGAGCTCCTGGGGATAGTGCAGGCCTCAAATGCAACAACTCGGATGCGAACAGTCGGTGTATGGGCTTACAACAAAACTGAACTTTGCCGTAGGAGTGCCACCATCATAGAAGGGCCACGATCTCGCCAGATCTAGATCGAAGCAAAGATCAACTAAGAAGCGGCTTAACAACGGACAATAGCAGCAGCCGCGCGATTTGCATCGGCCAGATGAATGACAGGCATCAGCGTTTTTGTGCGACAAGATGCAGCCGCCGGCCAATACGGCAATATGGGATGCGACGCATGGCGGGCACCAGCGCACGCTCTTGTGCAGCTTGCCCAGGTTTACAGGCGACGATCTCTACCTGAGTCCACCCATCCACCGGCCCTCCTTGTCCCCCCAGCATAATTGTCCCAGCAGTGCATCCACCTCCCTCTCGTTGGATCGGAGTCGCAGCCACACCATCACCAGCAACCGGGCAAAAGGGGTTCACTTTGACATTTGATAGGCTACTTGGAAATGCTGTGGACAAACAGCCACAAATGACTGTACCTCGCCCCGGCTCGGTCTATAGAAATTCATGAAAGGGAGTAAAGCAGCATTGCAAACAAGAGGAATATTTATATCGGTATTGGTATTACCATGTGAACTTTTTCGGATGACATAAATCACCTCGAGAGGACGCGTTCTGTGTCGTTTTGCTGCTGGTTTTTAGTCAGGCTTCAAGAGTGCCCGGCCCGCGACCCGGTGTACAGGACAAATCTGGTCAAAAAAAAACTCCACTCTGCGCAACCCTAGTCATTCAGCATGACTGCAAAGCATGGAGAGTCGGCTCCCATTCTCAAACAATCCTATTTCACACCACCAGTGCCCACCATGATGCAAGAACCTGCGGCAGCGGCAGGGGGGAAGAAGCGTAACAAGCTTGGATATCATAGAACATCGATAGCATGCAGTAAGTACGGCGCTCTTCATCGTCCATATGACTCCTGGCATGCTGGGCGGCCGCGTGGTAGCTCGGGGCTACTGGAGCATTACTCGAGGCACGACTACTAACCAAGGCTGCGACACAATAGGCCATTGCCGACGCCGAAAAATTCGCTGCATCGTGTCTCCGGAAATACAGAATCGATGTATAAACTGCATACGGCTCAAAAAAGACTGCAGCTTCTGCCCTGTTGGCCAGCTACCGACGGTGGACTCACAAGGCAAGCCTGCTGGCCCAGGAACTGGCAGCTCAACAGCGCATTCGCAGTCCTCCTCACCAGCGCTCGCATTTCGGCAGCCCGTTGGCATGGCATCAAGATCTATGTACGTGACGGGGCCGAAGCAGGATTCCAACAGGCACACGACATCCGGTATTGTGCCGTCCATCGTTGGGTATCCGAGCGTTACTGGTGAAGGTTTGTCAACTCGACGTGAAGGCTTTTAGGAGTCCAGAAGGATTATACTGACAATTTTGGAAACTAGGAAGAAGCATGCCGATTTCCTCCGAACAGCACTTTAGTGTCTCAACGGGAACGAGTCTCGCCTGGGGGTCCGCTGAGCCAAGCCCAGTTACACTGCCTGGATCCATGGTTATGGGCTATGAGTGGCGTCCATATGGAAGCGAATCTAGCTCTACAGAACAAATATCGCATTTTGCCCCTGTGTCAACCACTCCAGTGACTTGGGTGACCACAACGCCCGAAACGCCCCAGTTCAGCGACGGGAGCTGGAACAACGGTATACTTCCGACGACACAAGCGATATCCGTATCCTTCAGTGGCGAGCTCATGAGCCACCCGCAGCATCAACTCGTATCTGTTTCAGGCAAATCACCGTATAATGGGGCGGTACCGAATATGGGGAACATGTTTACGTCGCCTATGAACCAGGCCTCGGAAGCAGACCATCTGCCTAGCCAAGCCTGCGACCCCAGCGGCGGATGGCAACCACAGCAACAGTTGATGCTCCCGACAACAACAGCCCCTGCAGCAAACATGGGCTTCAAATCTTTGGGTATGCCACATGACAGCGGTCCGCTCATGTGAGGATGCCTTGGGTATACGACATGCGGCCGCCGGCTCGCACACGCAAATACAAGGCAAAAATGCGAAAATGCAAGCAAATCAGGCCCAAAAAAACTCCGGATAATACGAATCATATGCAGAAGATATTCAAGGCACAGATACGGTTATGCAAAATGTTTTACGACTCAATCTCTTGAAAGCCACTGTCACGTAAGGTGCAGGATTTTGGTCCACCGACTGGAGAACAGTCAAACGGTATTGAGGAATAAGTTGATAAGATGACCGTGCCTTCTGGCGTGACTTGTAGCTCGTGCGTGTTGCCTGCCACACCCTGCACTGAGATATTATACTGTATTTTGTACGTCTCGTCATATACAAGACAGTATGTAGCATTATTTTCTGCTCCCATTACCCATGCAGTCAGGTAGCGCGTGCCGCTGATAATTCTGACATCCGAGTTCATTGACTTGTAATATTGCTGATCTGCGTAAAAAAGACTTAGATCTCGGGCATCGAAGATCATCGGCCCAGATTTCCCTAGACCGTACATTCTCCCCAGAAACATGTGCGATGCGGTGTCGACATTTTTCTTGTCCCACGAATTGACCATGAAAATAGGGGCGATAACGTCGGAGGAGCGGAAGGTCTGCATGGGAAGGCCATTGGAAGCGTTGACGAGTGTGGTATACCTGCCGAGATCGGTAAACAATGGCGCATCAGCGCTATATGTATCGGCAAGAAATGGAGCAGAAATTGCTGCAATTGTGATGAAAAAGAATGTGTGAAGTCATCTGTACAACGGATGTCTGCGCGAAAGTGCTATATTGATGATCGGGTTATGTTTGGTCCTGGCAATTGCCTGCGTTTCGGTAGGTATCATGTAAGCAAAGACAGATACAGGAAAAGATAGTAGTATTCGAGCTGGGAATTAAATATCTTAAACGGAAGGCAGAGATGGGAGTCAGCTGGTAACTAATCATCGGTGGACTCGGGGTTAGCCCACCCGTGCTCCGTTACTCAGCGGAAGCGAAGAGGAACCTCTCCTATCTTTCAGACTTTGTAAAGCAGCCCAAGTTGCTGTCCCTGCGGCACTCTTGTGTACATTCATTTTGGTACATATTCATTCGCCGATCCCATACAGACAGCGATATTATCCGTCGGCGGGACGAACCGGAGACGGCGGGTGCTCTACCCCAGGGACGGTATTGTTTGCTTTGTACTGCCCTGCTTTGGGCTGACCTCAGGTTTCGAGCGCATCGCATCTCTACCCAGCATACAAGTAGAAAGAGCTGCATCACTCCACTGCCTGGCGCGATGATCATTCGAAGCCAGTCGCCGTGGGCCAGACAACGGCTTTTAGTTAGAGGGGAGAGGCTGGACGCGGAAAGAGAGAACTCGGCTAGACCAGTGGGCCAGCCTAAGAAGCCCAACTACTCTCGATACGTTGGAGGCATGCACGGTTGTATCTGTACACACCAGTGCGCATGGTCAGCACGAGACACCTGCGAGACGTCACGAAAAAAAACTAGGTCAGGAAGGATAGGCAAGCTTGTGTGCATCTGTGTCTTAGCCACTCGGACGGCAGATGCGAGAGAAGTATTTTCCGGGCTTGAAGGAAGTAAGTGCTCGCGACATGAGCGGGCAATGTACGAGATAGAAATCTTACGTATATAGCTTTTTGTCGCTGTGGTGGGTATCCGAGTCGAGCCGCTGACAGTCCACATTGGCAGCTACTTCAACCGACGGTGCCTAGTCATCCCAGCGCGTCCGAAATTATCACGATCAGCGATGACAGCGCGGATGAGAGCGGGCCCGATGACTTCGACCTTGGGTCAGAGTTTGGCGCCCATCTAGGTGCTGTCAATGGTGACGACAAGGTTGATCACCAAGGTGGAGAACGAAGCAACAGCTCCGAGCACCTACGATGGCCCCAACTTGTAGCTGCTCTCTATCGGCCACTCCTGCTTCCCGCCCACCCCCATCGTTGCCCAGGCCCACTGCCCATCCTCCTCCTCCTCTTCAATCTTGATTTACAAAGACCCTGGAGCCCGCCCGTACTACCTACCAGAATCAATATATCATCTCCAAGTCTATCAATATCTTGCAGACTTATCTTTCATCTAATACGCAGCCTGTTCTTCATTGCACAGAAATTTTCACTTTTCCCCGACCTAATTCGCTGCCACTGCGCCACCACACATGCCCACGCACACTAGCCTGACGCCCCCGAACAAAGTCTTTCTCTCCTCACCAACTTACAACGCACAAAAACTGACATAATGCCCAGCACGCATGATAACAGCACCATTGTCGTGCCTTTTTCTTCTCCACCCGTTAGCATCAGCAGCTACGTCCGCTTCATGCAAGAACACACTAAGCGCCAAATGGAGGCTTCCCAATCTTCGACCCCCCCGAGCTTGAGTAGCAGCCAGACCTCGGTATCCAGCTCCTTGAGAAATGGTGTCCGCAGCACCTTAGAAGCTGATTGTCAAACACCAGGGCTGATATAAGCCCCAGTGTGCGTCGCTTGTCCATCACTACTTGTCCATCGCTACCCATGGCCATTCGTCATTTCTTTTGGAAAACAGAATCATGGCAATTGGAGCTTTCAAGTTCTAGTACACGCATCACCACAATGTCGCATCTTCTCTTTGACGTTTCGAGCTCTGCAAAACACAAGCATGAGGCTTATTTCTAAACAAACTTCTCTCCTCTACCAACGGAAGACAGCAAATTTGACTGCACTTCTCTGTCATTAATTGTCACACTATCTGGTGAGCAGAGACCAGGCTTCCCTCCTCCTCTGCTTCTATGGCACACAAAAAACAAGTTTGTTGTCTTTTATTCCGCTTCCACGCTGCCTCAGGGAAGCGTCTTCTACTTCACCAAGAACAGGAAGCACCGGGTTTGACAGCATGGCTCCATGTCTACTTGCTACTTCTGAAGCTATGGCTTGGCTGCTTCTTATCGATCTGCGGATCCATTGACGCCGACGCTCCACGACGCATGCGAGGCAGCAGGGCTAGCGAAAGAGTCGTCGAAACGCGAGAGGTGTAGTTGAGCTTCTCTTGGCACGCAGAGACGTAGGACGGTCTCTGCGAGTTCCCAGCGGACACCACGTGGAGGTGGAAGCTCTTTGACGGCCAACGCAAAAGTGACGAACGGAGATGGTCAGCTCCTGTATTTTCACATCAAAGGCAAAAGTGATGAACGGAGATGGCAAGCTACTGTTTTCTCACGTCAAAGAACCGGCCGAGGGCACACAGCTCATTGAGCCGGCCGTGGGCACACAGTTCAGGACCGGCCGAGGGCACACAACTCAGTGAGTCGGCCGTGGGCACACGAATCCTTCTGGACCGGCCGAGGGCACACAGCTCATAGAGCCGGCCGTGGGCACACGAATCCGTTCGAACCGGCCGAGGGCACACAGCTCAATGAGCCGGCCATGGGCACACAGTTCAGGACCGGCCGAGGGCACACAGCTCATTGAGCCGGCCGTGGGCACACAGTTCAGGACCGGCCGAAGGCACACAACTCAGTGAGTCGGCCGAGGGCACACGAATCCTTTTGGACCGGCCGAGGGCACACAGCTCATTGAGCCGGCCATGGGCACACGAATCCTTGAAGGGTGCGGGAGCAAGCTCCCATAGGCACCCCCGGGGTGCAAGCTCCTGCACTGGGGAGAAGGGAAGACAGGAAAACAGCTGGCATCGACGCGGGTATTTATACTTTTCTGTCTCGTACCCCCCCACCCCCCAAATGTCTGGCGTCTGTGTTTGTAAACTGGCATTTCATGAGACTGACCTAGTGGACGTCAAAAAGTCCCCAAGTGGCCGCAAACGCAAGCGTTGGCCAGAGGTGGCCGATATTTTGCTACCACCGTGATGTGGGCTGCCTTGCGCGCTATGATGCGCCTAGTCAGTGGCTTGTCGAGCCAGGCGGATCCAGATCCCTGACATGCTCCATCGACCCTGGTGGCACCCACTTTCACTGTCAACGGCTCGCGGCACCCGCTGTCGTGGTGGTGAGGGCTGGCATCTTGGGGCCTTGTGGACGCTAGTGACCTACCTGCCATTTTGCGGACTGAAATTGTCCAACTCGAGCCGCACGGCCACTTGCGCCCTACCGGCCGTGGGCTTACTGATGTGCACTGGGTGTTTTGGAGTGTCGTCAACTTGTTCGCAACGGGACACCTGCGAGGCCACATGCGGCCACTGACCGTGGCGAGTCTCTTGCCTTCGGCCTGATCGTCTGGACGGCCTCCGTGCACAGGCTAGGGACACAACCAGGGCTCGCCCACTGCGCGAAATTTGCACAGCGCGCAGTCCTCTGCCCTTTCCAGCTGAGACATCCCTTTTCTGTTTGTTGTTGCTCCTATAGATAGGCGCAGCAGGCACGGAAGGCACACCAACAACGTTGGAATGGCCGGTGGCAGCAGCGATGGCAGCGGCGGTGGCTTCGGCCTCTGCGCTCGGCGCAGTGTAGACGGCACACTACATCAGTCGCCCTCTCAGGTCCAGGCACGCAGGCCTGCCGCTCGCCACCGTCTGGGACATGCAAATCCAAACGAGAAAATATTCATGGTTGCTTGTACGTAGCGCTATCTGCTCCCTATACTACCGGAAATTCGTGCTAGTCTGTACCACAAGGACCTACCGGGCCTGCCGTGTTGTCAGACGCCATGGAGACAGCCGGGCCTGGTTGCGGGAAGGCGAGGTCGAATCCCTCGACGGTGCCGCATCCGTTGCCCACATCGGCGGCCAACATGACGGGTCGCTGGCCCATCGGATCTCCGTCGGCGGATCCGGTAGAGCTGTTGCTTCCTTCTATCGTGACATGAGCGCAATTCATATACATCTCCCGATTTTCAAGCTTGTTAAACCACGACCAGGCGAACAGGGCGCTGCCGGTCGGCATGGCGTCGGGCAAGGTGAACTGCCATGTCGGGGATAGAGGGCAATCGCCGATGTAGGAGTGCACAACCCTCCATGTGCTGCCTCCGTCAAGGACAAGGACGCCTGACAGCTTCCGCCGCCATGGGTGGCTGTGCCGGCCAGGCTGAAGTTGTAGGTCTGCCCCGGCTCCCAGGTGACCACGGACGTGCCCTGTTGTGTATCCAGTAACGTTAACGAATGATAGCTCTTGCAAGGGAAATCGCTTCCGTCGGCGTGAAGAAGTGCCGTCATGTCGTAGTCGATGTCGGTCGTGTGAGGGTTGAATGATGCCCTCATCGCGTATCGTCAAGTCGTGGGGGGGGGCGATTTTGCAGTCATCCGTCTTGCCATGTACGCGCGGAGAGGATCTAACAGCATGGAATAGGCCATGGTATGTAAGTAATGGCGGTGCAGAGTGATCCAGGTGTACTTGGAGTCAACTGATGTGTCGGGGTTATGGAGACTGTAAAGTTGCGGAAATGTCTGCATCCAGTTCATGACGATGTGAGTCTATTGATCAATTTGGGCAGGGGCTGTGACTTCTCGCGGGGAGCCGAAGCGGCCTGCCGGCTCGCCGATGACTTCGGACTGCAGTTTCATGAAGAGTAGAGGTGAAGGCGAGTAGCTTTCTAACGTGAGCGCGGGCAGGGACACCATGCACTCGGAGCGGTTGATGAGTTTTGGCCGAGACAGAAGAGCCGATATTTGCCAGTCCCATGTATCGATTACGCACCACAGACGCCTGCGCATTTCAAAGTCGAATTCTGATATTGAGCCAGCGAGCCGGTCTTGATGTATTCCCAAAACCTGGGCTTCACGAAGCGCAATGCTGAGCGCATGCCAGGCATCAACGAAGCGGGCCTCTGACTTGTACCAGTAGCTAGAGTGCAATAGGTGTTGGACGTTGAGGATGTGGTTGCTGCTACTGGGGATGGCGGAGTGGAGTTCGCGGGCAGCATTGTGATATTTGTTGGAGAGGCGATGCACGGGCTCAGCGAGTTCCATTTCGAGCTTTCTCTTCAAATTGGGGTCTGTATACTGGGTCGAGCAGGCGCATACCATAAGCAAGAGACAGGTCCATTGGAGGCCAAGTGGTTGGAGGCGAAGCGGGCAATCCACCACTGGCGATATTCCTGCAAAAAGGCAGGGGGTAGATTATGTAGTAATGATAGTTGACGCGGGAGAGGAAATTTTGCACCAGGGAGTCTGTTGAAAAGTGTTTATATTCCTGTCTTTGAATGTGGAGGCAGTTTTATTTTGGTTTGTGAAACTTGCCTGTTGTGGTAGTGCTGTTTGGAGGAGACCTTGGCTTTTTCTAAAGGCGCAGAACGAGTTAGCAAACGTAGCGGCCGAGGGTGATAATTCCCTGGTTAAAAATCGCAGCGCGATCTTACTTCGGTTTGTACCTCAAGGTTAGTGAAGAAATGCGCGTCCGCTAATCCGATGGCCTCAAAGTCTTCTACGCCATCGTTATCGGGGCTGGAATCGGCTTCCTGGTCGGCGCCATTGCGGCTGCGCTTTCGGTTTCCGCTGGAGGGTGTTCGTTCTGAGGATCCGGTGATGGCATGGGTGAAGCGACAGCGATCAACGACCTTGCGTTTCTGGCAGTGATTACACGGCCACTGGCGATTGCACTGGATGCATGTTAGATGCTTGTTCCTGAGGATTCAATGCTAGAAAGTATCGTACGACGCCAAAGTCGGCCGGCCGTTGTGGCGACGTCAGACGAGCGCAGGTGGGAGAAGTTCGTCATGGCTGCGGATTTGGGTTTGGGGGTCAACTTGCAGAGTTGGACAGTGCCTGAGCAATGAGGGACAACACGGGAGGACCATCACCGCACCGCAGCCGACCTTTTATACTATCATGCTTTCCTCTGCCACCGACTCGCCGTCTATGAATCTACTTTGAATATTATCTTCGGCTTTCATGCTGTCGCTGTCCTTGCTGCTCTTCAAAGTCTGGAATTTACAAGTCTGAGACTTTGGAGCTGGGCGTTTTTCTTGGCCGCCATGAGGGGCTTGCGCTAACAAAGTGCCGAGAAGTTCCACTAAAACATCAGGCCTCGTGTCCAATGGGATTGCTGATGTTACAGTTATCATTGATTTCCCGAATTTCTACGCGGCGGGGAGCTTGAGCTTCGACGTCAAAAAGCAAGATTCATGTAAACCACGACAGCTACTCTGCGTGTCAGCCGTGGCCAGAATGGACGTCACTCAGGGCAGCAGCGATGGCTTGCCCATGGCAGCAACAGCCGCTGGCAGCTATACTGGCCGTATCTCTCGGCTCTGGTGCTTTAGAGGTGAGCAGACGGACAAATCAAGAGTTGCAAGACATGCAACGAGTGAAGTGGGAGTCAAAGCAGATGAATCTTATGCTGATAGCGTAGATACATGAAATCCACCGTCTCGTGCTTTCATAGCCATCAAATATTTAACAGTCTTCGCTCGGTAGGATCGGATGGCTTGGCCCTCGGAATCAACACCTTCTCGAGCCACTCTACCGCAGTCTGGTGTGGAGTCCAGCCGTTCCTTGTCGCGGTGAACAGTATGCCAATGTTGAATGAACTGAGATCTTGTGGAACCATTGCTGCTGGACAGACTTGCTCTAGAACATGACGAGAGGAGAAAGTGCTGTGCCAGTGGCCTATGATTGCGGTTGCGTGGGATGGTCAGGCAAGCCGCGGCAGAGCGCGCAAATGGCAGCCGCGGTCAGCCAGCAATGAACGTTGTCCTGGGATACCAACAGCATATGCGTGGTGGATCGTCGAGCTGTAGCGTGTCCGTACCGGGGGGCAAAGCAAGGTTCGCGTCACTTGTAGCCCACCATCTTCGCGCACCAACTGCAGTAGTGAAGATTGAGAGAGATGCAGACCATGCCGACGGCCCTCACACGGTCTGTGGACGTCGCATCGACAGAACGGGCGCAGCGCATGCAGCGCAACAACTCAACAGAAGCGTCGTGTCGTAGGGAAGCAATATCCACATTGGGCTGAGAGCCACAGTCTGAAGTCTCGGTGACAACGCCAGAGTCGGAAGACGAGGAAACCGAGGAAGAGGAGGAGGAGGAGGATCCGATGCGTTGACTCATGGGTCGGCTGGCCATCAAGACGTAAGTGAATAATATGGACGCGTTGATCGCGTTGGAGGAGTGCACCGTCGACAGGTCGCGTAGTCTGCTGGTCTCAGCATTAACGCAGGGAGAACATGCTGACTTTTCGTCCTTAAGCTGTGTTGTTGGAGTTTACGCTGATGGTCGTGGTGTCTGTCTCCTTTTCAGTTGTGTCGCGAAAGGGGAAAGAAAGGTCTCCGACCGAAGAGACTGATTCAGCGGGCTGGAAGGCTCTTTTGGGGGCCGTCGTGCCTAACCAAACCGAAAGCCCCACCATGGGGCCGGTCCAGAACCTTTGGCGCTTCCACAACAGGAGCGAACGGCAGCCCTCCGTGAAGCAGGTCCCACCATTGTCTTTGATGACCCAGCAAATCTGCGATCCAAGGAACCTCATGCAGGCGTAAATAGCTGAACACGGCTGGTCAGGCGAGCTGAGCCAAAGTGCCAAGTCCGCCCTTCTGTGCTGCTGCTTGACCCCACTGTTGGCAGTAATGTCCTCAGACGTCTACCAGCCATTACCAGCCATTACCAGCCATTACCAGCCAGGTACTCAGCGGCCGCGACAACAATGTCTTCCACCCCCCCTCCAAAAAGGGAGGGGGGATCTGCATGATGTATGTATTAATTCACCCCTATGTTGGTTTGATCATCGTTGCCTGCTTTCAGTCAACGCCGTGGCACAGCGTCGGGCCAGTTCTTCACCACCGCTGTCGCGCTGGACGAAAGTAGCCAAAGCTCTACTGCTTCGCCAGAATCAAGACATAATATTAGCGGCCAGTCTCTTCCAAAGCGAGAAGATCAATCCGAAATGGATTTTGACAGCTTCCGTGAGCGGAAACGTCCTCTGTCGGTTTGATGGATTTTGTGACAACAGAGGAAGACAGTTGTAGCGTTGAGTGCCGAGAGAGCATTGTCTTCGGTTTTAACACCAGCGTTGCTGTTGGTCATGTTGCCGGCGTCCATGACGGGGAGCGGCGCGAGGCGGGTTTGGTGTGGGCTGCGGTTGAGGGGGGAGGCGAGGAATCGACGTCGATGGAGATGGGGTGCTTTGTTTGAGACTCGATGGGAAGGGCAGGCTGCATTGCTGCTGCTGGCCGGTAGACTGGTCGGCCTGGAGCTGGTTGAGATCGCGTAGGATAACAGACTTCGCTATCATCTGAACGAGGGCAGTTAGTTTCGTGGGCATTGAAAGCACGGCAGTCAGGGCGAGGAGTCGTATATCGTACAATGTCGCCTTCAATATCGTCGAGGGCCTTTTGGAAGGCCTCGATGGTGACGGGCAGTTTCGATTGCGATAGGCCTTGGGGTGGCGCGAGATTTCCCTGGCCATCCCTTCTGGATGCGCGCAGCGCTTTACCGGTTTGCACGAGCTGGAAAAACATGTCAAATCCTGGCACGGGTTTGTATGTAGACGCAGCACCAAGTTCGGAACATAGACGTACCACATCGTTGAGGAGGGCCTGCAGCGCATCCAAGGGATCCTTTGGCTTCGGCGCGGCCATGATCGCGGGCGGGAGTCGCAGACGACAAGGCTGGAGATCGAACGAATACCGAGAGAGAAGGGCCGGGCGGGACAGAGCACGTAGCAGACGAAAAGTGCTCTATCCAGGCATGAGAGGGTGATGGATGCAAGTCTAACAAGCAAGAAAGAACAAAATTAGCAAAGAAGACAAGGAGCCAAGGTGAAAGTAGTGGTTGCAAGACTGGCTACAAAGGAAACCACCTACCTGTAGTAAATGTCATATACAGTGACATAAAAGAGGTACAAAAGCTTGTTATTTAAGAGATAGAGATAGCCCACAATCATACGAAGATCAGATGGTAGAGACCGTACAGGCTCTGAGGGATTTTGGTGCGTTGACTCAGCAGGGAGAGGTGCGTGTACCGGGCGGTGCACCTATCGGGCCCCTGCGGGCGACGGGCGGCGCACCCTTCGCTGAATTTGGCGTTGACACCCTCCCAGGTACTTCGCTCGACGTACCTTACCGGCACCACCACCTTGTCCTGTTATTGGTCGACCTACGCCGTCTTTGGCTCTTAGCAAACAATAATCGAATGTCGCCTGATCTGTTGAATCGCGACCAGCGATGAACAAGAACTGCGTTTAAAATCAGGCTGCACTCTAAGCATTTAATTGGTTTTGAAAAGTGGAAGGCCTGATTGCCTATGAAGTACCTGTAGGTAGCCGGGCTTCTACACCACAGCCTTGTTTCGCCCCAGCCGCTGCTACTCCACGTTTTCTAGAGTGACAATCTCGAAACTATATGTGCGCTGAAAGCGCTTAACAACCTTCTAATGTAAGTTTCTATTAACCTATTACTTGTATTTCTGTTAACAAGTAGACGTAAAAATATAGCCTAATAGGCCCTGGACGAACAGTAGAGCTATATCTATCACTCTAACGATTATAACAGATGGTGAGTAGTAGAGTCAGATGAAGTAATGGTCTTGATCGTGCTAAAAAAAATGTTTGGCTTGATCAACTTTTTACAGTCGGATGACTGGACTATTGTGACCAAAGCACGTCTGTCGTACGGCGGCCATAGAGAGACAGCAAGAGTATATCCGTCCATGCCCAGCTTCAGCACGGCGGGGCATTGACGCATCGCCTCTCCGCTTGACGTGCTGAGGACTCGCATGCAGTCCGACCTATACCTGACCGCGTCCCGATCGCGGGCCACGCCGACCACGCCTTCGGCATTGCGTTTTGCCAGCAGCCCGCTCCGTCATATCTACGAGACTTTCGAGACGATTGGCGCGATACACCGGACTGAGGGCTGGCGCAACTTGTTCCGAGGGCTACTCCCCAGCCTCGTCGGCGTGGTGCCCGCCCAGGCCATCAAGTTCTACGCCTACGGCAACTGCAAACGCCTGGGTGCGCGGCTTCTCGGCCGCACCGAAAACGACACCCTGGTGCACGCGCAAGCCGCCGTCGCTGCCGGCATCGCCACAGCCACGACAACGAACCCCATATGGCTGGTCAAGACGCGACTGCAGCTCGACAAGAAGCAATCTCGACTGTACAACGGGATGCTGGACTGTGTGCGGCAGGTTTGGAAGAACGAGGGCATCACAGGCTTTTATAGAGGCTTGAGTGCGAGCTACCTAGGCACGCTGGAGACTGTGGTGCACCTGGTCCTTTATGAGCGTCCCAAGACGCTGTTTCGCGAGGAGAGCGTCTCTGGAGCAGCGTCGTCCCGTCGCAGCGAGCTGGTGCACTGGGCAACACGGCGGGGGCGGCTGGCTGTGCCAAGGTGGCTGCGGTCCTCATCACATATCCTCACGAGGTAAGCAAAAGGTCGACGGAAGAATTGGAATAGTTCTTGAAAGGCTTGTTAACCGAATACGTGTGCACCAACAGGTAATCCGCACACGATTGCGTCAAGCTCCAGTAGAGAGTTTGGGCCGAGTACAACAAACGAGCCTCGTCCAGTGCTGCCGGACAACGTGGGCGCGTGAGGGCTGGCGCGCGTTTACGCCGGCCTGACGCCGCACCTGGTGCGGTCTATCCCCTCAGCCGTCATTACATTCGGAGTATACGAGTTTGTTCTGAGACTGGCTGGGGCCAGCTCTTGACGGGGAATGCTGCCGTCTCAAGCTATGTGTGTGTGTCGACTGAGGCAATTGAGTATCTCTGGCTGGACTGCACTACGTGCTAGGTTTAGCGTACCAGCACTTACAAGAGCATAACCCAGCCAACCAGGCGACTCAGTCATGTAGACACAAAATGCCTTGGCTTGCTACACCCTGCGTTGTCCGGTATTCTTGACGACTACAAATCCATCGCATAGGATGCGTAACGCGTCTTGGCGCTGTCACTCTGCCATGACCGTGCCTCTGCCAGGAGTCTTCGACTGGAATAGATAGTCTGGCATTTATGATCCATGATAAGCAATGCCCAAACTATTGCGACCGGCGATGCTCGATCAAGACGGTACTCCTCATAGCCGACCAGGCTATTTCTCGAATTCAATACATTCACGACAAAGGGTTCCTGCATCGTGATATCAAGCCAGATAATCTTCTTAAGGGTGCCGGGACCCACGGAAACATATATTACCATCAAATGTCCTATATAGGCGGGGTCTTTCTGCTGCCTGCTTGATGGGTCTTCAGCAACGGCAGCCTATGTAGGGTTGACTTGCAAATTGAAATAAGTAGCTCCCGTTCAATATGTGCTGGGAGTGGCGAAAAGAGAGTGCTGAGGAGTTCCTCTGCCTGCTCCACGTTGTCGTTCGTCGTAGATCCGTCGTCTCTGCGTAGCGGCGGCACTTTGTCGCCCATGGCGTCCACACTTGGCCGCAGGTACCTAGCTGCCTTCCAGATATTGGTGTCCGCGGCCAAGAAATTCCCCCAGTGCCCTTGTTTCTGTTTCCGAATGGCGTCGTGATATTCGTCGGATGCTTCTTTGGCGCGCGCTTCTAGGTCCGATTTCCGGCATCCGGTGAGCCGCACCGCTCTGGCTTGGCTCCGCCAGAAAGTGTAGACCCGCCGTAGCCTTGTCAAATCTTTCGTCCACCAGCGCTTCGTGTAGGCCGGCGGCTGCGCTCGCGGTGTCAGCTCGTGAATTGCTTCCAGAACTACCTCCATCAACTGGTCCGTCGGCGTCTGCGCATCCACCGCCCATAAATTCCTCTGCTGTCGGCCACAATGGCCTCGCGCCCCAAGCTTGACCAGCTTGGCAATACTCGCATAGTATCCCTCCACGCCACTATACCTCGCCAGCACCACATGCTATGCCATCTAAACCGGGCGCGACCCTACAGGCAACAAGACAACTGGACGATAAGCCGTATGCTTTAAGGAAGGAGTGTCGTTAGTATTTTGCCTCTTGGTGTGGCTTTTTCTGCTCGTCCATCTCATTCTATTTCCCTTTTCTTCTCGGCCCATTGTATCCTTTTTGTGCAACCATTTTCTGTCAACCTACGTGGTGGCTAGTGGCTTTCTGCCCCATTGGTGGCTCTCCGGCTGTTATTGCGCCAGCTTCTAGCCTTCGACCTGTCCACTTTTCCTCTGTGCTCGAACGATCGGCGCCTTCTGCTCCCATGTTTCTTGATCACTACCTTCGTAATAGCGTTCTGGCTGTGCCCTGTCCGGCTCGTCGTTCCCGCCCCGATGGCGACTTTCTCCTTACCCACTTGATCGTCTATCCCCCAGCTGGTTGGTGCCTTTCTGCCCAACAGCTTCTTGACCAGCTGGTTGCTGGCTAGTGGCTTTCTGACCCTCCCATGGCTAAAGAGCTAGCAGCTTTCCGCTTGTTCATTTGCTCATTTGTGCTTTTGTTCATTTGTTCTTTTTTGGCTTACGACCCATTCGCGTGTTGTTGCCCCAGCAAGTTCTTGTCGCGCGCTCGTAAATATATTGTTCGTTGTTGGTCCATTCGGTTCGAATCGTTCACTGTCACAGGGCGGACAGGTTAGCTAGCCGCTCGTCGCGGGGCGCTGATGCGACATCTGGTACCGGGAATCTGTGGCACGTGAGTGCCTGGCCAGTCACAGGCGTCAAAGCAGGCGCATGATGTGTGCATAGCGCATATGCCATCCACACCGCTTAGTTGTAACTTCCCTTTGGTCCTAGAGATAGCCTCGCATCTGTCTCAATTCCTTCGGGCATCGCAGGAGCACAGCGCGGCTCACTCTTCTCTTTCCCCCAAGGCAAGGTACGGCCCTAGCNTTGTCGTTCGTCGTAGATCCGTCGTCTCTGCGTAGCGGCGGCACTTTGTCGCCCATGGCGTCCACACTTGGCCGCAGGTACCTAGCTGCCTTCCAGATATTGGTGTCCGCGGCCAAGAAATTCCCCCAGTGCCCTTGTTTCTGTTTCCGAATGGCGTCGTGATATTCGTCGGATGCTTCTTTGGCGCGCGCTTCTAGGTCCGATTTCCGGCATCCGGTGAGCCGCACCGCTCTGGCTTGGCTCCGCCAGAAAGTGTAGACCCGCCGTAGCCTTGTCAAATCTTTCGTCCACCAGCGCTTCGTGTAGGCCGGCGGCTGCGCTCGCGGTGTCAGCTCGTGAATTGCTTCCAGAACTACCTCCATCAACTGGTCCGTCGGCGTCTGCGCATCCACCGCCCATAAATTCCTCTGCTGTCGGCCACAATGGCCTCGCGCCCCAAGCTTGACCAGCTTGGCAATACTCGCATAGTATCCCTCCACGCCACTATACCTCGCCAGCACCACATGCTATGCCATCTAAACCGGGCGCGACCCTACAGGCAACAAGACAACTGGACGATAAGCCGTATGCTTTAAGGAAGGAGTGTCGTTAGTATTTTGCCTCTTGGTGTGGCTTTTTCTGCTCGTCCATCTCATTCTATTTCCCTTTTCTTCTCGGCCCATTGTATCCTTTTTGTGCAACCATTTTCTGTCAACCTACGTGGTGGCTAGTGGCTTTCTGCCCCATTGGTGGCTCTCCGGCTGTTATTGCGCCAGCTTCTAGCCTTCGACCTGTCCACTTTTCCTCTGTGCTCGAACGATCGGCGCCTTCTGCTCCCATGTTTCTTGATCACTACCTTCGTAATAGCGTTCTGGCTGTGCCCTGTCCGGCTCGTCGTTCCCGCCCCGATGGCGACTTTCTCCTTACCCACTTGATCGTCTATCCCCCAGCTGGTTGGTGCCTTTCTGCCCAACAGCTTCTTGACCAGCTGGTTGCTGGCTAGTGGCTTTCTGACCCTCCCATGGCTAAAGAGCTAGCAGCTTTCCGCTTGTTCATTTGCTCATTTGTGCTTTTGTTCATTTGTTCTTTTTTGGCTTACGACCCATTCGCGTGTTGTTGCCCCAGCAAGTTCTTGTCGCGCGCTCGTAAATATATTGTTCGTTGTTGGTCCATTCGGTTCGAATCGTTCACTGTCACAGGGCGGACAGGTTAGCTAGCCGCTCGTCGCGGGGCGCTGATGCGACATCTGGTACCGGGAATCTGTGGCACGTGAGTGCCTGGCCAGTCACAGGCGTCAAAGCAGGCGCATGATGTGTGCATAGCGCATATGCCATCCACACCGCTTAGTTGTAACTTCCCTTTGGTCCTAGAGATAGCCTCGCATCTGTCTCAATTCCTTCGGGCATCGCAGGAGCACAGCGCGGCTCACTCTTCTCTTTCCCCCAAGGCAAGGTACGGCCCTAGCAAGGCTGCGGGGTGGAGCCTATTAAACTGGCCAATGCCAGTCTAGCGTGCTGGCTGACTGATTGCAAGAGCTAGTTAGGCGTTATGACGCACTAGCAGCGGGGGTTCCTGGCCTGTCCATCGAGGGTTCGGGCATCATCGACGTAAACACATAAACAGACAGCTATACGGCCATAGAGAGTCTTCTATTCGAGCCAGCGCTTCACGTGATACGGGGCAGCCGTAATAAGTACCTCAGCTTGTCATGTGTTGAAGCGGACTTTCTTGACCATTTCCAACCTATATCGTATTACCTGATGGCTCTGCAGCATCGTAGGCTCTCCTCGTCGCTCTCCTCGTTAGATGAGACTCTTATTTTTTACGATGAGTCAGCAACAGAGGAATCCGCTCTTGAGAATGTGCAGCGCGCTGCCATCGACGAAATTTTGTCACAAAGGAATAGACGGGTTTCCCAAGCGGGGTTCTGGAGGGCGGGTCTTCCTCCCGCCTCTAGTGCATACTTCGATGCAGTTCTTGCCATGATTGTAGGTTAGTCGAGCGCAAGTTGTGTTATAATGCTGATTCTACACAGTCTCCAAAAATAGAATCTTGGGCTGCTCAACATGGCTTCATCGTCAATGACTTACAAAAACCCTTCTTCCAGCAAGAAGCTGCACGACTGAGCTTTGAGGTGAAGTGGTGGCCCATGGAGGATCCGCGGCATAGAGCTGGAAAAGAATATCTTGGGCTTCTGTTGCCTTTATTTATCGAAAGTCGACATGTGGTTCTAACCACGAAAGACAAAACGGCGGCAAGTCAAAGTCATCTCTGGTTGGGGGGGACTGCAATTTTGCTGTATAATACAGGATTTTCACCTCAGCTTTCTAGCATCTGGACAATTGCAGCGATGTTCGTCCTATCTAGGCATGTAACTTGAACATCTCATGGGTTACTCTGGCTCTACATATCTCTTTAAGTTACCGGCTAGAACTACTGGTTGGNGCCAAATGCCAGTCTAGCGTGCTGGCTGACTGATTGCAAGAGCTAGTTAGGCGTTATGACGCACTAGCAGCGGGGGTTCCTGGCCTGTCCATCGAGGGTTCGGGCATCATCGACATAAACACATAAACAGACAGCTATACGGCCATAGAGAGTCTTCTATTCGAGCCAGCGCTTCACGTGATACGGGGCAGCCGTAATAAGTACCTCAGCTTGTCATGTGTTGAAGCGGACTTTCTTGACCATTTCCAACCTATATCGTATTACCTGATGGCTCTCCAGCATCGTAAGCTCTCCTCGTCGCTCTCCTCGTTAGATGAGACTCTTATTTTTTACGATGAGTCAGCAACAGAGGAATCCGCTCTTGAGAATGTGCAGCGCGCTGCCATCGACGAAATTTTGTCACAAACGAATAGACAGGTATCCCAAGCGGGGTTCTGGAGGGCGGGTCTTCCTCCCGCCTCTAGTGCATACTTCGATGCAGTTCTTGCCATGATTGTAGGTTAGTCGAGCGCAAGTTGTGTTATAATGCTGATTCTACACAGTCTCCAAAAATAGAATCTTGGGCTGCTCAACATGGCTTCATCGTCAATGACTTACAAAAACCCTTCTTCCAGCAAGAAGCGGCACGACTGAGCTTTGAGGTGAAGTGGTGGCCCATGGAGGATCCGCGGCATAGAGCTGGAAAAGAATATCTTGGGCTTCTGTTGCCTTTATTTATCGAAAGTCGACATGTGGTTCTAACCACGAAAGACAAAACGGCGGCAAGTCAAAGTCATCTCTGGTTGGGGGGGACTGCAATTTTGCTGTATAATACAGGATTTTCACCTCAGCTTTCTAGCATCTGGACAATTGCAGCGATGTTCGTCCTATCTAGGCATGTAACTTGAACATCTCATGGGTTACTCTGGCTCTACATATCTCTTTAAGTTACCGGCTAGAACTACTGGTTGGAAATTGCTGCGTGAGAAGTACCTGGCGGTCATAGGCGAAAGAGTATAAAAAAGCATATGAGTATAAATGAACAATTGGAAAGCTGCTTATGCTTGCCGAGAATGCTGCGGAGAACCGCGGCAACAACGCGCGCCGCCACCTGGCAAAGAGTCCTGCCTCGCGACTCATACTCTTGTCTGGCAGGCAAGGAGGAGCCACCCGCAGGACAGACAGATCCAGCGCCACCTTGCTATCAGGAGTCGGCATTCCTATCAGACAGCATCAGCTTTGCTACCCTGGAGGAGGAGGGATTTGCGCAGCACTTGTTTGATGATGACCGCGTTTGCCCAGGGTCTTTGAAAGAAGACAGTCCGAACAAATCCGGAGCTCTCACAGCTGTTTGTCGAATGCAGGCGAGCTTCATTGATGGGGGGGTTCTTTTAGTCGCGAAAGTCTCTCACATCGTTTGCGATGGACGAGGCGTGACGGAGATCATCAGAATATTTGCCGAAAATTTCCGTAAAGCGCAAGCTGGAGACATTAACCACTTCCCTTCACTACTGGACAAAAGATATTTTTCAAATCGATGCCAGTTACTGAAGGGAAGTGAGTTCCCCAGCCGCCCAATAGACGCGCATCCGGCCTGGACCGTGACACCCAGCTCCTCTACGACCACCGGCACCTCGATCTGCAGCAGAATATACCAAATGAGAGCAGAGTCTCTTGTCGCCTTGAAGAATGCCGCGAGCGCTATACTCACCGATAATACCAAATGGATCACTACAAATGATGCCATTTGCGCATTTATTTGGCAGAGCGTTATGGTGGCACGCCATCGTGCCCAATTGCTCAGCGCAGGGAGCGAGGTTCACTTGGCGCAACCTGTCGACTGCCGAGATAAAATAGGGCTCGAGTCGCCTTATTTTGGCAATGCCGTATATATGACCCACGGAACCTTGTCATTTGATGAGTTGGCCCATCCGATTACTGGGCTCCCTGTCGCAGCGCAGCTTAGTCGGAACCAGATCAAGAACGTCACTGGGGATAAGTTTAAGGACCTAGTTGGTCACGCCCAGCGGGCTGATGAGAAGGATCATGTTCGCATGAGAATTACCGACCACCTGCAGTCAAGTGGTCTCATAGTGACGAGCCATTTTAAGTTTGCACTATATGAGATCGACTTTGGCCCTGCTGTTAAGGGCCGTCGCGCTAAAGCGCTTCGGTTTCCCGCCCGAGCAAGCATGGCTGGCACTGTGGTGGTGTTTCCCAGGCTAGAAGATGGCAGTTGCGAATTCATGCTTACAGAGGGAAAATGCACTTTAGACCACCTGGCAGAGCAAAGTGTATTTTGCAATTATACAGACACGAGAGGTGTAATCTCACCAGACTCGCCAGCCCTGGACCCGGACTTGCCCCCAACGCCGCCACTTTCAGATCCTGGGCGACAAAGCTCGGTACCTAAAGATGGCTCTGTAAAGGCACGCCACAACGCTACAGACCGTGCTGCTCTGGCAGCAGCCTCTCATATTGACGTTCACACTGAAACAACTCACCACGCCGGAGTAATAAAAATTATTACTCTGAACCGCCCAAATGCAAAAAATGCCATCAACATAAGGCTGCTTTGCCAGCTGCACCAGGAGGTGGAGCAGCTCTACGAGGAGCAAGAGAGCTGCCATGGCCGTACCAGAGTCTTAATCCTGGCAAGTGCAGTAAATGGTACATTTTGCGCTGGCGCAGACTTGAAAGAACGCATGGCGATGAACGACGAGCAAGTTGAATATTTCTTGACAATGTTGCGCAAGACTACGGACCGGCTGGCTGCGCTACCAATACCAACTATTGCGGCCGTCGCGGGGCACGCTCTCGGTGGAAGCCTTGAGTTGGCCCTTTGCTGTGACTTTCGAGTCTTTGCAAGCAATTCAGTAGTCAGGCTGCCGGAGACAAGGCTGGGAATCATACCCGGCGCTGGCGCCACTTATCGCCTCTCGGACATAATTGGTATAAGCCGCGCGAAGGATCTCATCCTTACTGGCCGTCAAATCCAAGGACCCGAAGCTTTCTTTCTTGGGCTCTGCAATCGTCTCATCAACGTCAACCTGTGCGAGGACGATCACAGCCTGTGCCAGGCACCGAGATTGTCACCCAGATCAACGCAAGAAACCGCGCGGATTCTGACCCTAGACGGTGCCGTGAAGCTTGCCCGAGAGATCTCAGGTGGTGCACCCCTGGCTGTTGAAGCAGCGCTAGAGGCGATGTCGCGCAATGCGTGTGGCGCTGTCGAGGCAGCTGCTTATGCCACACTGCTTCACACCACTGATCGCTTAGAAGGTCTCGCATCATTCGCTGAGAAACGCGTACCACGATTCACAGGCAGATGATGCCTATTCCACTGTTTTTTATGACACCCAGAACAAGTATTGCAACACTACGACTCTGCAAGCACCGCACCCCGAGTCATGGCCACCACGGACGTCGTGAAGCCACCGCGCTGCAGCCTCTGCTGAAGCTTTCGCTGTTCAATAATGGCGGTTGTGGCCTGCTCGGGCCTGCAGCTTGCACAGCACTAGGTAGAACTTGACCACTTTATAGCGTCAACTATCAATGGGGCCTTTTTCTTTTCCTTTTTTTTTTTCAAATATATTTCATACCTACATCAGACGCAACCATGCTTTGGAGGATTTATTGCGAAATTGGGCGCTGCGACGCCTGGGCTCCTGCCCCGGTCGCTGGTCGCTTTCTTGGCCGCCGTCGCAAACTCAACGCCGTGCCACAGTTGTGGGCTTCATAGCCGCCAGGTACAATAGTTGTGACTCAAGTCAGCGCGGGCTTTCGCTAGACCTCAGTCTTGCTCGTGTCCTGCCTGTAGAACGGTACCTACTGTAAAGTGCCTGTAATTGTAGCAAACCATTGCGGACTGTCTGTTTATACTATCACTCTAGCATCCTTAAGCACTTGGTACTGATAAGCTATAGTATATATGACAGCCTTGTCGGGCAGTGACTGACAGTTGTACCAAGCCGTTTACCGGACTTTATATCTAGATGCCCGCTGGCGCACTTGCCGCCGTATACGTCTTCTGGCGGTTGAATCGGCAGATCGGAGACACAAATGGCAAGCCCGACGACGCCTGGCGCAATGCCGCGCAGCACGCAGCCCAACAGTTACGTGCCTGTGGTGCTGTGCCCCTTTTCGCATAGGTCCCATGTGTGCTCAACTGCAAGCTTCGAAGTAGCTCCAATATAAACGTGGATTTGGCAGAACTCAAGACTTCAGCAGTAAGCCTTATGCAGAAACTGCGCTGATGGATAAGCAGCTCTCGCACACAGGCTATTGAGAATACGCTGCGCCGGCCACTAGTTCCGATCGAATGCTTTGCATCAGTTGGTGGTGATGGGTAAATGTTGATACACGCTGGAGATTATAATTTTAAGCGGATGGGTGGATGTGCAATAAGCCGTCGCATCGATGATCTTGCGTTCAGTTAGACCCAGCTCCTCCTGAACGCCGCCAAGTTTTTAGACTGTCGTTGAGTTTCTCTTTGGCTATTGCCGCCGCAGGGTGACTTGCGCCCATTCTTGACAGCAGAAGCCGGGCCTGGACCACCGTCGAACCTTTGATCTCTGACGGTGCTGTCGTCTCGGGTGGAAAGAAACCGGCTCTTTGCAAGTTTGATAGATGGGGTTCCAGCGGACTAATTGCTGCCCTGGGACGCAAATTTACAAAGTCCAAACCTGCTCTGCTATCTTCGATGGCGAGGCTAAAGAGCCCAGAAGCGCATACAAAGTACGGAATCAAAGCTGGCACGCGCCGTAGTGTAAAGAGATCGTCGTAGGACTGGGCAAGGGTAAGGATAGACTGTACGGCTTGCACACACATCTCGTGAGGCTGGACTTCAGAAGAGGCAAAGTCGGAACCGACAAATGGTCGAAAGGCGCAGAGAATACAAAAATGGTAGTACATGCTACGCGACGTCGTCAGCATGCTCATTTAATTCAAGATAATGACGGCTTACTGAATAAAGAGAATAAATGGACTCCGGCAGCTGCCGTTTCCAACGAGCTCGAATATCTCGCGGTACCACTCCAGACATTTCTGGTATGTTGCAGTGATATCCTCCTTTATCGATGGAGCGGGTCTTTCATTCGCAACGATGGCCTTGTATACCAGTTCTGTGAGCTGAAACACTTTGGCAATGAGATTGTGGGGGTTTGCAGGCTGGAAGTTCATCGCAGTAGAAAGATCTGGAAAGAATATCAACGTTGGCTTCTATTGGTTTCTCCATAGGTATCATCGGCTTACCTGGACGCATTGTACTTGCTCCTTCGTCATTGGATGGGAGTTGGTCCAGTATAAAGGAATCTTCCAAAGTGTTTCCAGCTTCGTTGAACACCACCCCAGTGGTCAGATAAAACATTCTAGCATGTAGATTAGTCATGGTTAGATGCCATGAAATTAGCAGCGGCGGATCTCCCTAAACACAGCTAAGAAGCGATATTGCGCCACAGTACGTTGTCGCTCGAACCTTTATATATTGCTCATCCAATTCACTAACATCGCACTCTCTAGCGCACAAGGAGCGGATGCCCGCGGAGCACAATTCGGCCAGCTCCCTTGCTTCGTTCTCTTGACCACATCGAATGTGATAAAGGGCCAGTATACCCAGAGACTGAATGTCCGGCAAGCTCTCGCCCGATCCTTGCTCTCGAAGCAGAGCTTTGGCTTTGCGCAGAAAATACTTGCTTCCGAGCCAGCCAGAGGGCAACATGTGGGAATCATCCCCTATCTCGTTGACAAGCCGCGTAGAGAGCGCCAACAATGCGTGTACCAAAGCTGAGGAGCAAAACCGGGAGGAACCGGCATCATAGTCTTGCAGAAACTCGTTTTTGCGCAGGATACAAAAAGAGACACAGTCCCAAGTGAATAGGACGTCGAACAAGTGCCGAATGTGTGCACAAGTCCACCCTACCTGCGTCCACCCGTCTGTCTGCGCCAGCGTCGCATATGCATCCAGCGGTGCCAATGGAAGTGACAGCTCACGAGATGAGGGTGGCGATGAAGACGATCTCGACGCGTTGCGCTGCTGGAACGTAGGATGGCAAGATCGCCAGGAGAGCAGCTGGTCAAAGCAGGACGAAGAGCTAGCGGATATGTTGGTTTGGCTGGATGGAGCTGTGAGCGGGGTCCCTCCTGGCATCGAATTAGACGAAAATGCGGCTCCATCCCCTCCCGGCAGCACAAAGGGACCCTTCTCCAAAGTAGGCCATCTGACGCCATCAATCCAGCCCTGCAGCGCGGCGCTATCGTTCGTCGTGGCGCTGCTGCCCTGGTCCTGAGCCCGCTGCGACTTGGCATCTTCCAGACGCTGCTTCAGTCTTCCAATCTCAGCGCGCAGTTCGCTTTTTGATACCCTTTCGCAGCGGCTGTATTCGCAGACCTCGCCGCGTTGCTCGCATCGGTTGCAGGGCTGTTCTCCGTTGCACTGGGCGGGAAATCAAGCGTCAGCGTCATACATACAACTATGCGATGGCATCCATTGCAATAGTAGGACAACATTCGCAGAAAAGGGAGCTGGTGCCGGGCGGGGCGTCTGTTTGCGCGTAAGCTAGGTGGGATGAGAGAACGCACCTTTGCTCGTTTCTGGCGGCAGCGCTGGCACGCGGTTTGAACTTGCTGACGACTGGACATATTCTGCGAGCCAAAACGCTGTGATGTGATCATGTCGGATGAAGTTTACGAGACATTTTCTGTGGAGCGGAGAAGAAAGACATGTCACTATTACAGTGGAAACGTTTGGCGACGGCGCGCGCTGCCGTGGTAGGTGCATGACGACATACCCACCGCAAGATAAGTGTACCCCGCACTTCATGCAGCTTCTTGCATTGTGCTTGGAGGAACCCCTTTTCGGTAAAGCATGGAATACCAGACGGCAAAAGGTGTAACTGCACGTCGTTTTAAAGGACCCCTCCGCGGTGTGGCATACCTCGCACAACCGGCTTCTGCGATTGCTTTAAAGCTCCTTCCCAGGCCACATTCTTGCGTGCCCAAGCTTTGCCAGATCCAGGAGCTGTCATGACACAAGCCGCCCCAGTAGCCCCGGAAATTGCTTGCACTGAGGTGATCGCTTTCATGCACATGCACCGTTCCGACCGAACCGTCAATCAACTTTGGCAACAGCAAGCACATGCCAACCCTGCAGCGTACTCTCTGCCTTGACACGGGGAACGCGATTTAGTGAATATGCTTGCGTTTCTTTCTAATATCGGCGAGTACAATAGGAGGCGGAATGAGTGTCCCTTTTTTGTTAATTAAGGATAATAGTGGGAGCCTTATTTAGCGTGCGATGTGGCGGTGCGTTGGCTCCACCGGAGGAACCACTGTTGTACTTTCTGGCCCCCGGAAGTACTACTGGGCTTTTTGACAAACACAATGAAACGCCTTTTTTGGCTATTCCTTTTTAAACAGCTGCGCGTCACCTCTACGAAGTGTTACTTTTCGCGCTACTATCGTCTACTATTTTCTTCAAGGCCAAGATCCTGTCCCTCAAGCAGTCCCTAGATCGCAATCTACACACCATGAGTCGGATCTCGCTAAGACCTGCATGAATTAGTGGCCAAAGTGCCTTGGCATGTAGCCCTACGATTCGCCCCTACCAATGTCTTACGGTCCAAAAATTCCCTATGCCTCTTGATCAGACGATGAAAATGTCTTCATCAACAGTGCCTGAGGAATATAGATTCGGCGGCGCGGAGCAAGTCGCGTGCTGCTACTGAAGAAACTAGATGGAATGCCATAGAATCTCGATGGGGCCACGTATCCTCTGGTCGCGCAGGCTCAGGTTGGCGCAGGCTGTTTACGAGGGGCAGCAGGCGTGCAACGAGCAGCGGCAGGGTTGGACTAGTAGCTTCAAACAGCATCATCCACATTGCGTCAAGCTGGATTATTTGGACGATGAAAATTCTGTGGAGTGATTTGGCCCTGTCGACTCCTCGTTTTCCAAGCAATGACAGCCAGAGATCTAGCCAGAGGCGAGCCCGCTCTGAGCCAGCGTCCGACCATTCGGAAGCAGCTGAACGACTCCCGCTCCTGCGATCGTGCGACATCGAAACCGGCCGGAGAATATGAAAAACCCCGACACGCATTCATTATGACCTTGCATTGAAGGTTTCTTTGCGCGGTGCTGGTAGAAAGAGGTCGAGCCAGATCGATCTGCTCAACAAGTCATATGTTGTCCTTGCACCATGTGAACTTTGGGCGACTGGCGGCCCTGGTCCTGTAGGTCTCCCAGTGGAGTCAGGAACGCGCAAGCAGGACTGGCAGGCACAGCGCATTTAACAGTCAATTCCCAGCTCCAGATTTTCACGCTGCATCACCAAAATTATGGAGGAAGCAATACAGATCGTGACAGAACGGAAGATTGGTGAGCTGCTGGCTTTCTGCGGGATACGCGCTACTTACACGAGCATACCAAGCGCCAGAAGGAGGCATCGCAATCTTCGGCCCCCTAGAGTTCAAGTAGCAGCTGTACCTCTAGTGCAAACTATGGTATGTGGGCAAAATACCATAGAGATTGAATGACACTAGAGACAGTAATTTGCCGTGCCGCCGATATCAAGTCTGTGCATTGATCACCAAACAGGCAAGCAAATACAAAATATTAGCATTATACCCACCGATGTACGCTCTATATATATCTAACAAATTTACATCAGCCACCAGAATGAAATCTAGCTTTGTCGCCGTTGCTCTACCCCTCTTTGCTATGGCTGCGCTCGCATCTCCTACTGGCGCTGCGCCCGCCATTGCGGGCGACCGTCAGATGACAGCCATCCAGATCTTCCACATCAATAAAGCAGCCCTTGACCTCAGCTAGGAAGAAACAGAGGTGTTTGACAAGTTCATGGACGGTATGCACAAGCGCGACACTGAGGTTGGCCCTCCCTCTCGTCCTCAATCACCGAAGGGACCAGGTGGCAGGGGAGGCAAGGCGGTATTTTGGGCGATTTGATCATCCCCAGCATTATTTGATTTTCCGAAGCAAGTACAGCAACGGAAATTGGCTACAAGTATAGCCCCCTTTGTCCCATATTGACCTTATGGTGGCGATGTCCTAAGAAAATCTTAAATACAGGATATGTTTGTAGATCGTTTACTATTCTCGTATTCTCTTCACTTTTCCAAATGCAACCACGTAGGCTGCTGGAGCCAGATAGCCAGCGGAACTCAGGAAGAAAAAGAGCAGTACACATGTTGGTTTACTGTAGGAGATAACTGGCAGCCCCGCCAGCTCCACAACATACATTATCGCACAAAACCCGACTAACTGGCGTGTAGAAACCAGGACCTCTTTCCGGGCCCAAATTAACTCCGGCCGTGATCGGAGAATTGTCCATAAATGCATGTCAAGAAGAAAGCGTCCAATAAGAATGAGTGCCAAAAATTTCTCCGGCGCTATGGTAAGACGCATAGACGTAGAAAATGTCATAATACCCCAGTGGACACAAATAAGGGCCTGTAGCAAAGGGGAACATAATATGATGTAACGGGGTGTCCTGCTAGCTTTTACCGCTGATAGGAATAGTGACTTCATGAGATCCCATACGTTAGCAAGATACAGATCAATGCAGCTCTTCATAATCCCTTCCCTACCTCAAAACCGATTTGGAAGATCGGAACAAACCCGGAAAAAGATGGAGGAATGCTGATGGTCAACATCAATCCAGCACCGCCAGTAACTCCAGTTAGAAAAGCTGCCTTGCGCCAGGATACATCAAATTGACTGAGGTTTTCACTGTATAATTGCAGAGACGATGGGTGATAGCAAGCATCTTTCGTAGGAATGGGCGGCCTAAAGGCATCCAAAATCTGACCACCGAGCATATAGATGGCGAAACCAAAGGCCGTCAGCAGTACACGATACTGAAGTAGATCAAATATGTCCTGATCCACCCAGATGAATACCTCGAATGAAATTACTGATGCTAAAAGCATCATTCGCAGATTCACAACGTGATGAAACTGCTTCAAGAGCACACGGTTGAAGTTGCCGACAACAGCGAAGGCATCTACCACTGTTGCAAGTCCCAGAGCAAACCATATATCCCCTGCAAGTATTCTTGCAGGATTGTCAGGATTTAGTCCGGTCTTTCCAGCGCTGAATGCCAGTCCATTGGGAAGGACACCCATCAGGGAGACCACCGGCTGAGGTGGCGGGCCATGTGGGCTAGGAGAGAAAGTATGCGACAGACGTATCGCTATAAAGAGCCAAAATGCAAAAGCGAAAGTACCACCAAGCTCAATGCACCAAAATGACAGGTTTCGGCGATCTTGCGTACCAATGGATGTCAAAACAGTCCTGATAGATGGTTGGGTATTAGCCAACCCTACGTCAAAAGATTCTGTTAGTCATGTACAGACCTTCAAAGGAGAATACGTACCCTGTTTCTCCATACTCAAACCCATTACGATTTAGGAGTATATCGATTAATAGAAGGTTCCTGTTGGTACGGGTGTCCGGATTATAGAGTTGGCAGGGTGTTCTTCTACCACGGATTATGTGCTGTCTTTATAAGAGGAGACCAGCGATGCAGCCGAGGCATTTGACTTAGCCTAACGTCAAAGACATTGTCCTTGGGGCATCCAGGTGAGGTATTATTCTCAGACAGTGTTCCAGATACAGGCAACATCCCTTTGTCGACCCTGACATATTAGCTTTCAGCTCATGTCTCACACTGTAGCATCGAGCTCAATTGTAACGTTACGGTCTCATTTTTCGTCAAGACCATGGCTAACTGTGAAACATAGCCAATTAGCCAAATGCCGGTATGAAACTATGACTGAGCATAAAAACGCGAAGACGCGACATAAATATAGTAACAAGCCGCAGCTTTAAATCGCCAGGAATTACTATAAAAAAAGGGAAGTTGGGGGGGGGGGAAGCCGCCCGTCAGAGGTCTGCGTGGGCACCATGTCTTTAATGCTGTCGTTTATCAAAATGAGCAGTAAATCCATTACACGGGTTCATATCAGCCAGCCACTGCAGCTTAGTCATGATTCCTTGGAAACGGCAGCTGAACTGCAGCGGGAAACGGTTCAGGATGGCAGATCGCCTGTGCTATGTTTGTAATATCTCTGATTGAAGTCAGCTTATGACCTTGGCGATGTTAGCATAGCCTAACTATTTTTGATGTTGCGCATGACTACAAGGTACTAGGCGTTGGCCAATTGACCCATTATACTAGTGCATAGCTCCACCTTTCCGGCACAATTGGTCAAGCCTGCCGGGCGACCAAATTTGCAACCTTCCCCTTCCTGCACCCACGCCTTAGCATCTGGGTCGGTCACGCCGAGCACGCCCCCGACCATTTGTGGCCTGTCGTTCACGAAGAAACGACGCTTGTCATCGGCCGCTTCTAGCATCTCGCATCTTCTGAGAGCAAGGACCAGATGCGACCGCATCCGAACTGGGGACACACCGAGAAGACGCTGTCAACATACTGCCTGTATGTTCTCGATAAGCCACTCTCATAGCTCTCGTACGAACTAAGCTTGCGTATCGAACGCATGGACTTCACGGAGCCACCAAGGCCCTTTAGTAATTTGGGTGCTCAACCTTCAAAATCGGGCTCCAATACGCCACCCATCGACAAATGGCCTGGAACACCAATGCTTCCCGCTGTGCCAAGAGCCCAGCCCATGTTGAGTCACAAAAGAGGCAATGTCGACCCCGGGCCGCCGCCCATGAGTCCGCGAAGCCGCTCTACGGCCGCAAGGCCGCAGAGTAGACGTCACATGCCGGAAAATATGCCACCGGTGCCCCCGCTTCCAAAGGGATCTATGAGGCGGGATCCGCCAACCCTACATGCTGTACACGTGCCAGTATTCGTCCAGCCTCGGCACATGGCGCCGCAGCGTGGGTCTGCACTGCAGCCTATCTATGCGCGTCACGTGTAGCGTTGGTAGACAGACATTGAAAGAAAACTTGCTTTGTCACTGTCTTTTACTTTCCTCCGTGGTTGCTGCCATTACTTTGCTTCTCGCAACCTGTAATTGTTCTTATTTGGGCTATTGGTGTAGGTTTCCGGGGATTATTGGCTTGTTGTGACGGTACAAGGCACGAGCAAGGTCGAGTGCGGCTTGGATGAAGTGATTGTTCACAAAGAGGAAAGGAGAGTTTCATAAGGAAAGGTCTCGTAAAAAGCTATTTACACGAAATTAGGGTGGGCATTCAATTAGACGCGGTTCTCTGACACTTGCATACAAAAATTTGTTGTTTTTCAATGTCGGATTTTATTGATATCTTTCGGAACGAGATACGTCGCATGCAGAGTTGGACATCTATCGAATGTGAATCGAATCGATAGATTCATTCGACGCCAAGTCTTACGAATGTCGAGTCGAATGCCCAGCCGTTCGATTCGACATCGAATCTATAGCGGGCTTATTCGATTCGCATCGAATATGTTGCTAGTTCATTCGATTCGATTCGAATCGAAATTTTCCAGCTATTTACAAAAATAGAGGAGTGCGGTCAAATTTCCGTATCAGTAATAGTCTAAATCTACGTCCTGAGCGATACGGTTCGATGCAACCAGGGACGGAAAAAGAGGAAACTCCCTCCTTCTCCAGACAAAAAGAAAGCTCGTTACCTAAGTGTCACCCATTCGGCCAACGGTCGGAGCGTCACAGCGGTGAGCTTGGGAAGCATCTTGTTCCGATTTTTCGCTCGCGATTGAATGACGTCTGTATGTTTCTCCACATTACGGTACTGGATTCCTTTTTCTTTCTTCTTTTGGTTCCCCTGGTGTCTCTTTGCTGACTTATGGCAGTAAGTAGAGGTGTGTTTTGTCGCAATGTGGCCAGTCCAACCGTGGCCGAGCCGCGCCGCCACGGCCCTGAACACCTCGTCAGGCAGCACCGCCCGCCGGCCTAGGGCCTTGACGGCGGCCCTTCGCACGTGCTCGTCCTTGTCGCCGAGTCGCCGGGACACTGAGGATATCAATGGCCATCTGGAGCAGGCGCGGGTACTCTACTCTGCTCCTCCCCCGACCACCATTCCAGCGGCGTCTTCGCCATCACTTGTCTCGGGGGCGAATTAATGAAGTTTTCGAACTCATTCTCCTCGCCGGGTTCGTCCAATACACTCATTGATTGCTTGATCCGCTCGTACGGAGACATCTCCAACCGGTCCTGCGGCGGCCGCAATGCACCAGCCGCAACAATGGCCGGTTCCTGTACTTCGCCCAAAGCTGCCATGCGGCGGCTACGGGGCCGTTCGCCATTCTCCGGCCAGTGCCGGTCGATGTATCTCCGGCGCTTCTCTTAATGCTCACCCTCTACGTCAACCTCTACTTCAATCTCCACTCCCACCTTTCTTATCAATACCGATTCAGCTTCTGCTTCCCCCAGCAATTCAGCCTCTACTTCCATCACCAAGACCTTTACTCCAACATTTACCTCCATCATCAACTCAATCTCTGCTCCAGCTTCTATTTCTGCCACTACAAACTCTACTGCAGCATCTACTTCAGCCTCTGCTGCGGTCTCTGCCTCAGACACCAGTTCAGTCCCTACTTTCAGCTCTGATTCAACCTTGACATCAGCCTCTACCTCAATTTCTACTTCCACCACCAGTTCAATGTCTAGTTCGACCTCTACTTCCGACACCAGCTCGACCCTTACTTCAACCTCTACTTCAACCTCTACTCCAGTCTTTACTCGAGTTTCTACTCCAGCCTCTAGCCCAAGTTCTACGCCTGGTCCTCCCGCAGAGGACAGAAATGATTGTCACGGTGTCAGCGGCGACTATTGGGTTATGTCGCGGGATGTGGCCGTCGCCAACGCCGAGACCTTTTGCGGACAAGGGGAGAAGGTAGTCAAGTACAACGAAGATTCCGTGAACGAGCTCGAATTATCTGTCTTTAAAACGGACGATGACACCAGAAGCCCCAAAGATGATCCCAACTGTCTCAGTCGCCTTCGAGATTCTGTTATTGATGGCTGCGACGGAAATGACTCCGAGAAGAACCCGCACAACTTTAAATTCGGCTCTAAGCTCACTTCCTCTGATGGCTGGGTCTATGAGATGAAACCTCTAAGTGAGCAAATCAACGAAGTCAGTTGTGAGGTGACTTGGCAATTCTACGACGACTACTTCGAAATTCGTGGCAAAAACGTACCAGACGAGAAGCTCGGCGCTAATGGTGAAGGTCTCAAGAAACAATTGCGGGGCTGTGGTGCGCTGACTGTGTGGGATTTTAAGCCAACACCGGATGATGTCAAGTTCCAATGGTACGCTCGTGGTCAACTTCCTGTGGGCACCAGGAGCTGTGTTGGGAACGCTCTGAAAAGCGCCGGTGGCGCTGACCGGGGTAACTGTCATGGCCTAGGGCGGCGGTCACTTACCTGGCGACGACGTGCTGCGGTTGATGTCATGACGACACGCGATAGCATCGACGACTGGCCGGGCTACGGCGAGAAGAGTGCCCATGTTTTTGGCAGCATAGAGAAGCGTAATAGCACTGAAGTAATCTGCCCTTAATGCTAAATCGACTTTCGAGATGCACAATGATATATTCAGCACCTCAGTGACGCCATTTGCTGTGAACAGAATGCCTGGCAGCTCTAGCCACCAAGACACAAGTGACTGCGCCCTACATTTAATGGTCTGTAAGCTGCAATCTGCACCTAGAGGACTCAAAGTCCGTACCCTGGTCATCCACACCTATTTACCAACCCTATGATGAACTTTTAGGCTGCAAACAGTGCAGGAAACTTGCCCGCCAATCTACCGTAACGGGCCAGGGGCATGCTACCCAATCAGCGGCCCCGGAGCCGTCCGGGGGCCCCATGAACGTTATCACCTCGCTGGTGTGAAGGCGCGCCTTCTTTGCTGGGCGGATGCCGCAGCTGCCGACTGGTCCTTAACAGCTTTCCAGGGTCTTGGAATTTCTTGTCGTCCTGATTACGGGCTAGCGAAGCGTTTTGGTCCGCGACTAATAAAAGGACACGCCGGAGCGGGGCACATACATGAGACGGCCGCATGAGCAGGTTTGCAGAAATATTGCTGTGGTCAGAGCGGGACACTTCTTCCGCCACGGAGGCTGTTCCCGTCGTCATCATGTGCCAATCTATCTAGCTCTCGGTGGACCAGGGTCTTCGTGACAATCCTGTTTTTAAAGAGTCATGCGCTTGCTCTTCGATTCCCGGCAGTTTTCGCAGTCTATGCCATCGAAAAAGTTTTTACTTCGTGGCTAGCATGCCACAATTGGTATAGGTGAGGTGTGTGTGCTGACTACAGAGCTGTCCCTCTGCTCTGCGCCCGTATGCACACAGCGCTTCCTGGTGTATGACCCGTTGGCGTCTTTTTGCGCCACGTTACCTAAAGAACCATCAGGCCTGAAAGGGCCAGAAAGTCTTTGGCCACCAACCAGTTGCTCCAAAATTTGCTAGGCAAAGACATGTCTGCGAGTTATGCGCAAAGAGAAACAGCAAATAAGCAAATGTACAAGCGAGCACCTTCAAAGCGAATAATTCTAAATAGGGACAAGTTGGCAGGTGCAAACAAGAGACGAACACTTCAAAGAGCAAAGAGGACGGATAACTGGACATGTTAAGATGCGATCAAATATGTATGCCACGCCAGAAAAGATCACTAAAATTGAAACAGGAATCGAGCGAATCATTCAAGTCCGGGGTAGCTTATGCGTCTTCAGCATCGCCTTCAAACAAATCCAGCTTTTTTTGTTCGTGTTCAGTTTCCGCTGATGGTAAGACTATGAAGGCAATCGATTTTAAGCGACGCTGATGACGAAGAATGAAGTAATAGACCATGTCCCACGAACCAAGGGTAGCGACTTCATTGGAGAGCAGCAAAGCCATGAGCTGGCGGCCACGGTCGAGCGAGTGAGGCTGTGAGCCAGATGAGTAGTCTCAAGTACACAGCATATAGCGAGGCGGAAAGCGCACATGGAGCTACAAAGAACTCGCCAGGTCATTTTGTGACAGGTTCTATTGATGACAACAATTACAGCCTCGACGGTGGTGGCGGCCGCGACAGCGGCCGTAGCAAAAAATGCGGCGCGAGTCGCTCACCCTCAGCAAGCAATTCTGATGATGATGGCGCTGACAAAGGATTACGCAAGCGCCAAAGAGTTGTCCGAGCCACAAGTCCAGCTGTGTGTGAGAACGGGCCACCCGCTTCAACTCTGGCGCAGGGCCCGACACTTCGGCGCGCACACTGAGGGGTCGGGCGGGACCATCGGTCTTCGCCGCCCGAATCAAAGAGTAGAAAGAACGAACACTTTTATTTTATAGTAGGAGTCATTGAACAGCTTAGCAGCCCTTAGTTCTAGAGATTTACTGAGCTACGGGCGAGAAAGGGATCAGTGAGAGTCGAATAGGTTGCAAGTAGATTTGATACGAAATGAGATGGTTCCGACAAGGTCTTCACCGTAGCTTGTGCATTGTTGTATATTCTAGTTTTGTGTGTACATACCTAACGCCAATCGATATGTTCATGTACTTTCACGTAATCTGCTATAGGCATGCAGTTCTGTATCAGGACATTGGTGTCTTCATGGAGTAGTCCCGGTGTAAACCAAAGTAGGTACCGTACATATCACACTTTTAGTTGACAAATAATAGTGGCAGCCAGCCGCCATACACCCGCCAGGTACCCGAAACTCTTTAGTGGGACAAATATGCGATTGAACCCGGCCGTTAGTTTGCCATATTTTGGCGCAGCAATTGCTAATGATGGGCTCTGGCTAGTGGCTTCTGGCCGTTTTCTCTCGCGCCAGGTGTGGACACTGCTTCACCTCATTATTTTAACGTTCTTTCAATTAGTCTATTACCTACCGCTGCTCGTTGGCGCACTTTGCGCCCGCGTCCTGGCTGTCCATGGCACCGGGCATTCCGATTTTCGTCGACCAATGGCTGGCATTTGCCAAAATGGCTTGCAGCACTTCTGAAGCGGCTTCAAGAGTAATGCTATAACGGTCGCCATGTGCAATCACATCGGATCCTTTGTTAGTCAGTAGTTGAACAATGTTAAGATGATCCTTCGCCGAGGCGGCTTCAAGGGCATTGCCATAAATTCCGCCTTACGTATTGGCTCTAGAACAGGATACTTTACCATTTTGTTACATAGTTAAAATGAGTCGTGTTACGCCTATAGCTCATAGGTGCCATCGATACCATGCGATAGTGCACATGGAACACTGTGCCGGCTTTACTTTGGCTTGGCGTAAGAGCCGGATACCACCAGCTTTTAAAAGCCGCTCTTAGCTTATACAGCATGCCACAAATGTAAAGAGAAAGAACGGTATGATTTGCGCTAAATAGTACTAATATATATAGCATTCACACTGCCCGCTTTAGCAGCACGCTTTTTCATCACCTCGTCTCGGAAAACGCAACTACTAGGACGTCTCGTCATCATGCTTCAAGACGGTCACCGATCCATCGGGCATTCCAATTTCGTTTATGTTCGCACATTTCCCAACTGGCAAGGGCTTTGGTACGCATTCGTGACATGTCATCGTTCTGGTGGAGTCCTTCAGATGCTTATTGCTAAGGAGGATAAATTCATTGGGTTGGTCTCCGTTCCTTTGCCGTTGAAAAGCAGCATACTAACAATACGAAAAGTCCTGGTCCGGGATGGTATCAAGTTGATAGTGGTACAAGCTTCTCAACGAAGCATGCATCATCTTTCTTTCATTTTCGTCCGTATAGCAAGGGACCAAACCGCGTTGTTAGCACAGATGATTTAAAGGGCAATTTTATTATACAGGAGATTGCAGACGATATGATGGAAATGGTGCCACTTGATGTGGTAGGAAAATCCTCGAGAGGAAAAGGCGACCTGGCTATTCAGCATACGAATGAGGCTCAAGACGGTTTCCAAAGAGCCTTCTTGTTTTACGACGGGGAGGTGGCTGCAACATGGCCTGAGAGTACCACCTTTTATGCTCAATATTTGTCTGTATAGAGAGGGCGTCAAGCTCATGGTTTTCTCTTGGCTCTTCATTTGCTGCTCGAGATCGTTAATGCGGCTTTGCATTCTAGAAACGCTAGTTCTCGCTGTATCAGTCTTAATGGCGGTTGGAGTGCATGGCTCGTTGTCTGCTAGCATGGACATAGTCAATTTTCCTTTCGTGCTTTTTAGGTGCAGTGTTCCCAGCAGGTGAGAGAAAAAAATGGCACAGCGACCGCAGATACCTAATGGGTTGCGAACAGCATATAGTGTGTTAATTCGGCAACCTATAAATGTCGGTAGCGGCTATACCTAGTTTTAGGCGCTAGTAATGGCCATGTGGACGGAAGTCGCGCCATGATCAGAAAATAGGATCAGAAATGGGCAAGACCTCTTCGGCACACGATGAAATGAGTATACTTTTCGACTTACGAAACATTCTACCATAGCCCATTCGTCCATTTCCGATTTTCAAAAGCGAGCATATAGTAGTGTCTTCTCCCAGAAGCCGTCCACCTTTAAGAAAAGGGCAGACATGGAGCATTCTGAAAGTTGGGTCACAATCTGTCAGTACGCCGTGCCAACGGTCTTTTCTTTGGCGGTCGCATCTTTTGGCTTGACCTTCGGCAGTAAAACGAAAGGCATACTTACTCTTTCGGCAAGCGTTTGACGCCCGCGCTCCAGACTTTGATGCTAACCGTAGCGTGCAGTTCAGCGACCATCTCCGCCGCGGGTTTCCGTCCGTGCCAGATCCACTGCAGACCATTGTGTCCCAGGCGACGCAAGCAGGCAGCGACCTGGCTACACACGTGTGACTGACCAGGCCAACAGCCTCGTGAGCAGTGCAACGGCGGCAGCGGAGCACCTCGTTGATCAGCTCTTACCACGGGCGGTAACAGTAGGTACGACGAAAACATGTTTTGACTTTGGTCGTGAGAAATGTTACGGCTTCCATTTTAAGCAGCCGCTACTCTGGCTTTGCTTCGGGGTTTTTGTCCTCGCCTGTGCGTTCGTCGTCTTGACACATCGGCATCGACGACCGAGTCTACACCTGATCGCGTTCTGGTTTGGCATCTTGGCATGGGTCAGCTCGCTGATTTCGGCGTTCGTTGTGGTTCTTGTTTACTGGACTGCGGAAAAGGCGCGAGGAGTGGGCGATGGCAGCGTCAAGAAAGGCCCGGTATTTTATCTTGTCTTTGCGAGCGTGGCA
>LNDK02000087.1:0-30760 GCA_001455915.2 Samsoniella hepiali | reverse complement strand
CCCCCCCCCCCCCTCCCTCCACCATCTATGTTAAAAACTGCCTTAAAACCGTTACTACTTCGCTATAACCTTAACCCTATCCTTACTACCTCTACCTGACCTATAACCATACGCTATACTATAAAATAATGCTTTTACTATGTTAGATGTCTAATACACTTTGTATTTTAACCCTACTTGTCTATAAAACCATCACTACCTATATTGGATAATACCTGATATCTTGTTATACTATGCCTTTAATCACACTTCTAACCTCTCCCTTACTCGCTTGCTTTTACTGTGTATCCTTACCTTACTTTATAGTGCCTAGAACTTTGACTTGTTTGCTATATCCCTGCGCTTTTCTAAACCTACCCTATATCGTATAATGTATGCTATTCTACTTATACCTTTATGATCCTCGCTTACTATTAAACTACTAAACTCTTAAAATTATAAATGAAATAACTAATTCTACTATTTGTCTACTCTTATACTTTACTATATGCTTAATGTACTCCTCCCCTCCTATTAATACTATAGCTCTAATTGTGTTATAACCTAGTATATCCTACTCGCCTATATACTACCACCTGTTTATCCGCCCTATTTAACTAATACCCCTAACTAACTATATAATTTTCCTATCTACTACCTATCGTGTATATTAAATATGTTAGCCCCTATTAACTTGGCCACATCTTCTATCTATATATCTAATATTTATATCCTCTATATTATAAATATACGTACTAATAATCCTTGATACTAGTATTTCTTCCCCTACGCTTTCTAAAATAAACGTCTATCTTAACTTACTATAATCTATTGGCTGTAAATCGCTTGTGGTAACCTGTAATTAAAACATGCTAAAAATATGGTAAATTGTCTCTATCTAAACATTTCTTATTTAATGGCCTTAATTCCCTAGCTAATCTCACGCTATAGTCTTAAATCTCTTTGTGGGCATACCTTTAAATCGTGTTCTATATCATCCTACTCTATCACTTAGTAAACCGTATAATCTCCGTCCTAATCCGCTAATATGGCCTTAAACATACTGACTTCACTTACTTCCTATATCACCTCCACTATTTGTTCTATCTCTCTTTATCATACTATCTGCTAGCTTCTTCTATAATCTATATCTATCACTTCTTCCTCCTTCTACTCCTATCTCCTTACTTTATCATCCCCCTTATTAAACTCGAACCCTCTTGCGTCTAACTATACATATATCTCTCTCTCTGCTTACTGTCACTAACATATATTATATACCTCCTCTTTACCTTCCTTACACCTAAATCAATCTATCTAGCTGTCTATCTCCTAGTTAAATAACTCACGCTAGTAATATAAACCTTTTATATACTCCACTATATCGTTATCCTATAGCCACTCCTCTTCTTCCTTTTCCTTCCTATCACCTTTCCATAGCTACTTAGTGTATATGGCCGTTATATTAGCCTGGTTTATTCTATCTCATTCCTACTTCTTCTTCTTCTTCTCCACCTACTACTCTAACTATAACCACTGTATAACCACTATAGACTTACTTTTTTAGCCGTCTTAACCTCTACGTCCACTTTCCTATATTATATATGTTAATGTGTGTGGTATACTAGCGTGGATGACTAATCGTATATTAGGCATGTTAATTCCTAATCCTAACGTATTTATCGCTATAATCCACCCTAATAGTCCGCCTATACTAGCCTTCTATTATTTGATATGCTATCCTTTTTCTAATGTGTTTCTAGACCCTCGCTAATATGCTAGACAACCTAATACTACCGTGATTCGCCACACCTACGTAATCGTCCTACCGTAAATGATGACCTTACCTTCACTATACGTGACCGTCTATAACCGGATATATTCGTACACTTACTGCTCTACTATATTATTATCTTCGCCTTCCTCCTCTCCCTCACTATTAACCTAGGGTGGGTAGGCTATTTTCGTGTGCTTATTTCTCTTACTCTTTTATGTGGGCTTATTAGTATGTCTATCCTTAATTGTCTTAACACTATATTAAATATTACGTTATGTTGTTAGCTCTTAAAATACGTGCATACGGCTCTAGTGTAGCTATAACTCCCTAAATAATGCTATCTCTTATGTGGGCTTTAATATCACTATTAAACATATGATTGGTGTACTAATATCCTATAACACTCTACCTAACCACTAGATTTATGGCTAAAACGTCTTTATATACTTTATTACCGTATGGCACTTATCTACCACCACGCGATCTAACTTATACTGTTTATATATGTGCTTAATAAAAACGCGGAACCCCTTAGTGATAGCTGATTTAGGTGTTATAAATACTAATAATGCCACTTGCTATACCCCCCTACTTCTCTAAATATATGTGTTAATGCCTATCCTTACACACCGTACGGACATGTTGTCCTATAGTGTGACTAATAGGGTTACTATAATGGTCATGCTATTAGGCGTGTAAAATACTGGTAGTATAAACGTCAAACTTTTACTACCACCTATTGGTGTGACTTAGAGAATAGGCTACTCGCCTTGCGCTATAGCCTAGAGGATGGGTTCCTATAGCCCTTAAAACGCAGCGCTATGTCCTATCATCTGCCTAAGCTGGCTATGGATGTCGATCTAATATAGTCGCCTAAATCGCTGCTATCATATGTCCTCCCGCTCTACGTTAAACTTAGGTTATGCCTGCTTAGCACCCGCCGCGGGTAACTTACACGCTATATAGTCCTCCACACTAAACCTAAAGAAGTAGTGCTATTATATACTGACTTTGTGAAACTCCTTACGGCTATATATCGAGCCTAAGTCGCCCTACCTAAACATTCACGTGTAGATTAACCTGGCGATATATAATCTATATCCTACCTATAAATCGTATATACTGTCTACTAAACTACTACTACCTTTATGGTCTACCTTATCGCTATAGCTATCTCTATCCTTATTAGAACTAAAGACCTTATTAAAGTATTAATTAGATATGCTAATAGTGATATATCTCTATACACTAATATTAAGCTCTTAGCCTAAAAACTATGTGCTATACTGCTATATTATGTGGTAGGCTTAGTCGCTTGTCTATTTACGTTTTTAAAACCACTCTATAAATGCGGCTTCCTCCTTCCACTCTTTATCCTCTATAGCCTCCTATTTAGGATCCCTATTTATCTCCTGTCCTAGATAGATGTGACCTTCTCGCCCTTTCTTCGCCTTCTCGCCTTTATCACTTACTACCTTATCTACCTATAAAAATGCACTTTACTATCGCTTTTATTTAATTCTACCTTATACGGTCTACTAAAATAGTAAAATAAGCTATATATACCACACTAGTAACTCTCCTATCTCCTATAGTAGATACTAATAGATGATCTTAATCTTATTAGATATGTGGAACCCCTTATAGTATATAGTGATAAAGTAGACTATACCCTTGTGGATAAAAATGTTCCTCACCCTAGCATTTATTATGTTTTATATCTATAACCCTAGAATCTCGGTTGACTACGCTAGCTAACCGCCTATTATATGTATTAGCATCTAGATCTATACCTAAAACTACTCCACGTTGTGTTTATATCCTTAGATAGCCTTTTCCTAGTATAGGTACTATTTATTTATTAACTTAGCTAGCCATACCTTTCGTCTAGCGCCTGACTATATAATCTAGTCCTTTACCTAACTATGCCTTATCTTTATCTACCACTTATTAGCCTTATCGTGTAGAAATGAATGCTCTAACCTACTTTCGCCATACTAGTCCTTAATGCGTGACTATGGGATTTATGGTAGTAGTTCCTACACTTGTGGCTATTACTATAGCCTATTATTATGATCTACCTTGCCTCTGTCTATTAGATCTATTATCATTAGCCGGGCTAGCGTCTAGCGTGCCTCCCTAACTAAGTTATATAATATGTTAGATAGCTAGCCTATACCTAATCACACCTACCTATAGATAATCTAGTCGCCTTACTAATCTACTGTTTTACTGCCTAGTGTTATAAATCGAACCCTTATTCCGTATGTGTGTGTGTTAATAATCTAATTTATTAGTGTGGGCTCTATGTCTTCCTCACTAGACACCTATGTTATAAACTGCTATACCTTATACCGTACGATCTAGAATAGACTATCTACTACCTCTTCGGCCATCCTCTAGTCTACACCTATGCCCTACTCCCTCTATCAAACAAGCGCCTCCTATTCTAGTATAGACTAGTGTAATACTAGATACCACACTACCTTAATAATAGTGGAATAGATGGGCGTGTAATTAGCTACGGACACCTAGCTATCTTTTGGGTTGACACCTATTACGGCTAATACACTAATGAGAATGCTCTTATAGTGGTTATTGCTTCTTAATAGGTGGTTGAAAAATCCTACCACCATATCTAGATAGTACCACTCTAGCTATTCTTAGGTAATCTAGCTATTAATGTTAGCCCTAGTGATGACCTATATCACCCCTACTATGAATTTATTCTATAAACGCTCTTACTAGGTTGTTATATGGTATGGGGGCTAATAGTGCTTACTACTAGTTATACTAGTAGTGCTTATATTAGTATCGCTGTCTGTGTCTTACCTATCGCTCTAACTCTATGACTCTAGCCTATGCTAGATAGAGAGTAGTATACGCTATCGCTCTTTATAGCGGTTCCATGTATTAGGCTCTATTAGGTGCTAGAATGGTTTTATGGTTATCACACCTACCTCCTTCTATTTAATCTTAAATAGCTTAGCACTCCTAAGATAGTACTATAAGGCAGATATGTACACCTGCTTTAGTATGGAGTTAAAAATATCCCACATGTGCTATAGTATAGGCTTTTTATCACTAATAGGCTGTAATGTCTTACGTAACTAGTTTAGATTCACACTATTAAGATACTAGGGCTAGCCACACTAGCTTAGCTATGCTTAGGCTTCCCACTTGTCGTTAATGTCTTAAATAGTCACCTCTACCTTATACTTAAACGCTTCTTTATCTTCTTAGTATAGTCGGTTTAAAAACGCACCTTCTATATCCCACTCGTCGCCTTCTATGGGTGGTGGATGCTTATCCTCTATACCACATCTAACCTTAAACTATTACTTATTATAACCCTAGTTATAGATTCACTAGTAATGGACATTACTTCACTATAGGATGGGCGACCAAACCTACTAGGCTTAGTGTGCTATATTGCCACCCTTCTTCTAGTTATTAATCTATCTATACTATGTGCGGTAGTGCTCCTATATGTGGTGGACCTCCTAGACGATATACGGATAGGTGTTATATCTAAGTATACCCTATGTTAGTGGTTTGATGTATGGGATAGGCTTATGGTTTGGGTTTGGTAATGGCTAGTGCTATAACCTGGCTTAGTCTTTAGCGATATTAGGTATTACCTTGACTGTGTTATGAATTAATTAGGCCTGCTAGTGACTAATCTTAGTATGTCGCTTTGTGTGACTAATGACTTTACTAGTAACTAGCCTAATCCTATACTTTCTATAAATGATAAATGGGTACTTAGGCAAGTGAATAAATGGTTCTATGATAGCTAAGGTCTAGGGATGAATTATGTCTATTATATTCTATGATAGCCTAAACTATAAAAAGGACACTATTTCTCTTAATAATGGTAGTATCTTATACTCTTATAACCTATTTTCTCCTTTTTATTAACCCCCTATTCTATACTAACTAGGGTTATATGATATATATGGTGGTGATGTGATAGTGGCTTGGACTGATATGTTGGGCCACTATGGGCCGTTCTGGCTCTACTATTAATCTCTGTCTATGTGATTTCTTATAGACTTTAATTAGGTATAACTATCGCATTTTGAGTTAAGTCTGCATTATAATGAAAATCCGCACTATACTAACATGTACCTTTTTAGTGATTCCCATTTTATGCATTTTAGCTGCTAGAAACTCTATGACCTGGCCCCCTTAGGTTTGCTATGACTTAGCCCCCCTGTCATTAATAGCGCGTTTTTAAATTGTATGGCGTTTTTAACGACCGTGCCCCTAAAGTCGTCGCTGATTTGTTGGTAGAAGGCAGAAAGGACAATTGGAATAGCGGCGTCATTCAAAACCTGTCCGTAAGTGCGGATACGTTCCATGGCCCCGGTTACCGCAAAGCGTCATTTGATGTTTCGATTTATTGGGTGTTCATTAATATAATATAGCAAGATTAGCTGCTACATGGGGCAATAGAATATGAACTCTATGAATAAATAATAAGAGTGAATATTTGGCCTAGCAAAGTGACAGTACCTACGATCCATGCCACAATATACATTCAAGTATCTCAGACGTCCCACCAGGCGCTGCGGACTGTACGGACCTAATAGATATAGTGGATGTCAGGGATGTTTGGCCTCGTTGGCTACCATTGCTGGATCTTTTTGGGGTCTATGTTGCCGAGTAGTTACCTAACGTCACCGGTCGTCACACGGACCCAGTAACTAGCTCTGCGTGATGTACAGAACCGCGGATCTGAGACCACTCGCTTCATAGAGGACCATCCTGCGACCCGTCTGCATGAGATGCTTGCCCTCGATCCCGTGTAAGTAGTTGGCACTATGAAGAAATCCCAAGCCGCCTGACATTCCCTTCGATTTCTCAACTCTTTGTGGGCGGTTGCCCAGTCTCTCTAATGGCTCTGAAAGAACGCTAATGTCTAGTTCTCGGCTTGTCAACTACGTGGTCACCTTCTGCTCGTATTTTAATTTATTACTACGGTTGCTGCAGACTCCTGGTTGCGCCTTGTCCGTAGCCGACATCGGATAGCCCTGTGAATGTTCGCTTATACCTAATATGATGATGCGTTTTTGCCCTATTGGCTCTTGGCTAGCTGATTGGTGTCTCTATCTTTCTCGCACACCCATGACTTGGCGGTCAAAAGTTTATCAGTTGTATTTTGTTCTTTCTTCGACCGTGTGTCAATAAAGCACTAACATGGAATAGAATTGCAAGTATTTGTATTGAATAACATAATATGGAACCCGGCCATTACGTAAACGCTGTTTAAACGTCAAAAGCCCAGTATCATCCAAGCCGTAACGTATCTAAGCTAACTAAGCTTTGCAATGAGGTGCTTCGCTCCTAGCTGCTGCACGGCCGCGCTAAGAGGATAAGCAAGATGGAAGCCACTCGTAACAGTAAACGCAAGGCCTGTGCAGACTGGGTCTCCAATAAAGCAGATGTTCAAAGCCGTGCCATCTTGGGTCAGCTTGGGGTCTAAGCCGAGACTGCCAGCCAGTGGCAGCAGGGCACCATCAAACCCACGGGTAGCGTTGCCTTTGTTTTCATCCACGGTCGTGGCTTGGCCACTGACCTGGTAGGGATTTCCGATCAGCAGAACTGCCTTTATCTGCTCGCCTGGCTTCGAACCAGACAAGGCCTGCAATGCTTCGAGAACAACAGTGGCACCCTGCGAGTAGCCCAAGAGCGCGTACTTTTGGTCAGGACAGGCCGCGAAGCCGTTGTTAATGTAGTTTTGGATGTCCTTGGAGCCAATAAAGGTGCCGTTTTGCGCAACATCGGGGGCGGCCGGGTACACCACATCATACTCAACTCCGCCGGGGAGAGCAGAAAGAGTGCTGCCGACCATGATTTTGAATCCAGCAGAGGGGCCCTGAGGTTCAAAGGTACCACGAGCGTCGAGGAGAGCGTACTCGTTGCAACTGCCAGTCAATGGCGCGGCAGCTGCTAGAGTAGCAAGACAGGAGAGAATAATCGGGTTCAACATTGCGATGAAGAGTGAGAAAGATGAACTTGAACCAGTAGACACTGAATTGAGGTGATAGGGATGGAGAATGAAGAGTGAAAAGGGTTGCATTGTGTCTTATTGATATCCGGGGTAGCTTTATTATTTAACTTGATCTACCGAGACCTCTGAAAAAGTCCACTACAGGTAAGCTAACATTGTTAGATCCGTCCAGCTGAGACAATTTTTATTGCAGCGACCGCGACAACGTGATACTAATATTGTATTCGAACGGCGGCAAGTTCCGGGGCATCTCAAATGTCCGTGAAACGTGGCTGCAAATTGCCGATTGCAACCTCGCTTTGCCTCTGGCACTGGGACAGGCTGATGCTCGTCAACTTAGGTTGAGTCCAGGCTGGCCCACCGAGCACCGAGAACTCGGGTCAATTGCCGGCCGGGCCCCCTGCGAAGATGGGCGATCATTCCGACCGAATGGTTGGGGTAATGCGCTTTTGGCAAAGGACGAATTGGGGAAGCTCGTGTGGCGTCTTTGTGAAGCCCGCAGCCAACGGCACGAAAGTCCGGCAAGTTCAACGGCGTATAGGCCGAGCTAGTTGACGTCCGCTTTCGCTCGGACCATCCGGAGAAAGGATCTGGACAGTTCTAGTGGCTCTGACGTCCTCGGTATTGCTGTCGCCGCCTCGTTTCATTAACCAAAAATACCTTTTTAATCAGCCGAAAACAGGCCTGGCGATGACTTTCTCTCCATCAGGAAAGGCGTCAATGCCGACCACTCATCGCGGTGCGTGGTCTAGATCAACCGTCGAAAACCCTATCGCTTCTCGGTAGTTCTATACGGCATCGAATGACAATGTCTTTCAGAAATCGAGTGTGATGGCAGAGGCGATTGTTTAGCCCAGGTGCACAGTAATATCGTTACAGGCGGAACGAGTGTCCATTTGAATGTAAATATTGGCCAACGCCTGCTCTATAACCTCAACAAACCATTCTTCTTCACCGAGCAATATCTTCTCAGCTCTTACCTCAATAGAAGTCCACAATGTTCTTCAAACCGCTTCTTTTCGCTGCCATCATGGTCAGTACCTCTACAGCAGCGGCCATCGCAGCCAAGGACGACTGTCACAGATATGTCACTGTCTCTGCGAGAGGCACTTACGAGCCGCAAGGGCCATCCATTGCCTTCAAAGGCATGATCGCCACCACCCTCAAGAATGTCAAAGGCGGTATCGAGTATGATGTCGTTTATCCGGCCACAGCAGCGGACGACTCCACCTCGACCGGCGTTAAAGACGTCGAGGACTACATTCACAACGGCCTTGAAGTATGCCCAGATCAAAGATACGCCGTCTTGGGATACTCGCAAGGCGCCGCTGTTATCCTGACCGCGATCAAAAATTTGACGGGTACTCCTGCTGAGACTGCTATAAAGGCTTTGCTTCTTACTGGCAACCCGTACCAGGTAGCGAACCAGCCGACGACTGTGAATGCAACGGGGGGCGACTCAACTCGGACGGACCACGGGGACTTGCTCGATCTCAATCCGTCCATCGGTCTATCGCAGCATTGGGTCAACAGCGGAAAGGCGTTGAACATTTGTGCCGAGGGTGATAATGTCTGCACTGATGCGGGGGCGGGACTGGGTAAGGCTCATACGAAGTATGGAACCACTCCTAGTGTTCAAGATGAAGGCAGTCAACATCTTATTGCCCTGCTGAAATAAATGGAACAGATACTATATAGAAAGCTTTAGGTGTACAGCGAAGCTATTCTACGGCGCGTGTAAGTAGCTTAGTTTCTAGGCTTATGATAGTAGTTTAAATACTAAGCTATAATAATCAAGTATATATTTTTTTTGATTCTAGACTGATCTTTATTAGTTTAGTATTACTATTTTTTTTTCTTAATAGGAATACACTAAACTTTTTCTAGGTAGTCTCTCTTAAATAATAATAAATGATATTGTGATGAACGCCTATACCGTCAGGCCACGGGGCAAAAGATCAGGGCATTGAAAGCAATTCTAGCAATCAACGTAGGCGTAATAGCAGTATATATAACGCAGAGCAGTGCCACCACAACGGTTTGTTACACCATACGATAGCGCGTTTATCAGAGTTCATACTATCCTCTTTACTAGATCCTATGTCAATTAACTAGAGGACTCTATGGCAGAATTTCTTGGTTCTTTAGATAAGATAATTGCGGAAAGGAATAAGGAATGGCTCCATTAAGGGTAAGTGCTAGCCTGCCCTGCCTACTGAAGTTATCTAATATGATGTGCTTTAGGAGCTATACTGCTATTTCTCTCATCTGCTCTCTTCTCGGCTATGGTGTAACTACCAATACCCTAAAGCTGTCTCTCCCCGCTATTGAAAGGGATGAGCCGCCTGCATGAAGACTACTACTAGCCGCCAAGAATGACGTGGATAAGGACACCGCCAAGAATGACGATAAGGACACGGCTGAAAAAAGGTTTGAAACGGCGAAATCATTCGCCATGCAGACATGCAGTATTGTTTTCTGGCGCAAAGCAGATATCGGGGGCCGTGGGCTTGGTGCTCTATTGATCATGGCGTCGTGCGTCAGAGCAGTTGCATGCCCGAGACGCAATCGCTGTGCAGGCAAGCAGGTACTGTCAACTGGCACACTGAGTGACAGCGTGCGTGGCTGGCCGAGTCAAGGCGGCCTGCATGTGAATTGGCGAGGCTCGCTGCACCCTGACGTGGGCAGGTAGGCAGGGATCTCCCTCGCAGACAGCTTGCTTCCCGATTCTCAAACACTTGTTCGAGGGTGGTGCGTCGCAGCGAATGCGCAGCGCGATCCGTCTTGTCCAGCCAATTTCCATGTGGGCTGGGCCGCGCATCGAAATTGCCATGTGGTTTCGCAATCGCCCGGGAAGGGTCGACAGGACCAGGACCAGGACACGAACCAGGGCTGGACCAGGACCGGAGACGGCGAGCAGGCTGATCGCGGCAAACACGGATGGGTTCGGAGAGCGAGACAGGCTGGCTGGGCGATTGGAACAATGGAAGCCTCTGCAGAAGCTATCCAGAAGCACACGGGAAGCGAGCTCGGGCCAGGCGAGTCAGGCTGGTGCAACCCAAAGAGTCTGCAGCAAGCCTTGGCCGCAAGCAAAGAGTCTTCAGCGCCGGCTAGCGGCCAATCAACCGCCAACACGACGTCTCCAGCAGGCTCCAGCGGGCTCCAGCGCACCCTCCACCACAGCACACCACTGTACTGGTAGCATACCTACCACTGTAGCTGGATTGACTGGCAACTCGTTGACTCGCAAAAGTCGCCGCAAACCGCACCGCTGNGTTGAACATTTGTGCCGAGGGTGATAATGTCTGCACTGATGCGGGGGCGGGACTGGGTAAGGCTCATACGAAGTATGGAACCACTCCTAGTGTTCAAGATGAAGGCAGTCAACATCTTATTGCCCTGCTGAAATAAATGGAACAGATACTATATAGAAAGCTTTAGGTGTACAGCGAAGCTATTCTACGGCGCGTGTAAGTAGCTTAGTTTCTAGGCTTATGATAGTAGTTTAAATACTAAGCTATAATAATCAAGTATATATTTTTTTTGATTCTAGACTGATCTTTATTAGTTTAGTATTACTATTTTTTTTTCTTAATAGGAATACACTAAACTTTTTCTAGGTAGTCTCTCTTAAATAATAATAAATGATATTGTGATGAACGCCTATACCGTCAGGCCACGGGGCAAAAGATCAGGGCATTGAAAGCAATTCTAGCAATCAACGTAGGCGTAATAGCAGTATATATAACGCAGAGCAGTGCCACCACAACGGTTTGTTACACCATACGATAGCGCGTTTATCAGAGTTCATACTATCCTCTTTACTAGATCCTATGTCAATTAACTAGAGGACTCTATGGCAGAATTTCTTGGTTCTTTAGATAAGATAATTGCGGAAAGGAATAAGGAATGGCTCCATTAAGGGTAAGTGCTAGCCTGCCCTGCCTACTGAAGTTATCTAATATGATGTGCTTTAGGAGCTATACTGCTATTTCTCTCATCTGCTCTCTTCTCGGCTATGGTGTAACTACCAATACCCTAAAGCTGTCTCTCCCCGCTATTGAAAGGGATGAGCCGCCTGCATGAAGACTACTACTAGCCGCCAAGAATGACGTGGATAAGGACACCGCCAAGAATGACGATAAGGACACGGCTGAAAAAAGGTTTGAAACGGCGAAATCATTCGCCATGCAGACATGCAGTATTGTTTTCTGGCGCAAAGCAGATATCGGGGGCCGTGGGCTTGGTGCTCTATTGATCATGGCGTCGTGCGTCAGAGCAGTTGCATGCCCGAGACGCAATCGCTGTGCAGGCAAGCAGGTACTGTCAACTGGCACACTGAGTGACAGCGTGCGTGGCTGGCCGAGTCAAGGCGGCCTGCATGTGAATTGGCGAGGCTCGCTGCACCCTGACGTGGGCAGGTAGGCAGGGATCTCCCTCGCAGACAGCTTGCTTCCCGATTCTCAAACACTTGTTCGAGGGTGGTGCGTCGCAGCGAATGCGCAGCGCGATCCGTCTTGTCCAGCCAATTTCCATGTGGGCTGGGCCGCGCATCGAAATTGCCATGTGGTTTCGCAATCGCCCGGGAAGGGTCGACAGGACCAGGACCAGGACACGAACCAGGGCTGGACCAGGACCGGAGACGGCGAGCAGGCTGATCGCGGCAAACACGGATGGGTTCGGAGAGCGAGACAGGCTGGCTGGGCGATTGGAACAATGGAAGCCTCTGCAGAAGCTATCCAGAAGCACACGGGAAGCGAGCTCGGGCCAGGCGAGTCAGGCTGGTGCAACCCAAAGAGTCTGCAGCAAGCCTTGGCCGCAAGCAAAGAGTCTTCAGCGCCGGCTAGCGGCCAATCAACCGCCAACACGACGTCTCCAGCAGGCTCCAGCGGGCTCCAGCGCACCCTCCACCACAGCACACCACTGTACTGGTAGCATACCTACCACTGTAGCTGGATTGACTGGCAACTCGTTGACTCGCAAAAGTCGCCGCAAACCGCACCGCTGGGCAGCCTGTTCGCCCCCTCCGGCCCATAATAAAGCGCGGCGCTGGGGCGGAGCAGTAGGTGCCCTAAAAAAGGTGCAAAAACAGCCACCAAGATAATGCCAGCAGCTGGGTAACCATAACCATTGACGGACATGCCAGCAGAGCCACCAACTGGCCAGCTACCAGGTCCATCGTTCCATGGTTCGCTGATCCGCCAAATGCGGGTAGATCGCCGGAGCCAAATTCTGCTTTATTAATACATAATTATTACTGATTTGCACGCATCTCGCTTCCTTTATCAGCACTTCGTCCACCATCTTAGCCTCCGAGCCTTTTCATGCTCAAGCCTTGCCATCGGATCCTCGGTCTCTTCAGCAAACTGCGAAACCCAGCTATAGAGCGCATGGCCTGCCAACGAGCTGCTCAGGATCTGCCTCTCCTCGCTCATCTGGGCTGCGGGCTCCAGCGCAGTTAATAGCGAAAATGCAAGCGAGATGGGCACGACGCACATTCCATAAAAGCAGATTCCGACCTGCGGGCCATGCATTAAATACATGGTATGTGCAATTTTGTACGCATAACCTTTAGACGCGTCCAGTACGGCCATCTCTTGCATCTCGCACTCGGTATGCGCGTCATCTTCGCCTTTGTCCGTCTTGAGATTTGGCTTTGCTGCCTCCGAGGAATGGGTGATCGTATCGTGACCTGCTTTGACTGACCGATGACGGTCTTTGTCGGTATTGACAAGATCGAGGAAGCCGGCCGTCGTATCAATCAGCATGCATGCGACCCAATACAGTGTAACGAGGTAGAGAAATGACAGTTGTCTATCGGAGGCAATTTCGCTTGGGACACTGGCATTCGTTGTATAGTCAAACACCTTGGCGTCTGCAGGGAGGTCGGAAAACCACAACTGCAAAGCGCGCTTGAATCCAGCCGCCTCGACGAGTAGCTCATCTCGTTTCTCGGCAGAGCCACCTGCTGCTCGTAGCTGATTTAGACGCTTGAGAAGTGACACAATCTCGTGCAAGATGTCGGTTAATATGTCCTTGGGGTCCTTGGAGCTAAACTGCCATGGAACTGTCCGCCAATCCCCTTCATTGATGGAAAGGGTTGTGCGCACGAAAATGGTAGAGACAGTCTTTGTGACGGTTAGTTTCAAACTCAATGCAAGACAGTAGCTTGTAGAAACCCACTGCATATAATCGGTAGTCCGTAAAAAGGTCATGCGAACTACCGGACGCGAAGCTGCGAGGCCCGCGATTGCTAATCAGGGCTATTTGGCCTCTGAAATGTGCCTCAATGCTCGCGTACCTTGAGGAATTGTTTCTAAAACTACCTTGGAAGCCCTGGCCAAAATACATCTACAATGAGGGACAGTTAGCGTGCCGGTTCCAGGAACCAAATCTACCCGAATCTAGCACACTGGTGCTCGATAGTGCCGGCCAGACGAAAAAGTGAAGGAACAGTCAACACGAACCTCGTAGATTTGCACCAGCTTGGTCGTGGCTAGTATGCCATCGCTTTGCAGCATGTGCGGGCTTTTCGCTGCGTCTTTCAGGTGCCAAATAGCCCGATAGTAGAGCCATATCGTCTGCAGCTTCAGCAGACGCTGCTCCGCGCTGGAGACGCCAGACTTGCAACTGGCCGCCTCGAAGCCTGATCCGAGTGCCAGGACGATGCTGCACAGCGCCGCCTCCCCGTCCTGCAGCTGCATGGCAGCATTGGTCCAGCTGCCGGGACAAAACGGAAGCGACTTTTCACTGCATTGTTGGCCGCCAGGTAGAAAGACCGACCAAAAAGAGCCGCCTAGGCGCTGCCTTCTGGCGGTCCGGGTAAGGGAGTCGGCTTGGATAATGGAAGCGCCGGGTAGAGTAGAAGCAGCAGAGTTCTTGGCCCTTCTGCGTCCCGTACCAGTGTTTTCTTGCAGTGTCGTTTGTGTATCAAGCCAAACCACCTCGTTGGAGTACCCTCGACAGTTTAAACGGGCCCGTTGGCACTGCCCACAGACGGGAACTCGCAAGTCGCACTACCGCCAGAAGTTAACAAGTACCTTGCATTGTTGATGTCAATGTTTTCTTCTCACCCCCTTCTTGCGAGTCTGGCATGTGAAGCAACGACGAGAACGCCGTGGAATATGAGAAGACATCATTCTTGTCGCATACCTGGGTCGAGTTGTTGGTGCAGCGGTTACATTGTCAAGTCGATGCCACGGAGCGGCGGCATACAATCCAGCAACAAAAATGCGGGGAGGCTGGCCATGCGGGGAGGCTGGCCATGCGGGGAGGCTGGCCATGCCGGGGAGACGGCGAACGGGGAGTCGGGGACAATAAGAAGGCTGTCCGGCGCAAGAGCGAGTTCAACGCTAACTCTGGCTAGCTGATGCTAAGCGAAGTCAGCTTGGCCGTCCAGGTTCGCCCTCGATATTGTACGAATAAGTGATCCAAAACAGGACAAACCTCGGGCTGAGTTGGAGCAGTGCGGGGAGGTGAGACATTTGTAAATTAGTCGATACATTACTAACATTAGCAGCAGCTACTCAGTAGTGAACGCTTTCTAGCCAGACTGGAGGTAGCTCGGTCGAACAGCTCGCTTCAGTTCTAGTCATCACCCCCATCGGGTGGGCTGAAGCAAGTGCTCTGCGCGGCGTAGATCGGGGCTGCTGCCGGAGTGACGCGGCGACTCCATTTCCGAAAAGCTTATAGACAATCCCTGTTTTAAGAACCAGCATCACTCAACATAACCAGTGACAATGCAACGGCCAATCGCCTTGGCTGCAGAGAGCATGCTATGGAACAGAAACATGGAGTCAATTCAGATAGCACACACACACACATATGTGTGTGTACAGATTGAGGCTGTATCTCAATACGCACATTTCCACCATTGCATTCTGGAGATAAAGCGAACACATGCTAATTCAACGTCGTCGAGCTTGACAAATTGTCAAAGCTTTACAATCGAACAGGAATTCTGCGTTTTATTTATCTGCTTCTCAGGCGCCAAGAGCAAGCTTCTTGAGCATGAATTTGGCACCCATGCTTTGTGTTTGTGGACTGAAAATATACCCGAAATGCTGCAAAGTGATGCCGATACCGTGCGCGGAGTCGCATACGCCATCGCCCTATGTAGAGTCCATGTGAGTCCCAGCTTCTCAAAACGGAAAGTTAAAGGCAATGTAGATGAGCCTGGCTCACCGTAGCCGTAAGCTTACAAAGTTGCAGACGTCCAAAGACTTCGGAGCCCATTCCGATGGTATACCGCCTTTGGTCCCGAAGAAGCCGACGGCCTTGCGCGTTGACTTGCCGCCGTAGAGGTCGACATTGCACGTCAAGTCAGGCCTGTGCTCGGGGTTGCCGAGCAGGACCACGCCCTTGATGGCGTCAAAAGCTGGCCCCGTGAGTTGCGGAAGCGCGTCGCAGGTGGCAGAGGCGCCTTGGGAGTAGCCCTGCAGAATAATGCACTCTGCCGGGTTCTGACTGACCAACTCTTTCACCTTCCTGACAATCTATTTGTGTTGACACATTGCGCTGAATTAGCTTCGCTGCTGTCGACAAGGTATACTTGCACCCTCAGTGCAGAAGTTGGTGGACTTACATCGGCTGTGCCAAGGTCCGAGTTTTGGTCAAAGGCGGCTGGGTAGACAACATTGTACTAGCATAATTAGAAAATAGCAAATTTTCTTGAAATACTCCAGTACATACGACGTTGCCTCCGTTTTTCTGCTTCAAGATGTTGCTGTTCATGTTCTTGAAGCCGATAGACGGGCCCTGTGGCTCAGTAGTTCCTCTGGCCGATATGATGGCTTTGAAACACCCTCTTGTCAGCCTCTCTATTTCAAGTTGCACACCTTTTTGGGTTGTGGCAGACAACTTACTGTAACTTGCGCAAGCTTGTCCATTGCGCTCAATGGCCAAGCCGAAAGCTGACAATGCTAGACTGGCGGAGACCAGCAAGCCTTGAAGCGCGACCATTGTCTCTGAGCTAGATCACGATCTTCTTGAAGAGCAAATTGCTTGGCGACAGCTTTTGTGCTATTTCCGACGTCAGGTAGGAGAATGCATCGATCTATTTATGCTCTTTTTTTTTGCTTTCTAGATTTAGCTACCAGACTCGAGACTACATTTGATCATTTCAGTGCTGCGTTCTATCGAAGGCAAGAAATGAAAGCAGGCAGGCATGTCACATCAGCACGCGAGAATCTGCAAGCTACATTAGTTTGCCGCCTTCAACGACCTCGGCTTGCCGCAAGTTATAAATTCCTCACGTGTGCGCAAATGTAAACACTCATGTCTCCCTTTGCTGTGTCTGTTAGACCCTCCCGAGCCCAATTGCTCCGCTCGAGCTAGCATCCTTTTGAAATGCACGCCGAACTCACGCGCTATCCGCCAAATTCACAACTAAGAGAGGTCATTATTACTAAAAAGATCAATGTGATTTTATACCTGACAAGATCTGTGATATTAGATTGCGCTGGGCTTCCCAAGAAGGGCGTAACCTTGGTCGCTTCGTACTATGGGCTTCAGCCCTATTTAGCGACGGCCGCGGATTCATTAAACTCAAAAGCAATGTCATGCTGTATGGACGTAAGTGTTTTCCACATTTCCCGCCGCTAATCCTGCCATGGCACCCTGGCCAAACTCTTGATTTCGGACCGACCTGCTTTTCTTAGTGTCGACTTCTACTGCCGCCTCCAGAAATGATCGCCGTGCACCTTTTGTGCTAGACTTGGCCTTGCTGGGATATTGCGATCTGGCCAACGTTGGATGCCTGCCGCTGCTCTCTCTAGTTGTAAAGCGCAAACGGCGCGCATTCGGCCTGTACTAGCGTCGACTTTTTTTGCCACAGTCGGAAGTGATCGCCGCGTGCCTCACTACTGGTAGACAGTCTAGACTTGGCGCTAATGTATGTCGCCAAACTCGCCACACTGTGCTTCGTGGAACAGACATTGTGATATGACCAACATAAGACCCTGCCTCTCCAAAGAGTATGATAACGGAAAGCCTGTGATGAAGCCGTAGCGTATGCCATTGCATCTATACATAGTCCAAGTGGTGATGAGCCCATCGGGATGCTGGAAAATCAAAGCAGGGGCAATCCGCCGTTTCGCTGAAACTAGTCACGTAGTGCCTGTGTTCGAGATCACGGCAATTCCTATGACCGACTCGGTGGCTGAGATCCCTGTTTTGAAGTGTTTCGAGCCGCCCATTTAGGTAGGAGATACCTCGCAAGCGACCGGCAAGTTCCGTCCGTGAAACCTTTGCTCACCCAGACCACCGCTCGGAGCCGCTGGTCCCATCTGGGGGGAAATGTTCCGGTCGGCTGGCTCAATGTTTGTAGTCCTGTCAATTGTGCGACTTAGATCATACCCCGGATTAAGACATGTCGATGCTACATCGGTTCCACTAGCTGAAGAAATGTAACTAAACCTGAGATTGGCACTGGGCTTGCAGGCTGAGACAGCTGTCGCCCTTCAATACGTAACAGGCTGCTTAAAAGAAATAACAAGGATATAAATACTACGAGACCTTATATACCGCCCCTGCAAATATCTACTGCAAGATTTGTGTAGTCAAATCATTTGCAGGCAAACAAGCTTTTCACTGAAGCGTCGTTGAAGGTTACACGGCCACCTAGAGATATACACAGCATCGTACTCGTGCAACAATGACTACAGGCACGAAAACTCATTTCTGCTTCTCCCAGACTTCAATCCTTGAGTCTAAGAATGTTGTGAGGAGCGCGGATGATATGAGATTTGTTCAAGAAGACCTTTGGTCCCAGCCTTCACAGGGAAGTGTCGAACATCTTGACGACAACCCTGACATGAACCACGAACCTGACTATCTATCTACCTTTTGGCACTACCAGTCGCCTCTGGAGTTCAAGATGGACTTGATGCTCGCCGAAGCAACAGATTCCCATGACGAAAACGCTCTGCTCTACGGGCTCCAACATCCACCCGCGGACAGAGAGGCGCTGCGCGCTCGCAAAAACGACGACTTGTTTGCGGGGGCCGGTTTGTCAGCGAACATGGCGCCGAGCCTAGCCTACGAGGGAGCTGACGCGATGCGGCGTGGCGTGAGTTGGAAATGCGACGTTGTCTACGAAGCTGCAAAGGGAAAGCAGCTTCAAGTCACACCTCCGTCGGCTGCTGCACCACGTGACAGATGCCAAACGCAAAGGAGAGCGCCTCCGGCCGAGAGCAGGGCCAACTGGACGAATCATCCCGACAAGACAAAGGATATGTGCTCCGCGCGCCCCATTGGCACGGGCAGGAGGAGACGAGCATCTGGCACGGAGGAGAAGCCGCAGCGGGAAAGGCTCACGATGGAGCAGAAACGCCGCAATCACATTCGGCATGAGAATAAGCGTCGCGGTCTGATCAAAGATGGCTTCGAGTGTCTGGTGAATACCGTCCCGGAGCTGCAAGGAAGAAAATGGCCCAAGTCTACGATTCTGTCAAGGACGGCAGAGTTCTTGAAGCGTGTGCAAGAAGGAAACAAGAGGCTGCAGCTACAGATTGCTGAACTTTCACGGATAAAACACAATGCTAGATGATGATGTGTCTAAAATACAAGCTGGGGAAAGGCCGCAGTGCAGTTTTGCGTTTGGGCGTGGTTGTTTTTGTGGAAACCGAAACGCACCTGGGGTCAAACGAGGATTCCAGCGTGAACAAGACGAAGAGGGCGTTGTAAACACATGTACGTATCCCTAACGTTACTCTAACCACGCCCTTGGCTGCTGCCTTCTTTCGCCGTGTTTCTCCACCTTCTCCTAACAGCGTATATATTTCCTTATGTCTACATACACATCCTTTATCGTATTCCATATCTAACATAAGTATTGCTATTTAGGAAAACGAAAGCTTTGTGGTCAACCGTCGCCAACATCTAGCATTATAAGCTCCTATCGCCCGTACACCGCCCGCAACTAACCTTCCTACCCCGCAATACTAGTGGCTGACGTTACCATACAGAAAATAAACCGGGGTGTAGGAGCGTAATATAAGTGCCAGTCTATATCTGTACGAGGCCGACAGTTCTCGTTTACCTGCTCCATTCCCCGCAGTTGAATGTCTCTGGAGCTTCCTTCATCTCGGCGCCGCCCCCAATTCGACCACAGACCCGTTAATACCGCACGGCACGGGCAGAGAGAATGGTAGACTCCTGTACGCAGCCCGGCAGCACGGTCGCCGCTAAGTTATCCCCCTCTTCCCCGACCGAAGCGGACAAGCCGTCGTCATCGTCGTCAGCGGCGCCGGCAGCGACGAAACGCAAGAAGAACTGGGCGCCCAGGGTCCGTACAGGCTGCACCACATGCCGGTACGTCCATGCACCCTCTCGCATATGAGTTATCTGCGAGCCTTTTTTTTCTCCTTTTTTTGTCATGGCCATGGCAAAAATAGCTGACCATGGGTGGGTATGATATGCACAGCACCCACCATCGCAAATGCGATGAGGCAAAGCCGACATGCCGCAACTGCGAGCGCACGCAGCGCCCGTGCCATTATACTATCATCTGGCAGGCGGCAGGTGAACAAGGCAGCGGCGTCGTCGCGGAGAAGAAGACATTGCAAGCCATTATCCCAGCGCCGCAACTGCGGTCGGTTGAGCCTCCCGACTGGGAGTTTACCGAAGCGGCCCGATATTGTCAGTGGCTCTTCCATTATCTTCTTGCGGACCTTTCTTTTAAACAATTTTTCTGGTCTTGCAGACGAATCCAGCTTTATTCTTTTCTTCTTCTTTTTCTTGATTTCTCTGATACTGACAAACAAGCCTTGTCCAGACTTTTGCATCATGCTTCCGCCCCTCGCCCAGACTGGCGTCGTGGACAACCCGCAACAGTCCCTGCTGGCGCCAGAGCTGTATCAACTATCGAAGATCCAGTCGCATAACAATTTCGTCATGCTCAACACTATTCATCGCATCTCGAGCATTTGCGCGCACAACCGCGTGCCGGTCCGGCGCGGGGAGTGGCCGAGCATGAGCCACCTATGGAAGAAGGTGTACCGCCTCATGGCTAACTCGGTGGCTGAGCTCAACAACCATATCCAAAGCAATGCTGACGCCATCAAAGTATTGACTTCGCTCAATAGTCTGTTGGGCTCCGAAGTAAGTAATCAGCCCAGCCTATCTTGCTGCTTTCCCTCCCCCCTTCTCACATTCACCCTCCTCTCCTGTCAACGCGGAGGAAATTGAAGGCGGGATTGACGCAAAAATGTTCTAGATGATGATTAGAGGTTCTCTTTGGCGAGCTCACCTTAAAGGGTTTATTGCGTTCCTGGAAATGTATGGCGGTCTCGATGCTTATCTGCGTGACGCCCCGCTGAGGCCACGTGCTGCGCAGTTTGGCTGTGTGTAAGTGTGATGTCAATCTACCCGCCTCTCTCGGTGCCAGCACCTTCATCAGGATTCTCATCCTATTTTTACTAGTCTAGGAGTTCTCAGCAACACCACCAGCCCCGCTCATGATCAGCTGCTTGGCTTCCATAAACTCACCGACGCGCAGGTGCTTCGGGTCTACTCAGTCCACTTCTTCAGTCTACTATCGTGCCCTAGCTGCCTGTTCGTTGAGCTGCAGCGCATAACACGCCTACGCCTCGCAGTATTTCATACGTCGCGCAGCCTAATTACCAGGCTAGTCCCTGTTGCTACGGCCATTGCCAAGAGGATTGCCAACTTCGCACCGGATCTCTGGGAAGAGACGTACGATTTCCCCAGTGACCCATCACGCTCACTGCTTGCTCGGATATTCAAGAATGCCATCACCATGCATGCTGTGCTCTCACTTCCGGCAGAATTGGGCAACGTGTTTGGCGCTTCTCACAAATTGAGCAGGAAGCAGCAGCTTGATCTTCGCGATAGCCTCCTGGAGGATATGGAAGAGGCGCACAGCACATATCGCCGTTTTGATAGCCTGTGTTGGGTCCTTGCAGTGCTTGGCGTTGCGTTTCATGACGGAATGGAAGGCGACAAACAGAGAATCCTCGTCATGGTCGATTCGCTTATGACAAAGCACGGTGTGTACAGTGGCCCATCAGCGCTTTTTGACCGGTTTCAAACGTTTTGGTTGTCGGGGAAGACAACGTGGGATAGCTGCTTCTACAAGCCAACACATGTTATGGCATAACAGCATCAAAACACCCGATTGCAGCAGGACATGACCAGTATGTAGGGCGCATTCAATTGATGAGGTGCAACCGAATGTCTGATGCAATGTGAGTTTTATTGGCACGTAGATCAATAGCTGTTCCGTCTCAACCTAGATATGACTCGATTGGACAAGTAAAAATGTAACCATTTCAAATCAAAAATTAATTCAATTAATTCCAATGCTCGCTATAAAGCCTATCTATCAGGGGTTAGACCCCGAAAGGGACTCGGCCTAATGTATTTATTGATTGTGTTGATGTGGTGGTGTGTGGCCAGTGCTCATAAGGAGATTAAAGAGAGATCTGAGGATCTCTCTGGTTGTTTGACAAGAAGTAAACTCTTTTGTGAGATGTGACTTGTATACTGTGTAACTAATGTCCACTGTGCATAATTCTAACATATTCCGTCACATTCTTGCTAGAGCTTCTCAAAAACCGGCGGTTGCTTTGACGTCAGAGCCCTGATGGCGTCGGGAACGTCCTTTGTTTGAACCACTGCTGTATTGTAAGCCAGCTGGTATTGGAGACCTAACAAACTCTCTCATTAGTTGTGTTTCCCAATTAGAAGCGTTTGGATAGGCCTGATACGTACCATCAGCAACAGTGCGGTCTCGACCGTAATCCAAGAAGTGTTTCACTGTCTGGACAGCTACAGGACTTTTTCCACTCAAGGTCTTTGCGACACGGAACGCTTCCACGAGTGCATCCGCCTTTGTTGGGAAGACACTACTCACAAACCCGACGCGGTAGGCTTCGTCAGCATCAAAGTTTCTGCCCGTCATAGCAACATCTTTGACCCAGCTGTACGATCCGACAACTTTGGGCAGGCGCGCGAGGATCCCAACATCAGAGGCGATGCCGACATCTACCTCTTTAACACAGAATGTTGTGTCTTTGGAGCAGATTCGAATATCGGCTGCCGAGCAGAAATCAGCCGTTACTCCTAGTGCGAAACCATGCAGCACACAAATGACAGCTACACGGATAGTACGTCAGCAAAACAGTGCCAAGTCTGCAATTCTTTTTAGGCTGCCATATAGAGCAACTAGCGGGCCAAAAGAAAAACAAGAATACATACGTTTCTCGCACTTCTCGATACTGTTGATACACTCCTGGAACTCGAGACCGAAGCGTCGGAGGGCAGCCGCACGTCTTGCTGGATCTGCGTATGCATCCGGCCGCGGGACAAATGGTGATCCTTCTTTGGAAATCCATTTGAGATCTATCCCAACGGAGAACGCCTTTTCACCGGCCCCTGAAAAAACCACTACTCGAACAGAAGGGTCTGTAGAGAGACGGTTAAAGATGGATCGCAGTTCTAACCACACACTAGGATATGTCAGCATAGATGCCACAAAATAAACTTCGAGTAGAGCTTACTTACTCTGGGGAAATCGCGTTTAGCTTGTCAGGCCGATTGATCTCAACATGAGCTACCCATGGCTCCGGAATAGTAACTCGAAAATTGGTATAGCTGTTGTCTGGCATTATGATTGGTATAGTAGATATAAAAGAAGCTTGTATGGAGAAGACGAAGAGAAACAATCAACTCAATTAGGTACTTTCTTTCCTGCTCTAATAGACTTAAGTACTGTACCACGTTCTTATAAGTGGCGAGTTCCTCCAGCCACCTATGGCGGGCCGATGGCACGGAGAATACCCACGTTAGCAATCTCCGTACTTGTTGCTACCCTCACCGGACTTTGAAGCTTTAACAGTGGGGCAGAATCCGGAGAGAGGTGCTGAGAGGGGAAATTGCGACGATCCCCACCATCTTTATGTTTCTCACACAAGCGAGTGCGAGTGCGAGTGTGGGTTCGGGATGGCAGGATTGCTGGAAGGACTGTTGCCCCTTATTTTAGTAACATCCTCTGCCGTCGGGATAACGGGCTGGAGGGTAATAATACCCACTTAATTTGTGTGTTGAGGGTTTTCCACGCTACTGCTGCAACCCCGACCTTGACAGACTGAAATTGTGCCAGCACGGCAGCTACACAACGAACAGGGGATCTGAAATCGCGAGCTGAGCAGCGGGTTTTCTCTTTGCTATACGTAGAACCTCATCCAGAACTAGGGCAACCCGTGTTACGAGTGCTCTTGTCTAACAACACGACTCAACTTGGGTTGCGAAGTGTGTATGCACTGCCGCGCGTCCAACAAATACTGTGCCCCACCAGGCGAACCCCATTTTCCCCTCGCGTCCTTGAATTTAGATTGCACGAAGTACAGGCCATCCCCCGGGTTTCCCGCTCCCACTTCGCTAAGAACAGAGTAATTCGAAGGTGTGCTGCTCAGCAACTTTGATCTGTACGAAAATACAAGCCGCCGCCGCCTTTCTTTGCCCGTGCCGCTTGCATACTGGTAGCATAAGCCTCTACCACTATAAGAAAACTTATTTACTACAGTCTCTCTATAAGTAATACATATATTAGCGTATAATTAACATATCCGCTGGTATTAAGCGTTAATATATTTGCGTGGTAGGCGATTGCTTATTATATACACCTCCTACTTGTCTTCCTATTTTACAAGCAATATACAGAAAGGTCTCTTATTATAGCTAAGTTAAAGTACGTGATGATTTATTCTTAACTACGTCTAATCTTATATCTCATACTATTTTTCTTTGTTTCCCTCTTTAATACAAAGAAGGAGAGTTACTATGCGCGAAGCCTATATGAAGGTTCCACATCCGAAGAAATTTCAGAGTGGTCACCGCCGCCCAGTCTACGTTGTTGCTGTTTTTGGCTATAAATTGAGCCCGGAATTGGATCCTAGACTCTCTTCGAGAACTCTCACAGTCCGCCTCATCCACATATTCCCTGTTCACTACCCGTCATTTGTCAACCGCCTGCCACACTTGGCAAAAACTCAATCTATTTTCTTGCATCGTTCTGGCAAAATAGTACCTGATCGTTTTACTTTGATTCATGTCCCGAAGTCTCAATACAATTGTGCCTATTGCCCCTCATATGCTATTGCTCAAGAAAGACAACGCAGTCCAAGGAAACACATCCCCAATGTGACAAACGCCTATGCCGTCAGGCCACGGGGCAAAAGATCAGGGCATTGAAAGCATTTCTAGCAATCAACGTAGGCGTAATAGCAATATATAGAGCGCAGAGCAGTGCCGCCAGCGGCGCATCTGACAACGCTCCACGCACCAAGATTTGCGTTTTCTGCGGCGCCTCACCAGGAACCACACTCGAGTATCTCGAAACGGCGCGTGCACTAGCAACGGCCACGGCTGTCAATGACCTTGATCTGGGTACAAATCCATTGCTTCAACATTTCACAAACCCATGATTTATCCTCTCTCCACTCGCTGCACTCAACCGCTAACACATATGCAATCCCCTAGTCTACGGAGGCGGTACTGTCGGCCTTATGGGCGAGCTTGCCAGGACGCTTTGTAGGCTTAACGGCCCGGGCGCCGTGCATGGCATAATTCCGGAAGCCTTCGTGAATTTGGAGTGCAGCAGCGACGAGAACACTGTCAAAGACGGCTACTATACACCTGATGAGACTAAGTACGGCCGCACTACCATCGTGCCTGACATGCACAGACGCAAGAAGCCTATGGCCGAGGAAGTTTTTGCCGGCGAACCTGGCTCCGGCTTTATTGGATTGCCTGGCAGCTTTGGTACTACAGAGGAGCTCTTTGAGGTCATTGCTTGGAATCAGCTTGGCATTCACGATAAAGGCATCATACTGCTGAATGTTAATGACTTCTGGCACGGTATGTTAAGCCTTATTGATGCGGCCAGCCACGAGGGTTTTATCCGAGAAGCCAATAAGAGCATCGTTGTAGCAGCCTCAACTAGGGACGAGGCCATCAAGATGATGCGCGACTACAGAGCCTCGTCGGGCATTTACGACCTGCAATGGGCACGTCGGCAGGGCTAGTTGGATTTTGTCCTTGTCGGCGCACAAATTGATTAACAAAAACTCCTGTACATCATCACCACAGCTGAAGAGTTGCTTACTCAAAGAGCTGAATGAGGAAGCACTGATCGTTTAAGTACACTGGTCAGTCAATATTTGGTTGCGCTAAGAGGATCTGGTTGCCCTTAGTTATGTAACGTGGGTGCCTTCGAGCTGATGCCAGATTGTGCTCGATGCCTACAGATTAGGAGCCGTTCCCGGCCCATGCGTCATCTCCACCGACAATCAGGCGGCGGTTCATTGACTAAGCTGCTTGACACTTGCCGTATGCGAGATTGCAAGCCATGACCGGGGTCGGCGCCGGCCGTTGCACCCAACGTTCAACCGGCAGTTACACGCCAGCGTCGGTGAACGGTTTCAGGCCAGACTAGCTATACCAAAAAAAAACAGTAAAATGCCCGCGCCCGATCAGTCAGCGAGCCTTGGGTTGAGCGTGAGCCTATCACAAAACTGTGAGAGGTGCAGCACACAAGAAGAGCTGGTTGGAGTGGGCAATAGGGGTATTTCGTGTAAATTAACCAGACACCAGAATCCACCTGATCTGGTGGGCAGCACTGAGCGGCAATGTGAGAGTGGACTGCTACATGCCGTCTATATTGGGCGTGCGGTGGCAACTCTATTTACTTTCACATCGCAGTTGCACGCTCGCTCGTCGGATTGAGCTAGAGCCGCGGTCCATCAATATTAATACCTTGATTTCTGTGCCGTACTATGCGGAGCTACTTTCTAAAGTATATAAAGCTCGTCTGGTCCCGTAATAGTCCCCACCCACGAACACATCGCCACATCTCTTTCTACATTTATTCTAAAATACTCTGAATTGGTCAGTTAACATGGCCCCCAGCAATCTACCAGTGTCCAATAGCACTCTGTTGGAATACCAGCAGTTGATTACGCAGCACCAAGATTCATTCATTCACGACATGCCGAAAGTTGAGATGCACATACACATCGAGGGCAGCATGACCCCAGAGCTACGATGGGAGCTAGCAGCGCGCCACGGGGACAAAATTCCTAACCCAAAGACAATGAAGCCTTGCCAAGATCTGGATGAACTTCGGGAGCTATACAAACTCCTACAGGATCAGAAACATGGCGGTGTTGATGGTGGCATGGTCCGGTTCTTCGAGTTATACTATGCTGGCTTTGCTGTACTGAAGGACGAGGAAGATTTCTACCGCCTAGCCATGAACTATTATGAGCGAGCATCCGAAATGAATGTGCGATACTGCGAACCATTTTTTGATCCTCAAGGGCATACCACCAGAGGCGTCACCTTTGAGACCATGATGACTGGCTTTAGGCGGGCACAGCTTGAGGCTGAAATCAGACTAAACGTGAGTACACCACCCTTCCTCTCTTCCCTTGCTCCAACAAGGGTTTTCAACATGGTACTGATCATAAGAAAAACTCAGGTCAAATCTCGGTGGGTCATGTGTATGCTGAGGGACATGTCTCCTGAATCTGCCATGCAACACTGCAGAGATGCTCTGCCGTACCGAGACATGATAGCTGGGGTTGGACTCGACTCTCTCGAAGAAAACCGGCCGCCAATTCTGTTTGACGAGATGTTTCGCTTTGCGCGCCAAAATGGATGGAAAATCACATGTCACTGCGACGTCGGGGACAAGGATACCCTTCGTCATATTGACCAGGCGGTCCACCACGTCGGCGGCGGCACCATCGCCGGTGTGGACCGCATTGATCACGGTCTCAACGCCGTCGAAGACGCTAGCCTGCTTGCCGCTATCATGGTGCGCGACCTCGGCATGACCATCTGTCCCTGGGGCTACCTGTGCTACTCGGGCTCGGGTGATGTGCTGCCGATGGTCCGCCACTTGTTTGACGAGGGCATCAAGATTGCGATTGGAAGCGACGACCCAGCGTACATGGAAGATGTCTGGCTGAGTAACAGCTTGTACTTACTCCGCTCGCGGTGTAAATTCACTGACATGGAGCTGCTCGCGCTGCAGCGAAACGCTGTTGCAATCTGCTGGGCGCCGGAGGCTGTAAAAGCGGAGTTTCTAGCTGAGCTAAGCGGGTTTGGGGAAAGGAACTGTTCTGTAGCCAAGTAAGCGTCTTTCTCGAGGGATGACTGGAAAGAACTCGACAAAGTCACAAGATAAGGCTATAATATGCACGCTAATTGACTTGTTCCTGAAAATAAGCCATGTTATGACCCCTTTACGAGCTATCGAGATGTAAAAAGGGCGCTATGAAGTACTATGATACAGTTGTCACGGAACTGGCAGTGTGTAGATACCAGGTAGCCGGCCGGGGCCGGCGTCCACGACAGACCAACGGTCAACCACTCCATGCGACTATGCTAGCGACGCACGATCCACAAGCAGAAGAGCTGAGCCAGTTTTACGATAACCCTGATGCTGGCTACTACAAGGCATGGAACCGACTAAGTCGAAGAGAACAAGAGGCCGCCGAAGTGTTCTCAATAGGGAAACTGCTCTGGTGTATTTTTGAAGGTTGTGCGGACACCAGAAACTCCGCGTTAACTGCCTTCGAATATGACAGCGGTCAAGAGTTCCCAAAGTTCAAGCACACGCCTCTCGAGGTGCAGCAACTCATTAGAGATTGTACAAGAGGGTCTAAAAACTGGCAGGCAACACGCCACGTTGAGATTATCCGCAGAGGTGCAACTATATTTCCAAGGGATCGCAGTGGCATAGCAGGGCAACCTTTGGCCACGGCAGCCGAGAGCGCAAAGGCAACCCGTAATATGTGGAAAATGCGTATCGAAGAGATGGAAGAATACTTGGAGGCAAACCTTCGTTGGAAGCGAGGGGCCACTTTAAGCGAGAGGAACAGAGAAATTTTGGGATTCTTGACACGGCCGACCCTAGCGGATGTGTTTCGAGTTCTCCTGGCTGTGGAAGATGGGGTTGAAAAGGCGGAAATGTGAAGATTCGTCAGTCATTATTCTTCAAAGGTATTTACCCCACGGGCCCGCGTTTCTTATTTAGTTCCACTATTGACTGCTATCACGAGGCAAACCTGAGGTGCCATCAATACAATGGCTTTAAGACCTCTCTTTATAGGTCCTCCTGCTATGACGCTGGGAGCGTGAATAATGGCGGCGAGTCCGTTACTTTCCAGCGGCCTTCTACCTCCTACCAGCAAAGTGGTAGGTAGAAATGGCGGATTGCAACGGTCACACAGTAAATCATATGGTGAGATGGTAGAGAATTAGTCGTTCATTCCTTGAATCTGTCCAGCGAGAATTAATTGTTCCAATGGCAGGCTCGGCTTGACTGCTGCCCGGCCACCACAGTTGGCGTGCACGGATATGACACCTTTGTAACCGGCCTAGAGTAAGCAGTGCAATATCTCCATCCTCATCAAAAGCGGAATCACCTTCTCCTGGCCGGCTCTTCGTCTTAATGGAATTGCTAGATGGCCAGCGACCCTCCTCAAGCTGATGGAGTAGAGTGGCTCTCGTCCGAGTTGATACAGACAGAAGAACCGAGCTTATGCAGGTTCCCACGGTCACGTTTTTACACAGTCGACTAACGCATGAGCTGCCGAAAAATGAAACCAGTACACCATATGCCCATTTTGAAAAAGTGTTATACGATGAAAGACAATTACCACAATGCTTTTTGAGACATCTGAATCAAACCCGTACCCAGAACAGGAATGCGGGAAACTTATCTGCGAAGGCAGCTGCAAAACGTGGGCAAGGAAGCAGCAAAAGTAATATGCTAAGGCTTGACTTTCCTAGTAGTAGCCAGCCGGTTTCTTACTTGGGAAAGCGGTTGCTGTTCCTACATCGGTGGGGCTTGGGTGGTGGTTGCACATAGAACAGTTCTGTGTTGATTGAGGAAAAAACTATCTGCGCCCGCAAACGAGGCTGGAAAACCATACTAATTTACCCCATTTGGCGGGCCACTCGCTACTGCACATCTGTGGTACCAACCCTCCACGCCGGACAGCCTTAACGTCTCTGACAGCACGCACCGATTTCTTAGAGTCTGACCACGAGTTTTCCTTAGTTCTGAGGCGTAGCCTTAGCGGATCCTTTTATATAGCGCTTGCCTATAATAGGTAACATCTTTGCCTTTCAAAAGAATCGATATTAAATTATTAAATTTTTTCAAGGCCTAGTTAAGTTATACAAATGTTTGAATATACTGATAGGGGCTAGATAGGCACTTAACTAGAATACGTTAGCTTCTAGGGTAGTACCCCTCTTTTAAGTCATAAAAGGTAGGTAACTAGGGTACCTACTTGTGACGAACGTCCACTGAGGTGCAGGGGGGGCACGGCGAGACAGTCACTGCGGGAAGGCGCAGGACGAAGCAGTGACGAGGGACCAAGCCACGGCTGTGGCTTGACAAGGACAAGTCACGTGATGGCTCATTGGATCATTGAAATGATCCAGCGACGCGGGATCATTAGAGTAGCTGGATGAGCCAGATGATCCAGGCTACAATAGAGAGATAGACGGGTACTTAAGGGAAAGGATTTCCAGCAGCTAGGTAGTCTAGATCTCTATTAAACAATCTAAGCAATAGTTCTACTATTAAGAGTTCTACTCTTAACGACCACTCACAATACTACTCATACGTGCTACCTTATAGCTTTAGCCTAACTCACTTCCTAAGAAACAGATGTGATAAACAAATAGGAAGCTAGTACGGGTAACCTATTATATAGCTATAAGGAAGTTAGTAATATAGAGTGAGGGGCTATAAGGGGTACCTTAAGGTATAAAGGTATAAGTAATTAAGGTTATATAATTAGATTAAGAGAGATTAAGCTAATCTAAATAGACTTATTAGATAGACTTAGTCTAATTTAGTATAAAAGGATTAAATAGGATTAGTTTAATTTAAGTTATAATAGAGAGATAGATAGATATTTAAAGGAGTAGATTCTCTAGTAATT
>LNDK02000005.1:0-36394 GCA_001455915.2 Samsoniella hepiali | reverse complement strand
GCCGGGCGACTAGGAAGGAGGTCAAGATGTGTGAGCCACACGGGATGTCCACCGTAGGCGGCGAGATACAAGCCGAGATACGTGCCTTTGCTTCGCAGATGGGCCAAAGTCCCAAAGCCGTGGTATGAGAACAGAGCGGCAGTTCTCTCGCAGCCATGCGTATGTTGCGGCCTCGCAGTTCAGCTTCTCGTCAGTGCCGTGGTGTGCGAAACCTCAGCCAAAAGACCCGAGTGCCCTCCATGCGGCCGTAGAGGCGTCCCTTTGTGGTAGATATTGCAGGGCGTGAAGGGCGTTGCTTTGGCGTTGAGGAAGGTGATAGGACCGGGAAGCAGACGGCGCGTCGTTATGGCGGGTTGCCTAGGGTGGAAAGGGGCGAAGGGAATTAGGAGTGCTGCCAGCTTGCCGCTAAAACGACGAACTGGCCGTCATGTGACTTCCTCCTGGCCCTGCGATCGGCCGATAAGGCCTTACGTGTTACAGTATGTATGCACAGACATTTATTAATACTGTCGAGAGCAGTACCGCTGTCCTACTACACACACTGTGTTATTAGTAAAATCCCCCACACTGTGTCTTTAGTGCGAGAACCATACTGTGCGTGGCGGAAGTGTGGCATTGTGGCTGAGGTGGCTGGAGAGAAGCTCGGGGGCGAGCGTGGAAGGGACATCATCCTTTCGGAGCCCCTGGTTCCCCCTCGGACACTCGTTCTCCTTCATCATTCTCCTTCAGCAGTTTATTCCTTCAGCAATTCGTTCCTTCAGCAATTCGTTCCTTCCGCAATTCGTTCCTTCCGCAATTCGTTCCTTCAGGTGCTCTGGGTCGCGAAAAATCCATTGTGATGCCAACACGCCGAAATTGACGCCATGGCCGACAACAGTGTGGAATACCCAAATGTGGAATACCCAGACGGATTCGACATACATGACGTTATTGGCTACGGAAACAGCAGTCTTCTTGTCCTCGATTCCCGCACTTTGGAAACAGTCACCGCCATTAAGAAGCCACTTGATGCAGATGGAGCTCTACACGTTGATAGAGAGCGGCAGATTTATGAACGATTCGCACTGCAGGGAGGACATGGCGGACTCTTGAAATACTATGGAACCGTTGAGAATGGCATCCGGCTGGAATATGCAGCCCGGCACGACCTCGATACGCCAGATGTCACCGAGCAGCCGTTGCACGTACGCCGCAGCTGGATAATGCAAATTGCTGTGGCCCTACGCTTTATCCATGGTGCTGGCGTCATTCACGGAGATTTACGTCGCGCAAATATTTTGGTTGATGACAAGCTGGACGCAAAGGTGGCCGATTTTGCTGGCTCTTCGCTGGATCTGTCGCCATTGCTTATTGAGAGCCCTGCGTTCAACCCTTACTATACGCCCCTGTCAACCAAGGGCGACATATATGCCTTTGGTTCCTTAGCCTATGAGATATTAACCGGCCATAGACCAGATCTAGACCGGGGCCTCTCATTTTCGCAAGAATTAGAGGGGAAATCTTTAGGCATTTACGCCATGATCATTAAAAAGTGTTGGCAGGGGGCATACTCTAACTGTGATGGCCTGATACAAGACTTAAATGGTAATGTGCTCGTCCTATTTTTATGCTACGCGGCTAAGATGTGGTACTAGCAGCAGCCCCAGGAAGTAGCCCAGCTCGCAACAGCGTTACGATACGCATGGCTATGCTTGGCATAGTCGGGCTGACTATTACGATTCTTGCCTTCCGGCCGTCAGCGAAGGCTTGGTTTTCTGTTCGATCCATACGCACCTCAATGTAACAATGGGTTAGTGCATACAGGGCACTCTCCCTGTGAAGCCGTGTACGTGCCAATCTGAATAGGCCTGCCATTCAGGCCTTTGGCGGGAGTAGCATCGGCACATGGAATGCCAGACGGTGCAACTTTGGGACACATGTCCCATCTCCTTGTTGTATGAACATGCTTGAAACCCGTTGGTTCCCTGCAGTTGCTGTATTTCGTCTTAACCTCAAAGTAATGACACATGTTCTTGTAAATGATAGATTCGGCATAATAGGTGCTTCAGACACCGAGAGATATAGTTCCTCTACCCCGCTCCGTAAGCCAGCCCTTAGTGACGTATCAGGTGCATATTTAACGCAGAAACCTTGCGTTAATAACGGCGCTCATAACCCAGCAACTCTAGGCAGCAACACCAGCCACGGCTGCAGTATAATATCCGTCTGATCGCGGTATTCGTTGACGAACAAATGGTGGAGACGACAACGAATGGTGGGACGGCAAAGGTGCCTTGCCAGCCGAATTGTGCACAAAAATACCTCGCGTTTCCTAGAGGTCGTTTCTTATTATGCGCCGTAGCGCGTCGGCAGTACCACGGAAACCGCAGAAGCGAGTGAATTACCTCAACCATAGCAGCGTCTGGTTATTTCCACAACACCTTGCCCAGAAATAGCTTTCTATGGATGGCAGACCATTCAGGCGGACGCGAACAGGAACGTAGCAGAGCCTGACCCTCGCCAGGATGAGGTGGCTGGGTTAGTCTGTGGCGCATGCAGCAAGGGGCAGTTTCGGCCATCCAATAAAGCCATGCCACAAAGCGCCGCCCACCCGACGCCCGATACAGTAAAAACCGAAATGGGTGTCGCGGGGCTTACCTATAGAACAAACTTAGTGGGGTGGCAGCCAAAAACGGCATGTACCTGTTAAGTACCGTTTTGCCTACCGGTACTCCTAACAGAGCCTAGCGGCTGGTGACTGCCTATCTACGAATAAAAAAAAAATTGATAGAGGCATTGTTACCACGCGAAGTGTTGAAGCCAAGCCCGAAGCCCTGGAAAGTATAAAGCTTCCTCTCCCCATGAAGTTGTCTCACACTAGCTTCCCTTGTCGTGAGCACGGGGCCTTGCCTAGCCAGCAAATTCATGTATCTTAGCCAGAGTTAGTGGCAATCCCCGCGTGAATTGTGGCAATCTCAGACGTTCTGAGATCTCTTCTTCCTTCCGAGTCGTGGCAGGAATTTCAGCATGGCGAAAAAGCGAACTAGCCAACTGCTCGTTATCCCTAACCAGCTCACAACACCACTCCACTTCCTGACTATCAATAGATCCAAAAGTGGCGAGCTCATTTTCTGCATATCTGTGTCAGAGACTCAGTAGTGTGGGTGCCGCGATTATGAAAGAGCGCCCACCAATCACTGGTCTAATCTTGTATGCTACATAGCTGCCAACTGGCTGCGTCCTCTCGGACCAGCCAGCGATAAGTCCTACACATCACCGGTACCTACCTGCGTACGTTTGTGTACTTGGGCTTTCTTTCATATTTACCTTCACATTCTAGCTCGCTTTGCTGTGAATGACCATTCGAAAAAGTGCTTTCGCCTCAATGGACGCATGTACATTTAATCCCAACCAGGAAGCCCGAAGCAAATTCGGATGAAAACAAACTACTGTTCTGTTTTTCTACATCACCGATGCCAGACTAGCTATCCGCAATAATCGTGTTTTTACGGATGCCTGCGCGAAATCCTATTTCACGCGCGCTGGAGTCTACCCTGCCGCAACACAGATAGCACTGATACAATTGACCGCGATAGCCGCACATATCTTCGACTCTCACGCCCAAAAGCAGCCTCGATACCACTCTGAGCCCTTCGATAACACGACAAAGCATCAGTCACTTGGCCAAGCTCTACATATAAATCGCCCAAATTCTCAAGTGTGTTCAGAGTGGGTTTATGCGTGGCAACTAAGATTGGTCCCAATGCCTTCTTATAACCATCTAACGCTCACTTATACATGGCCTCGGCCTCTTGAAGCCGGCCTTGGTTCCTGTAGAGGTTGCCTAGGTTGTTGACTGTGTGGAGCGTCGATGTGTGTTCAGGGCCCAATGCCTTCTCACAGCCGTCTAGCGCTCGCTTATACATAGCCTCGGCCTCTTGAAGCCGGCCTTGGTCCGAGTAGAGGTTGCCTAGGTTGTTGACTATGCTGAGCGTCGATGTGTGTTCAGGGCCCAATGCCTTCTCACAGCCGTCTAGCGCTCGCTTATACATAGCCTCGGCCTCTTGAAGCCGGCCTTGGTCCGAGTAGAGGACGCCTAGGTTGTTGACTGTGTCGAGCGTCGATGTGTGTTCAGGGCCTAATGCCTTCTCTTTGCCGTCTAGCGCTCGCTTATACATAGCCTCAGCCTCTTGAAGCCGGCCTTGGTCTGAGTAGAGGACGCCTAGGTTGTTGACTGTGTCGAGCGTCGATGTGTGTTTAGGGCCCAATGCCTTCTTATAACCATCTAACGCTCGCTTATACATGGCCTCGGCCTCTTGAAGCCGGCCTTGGTCCGAGTAGAGGTTGCCTAGGTTGTTGACTGTACTGAGCGTCGATGTGTGTTCAGGGCCTAATGCCTTCTCTTTGCCGTCTAGCGCTCGCTTATACATAGCCTCGGCCTCTTGAAGCCGGCCTTGGTCCGAGTAGAGGNTCCTACACATCACCGGTACCTACCTGCGTACGTTTGTGTACTTGGGCTTTCTTTCATATTTACCTTCACATTCTAGCTCGCTTTGCTGTGAATGACCATTCGAAAAAGTGCTTTCGCCTCAATGGACGCATGTACATTTAATCCCAACCAGGAAGCCCGAAGCAAATTCGGATGAAAACAAACTACTGTTCTGTTTTTCTACATCACCGATGCCAGACTAGCTATCCGCAATAATCGTGTTTTTACGGATGCCTGCGCGAAATCCTATTTCACGCGCGCTGGAGTCTACCCTGCCGCAACACAGATAGCACTGATACAATTGACCGCGATAGCCGCACATATCTTCGACTCTCACGCCCAAAAGCAGCCTCGATACCACTCTGAGCCCTTCGATAACACGACAAAGCATCAGTCACTTGGCCAAGCTCTACATATAAATCGCCCAAATTCTCAAGTGTGTTCAGAGTGGGTTTATGCGTGGCAACTAAGATTGGTCCCAATGCCTTCTTATAACCATCTAACGCTCACTTATACATGGCCTCGGCCTCTTGAAGCCGGCCTTGGTTCCTGTAGAGGTTGCCTAGGTTGTTGACTGTGTGGAGCGTCGATGTGTGTTCAGGGCCCAATGCCTTCTCACAGCCGTCTAGCGCTCGCTTATACATAGCCTCGGCCTCTTGAAGCCGGCCTTGGTCCGAGTAGAGGTTGCCTAGGTTGTTGACTATGCTGAGCGTCGATGTGTGTTCAGGGCCCAATGCCTTCTCACAGCCGTCTAGCGCTCGCTTATACATAGCCTCGGCCTCTTGAAGCCGGCCTTGGTCCGAGTAGAGGACGCCTAGGTTGTTGACTGTGTCGAGCGTCGATGTGTGTTCAGGGCCTAATGCCTTCTCTTTGCCGTCTAGCGCTCGCTTATACATAGCCTCAGCCTCTTGAAGCCGGCCTTGGTCTGAGTAGAGGACGCCTAGGTTGTTGACTGTGTCGAGCGTCGATGTGTGTTTAGGGCCCAATGCCTTCTTATAACCATCTAACGCTCGCTTATACATGGCCTCGGCCTCTTGAAGCCGGCCTTGGTCCGAGTAGAGGTTGCCTAGGTTGTTGACTGTACTGAGCGTCGATGTGTGTTCAGGGCCTAATGCCTTCTCTTTGCCGTCTAGCGCTCGCTTATACATAGCCTCGGCCTCTTGAAGCCGGCCTTGGTCCGAGTAGAGGTTGCCTAGGTTGTTGACTGTACTGAGCGTCGATGTGTGTTCAGGGCCCAATACCTTCTCTTTGCCGTCTAGCGCTCGCTTATACATAGCCTCGGCCTCTTGAAGCCGGTCTTGGTTCCTGTAGAGGTTGCCTAGGTTGTTGACTGTGTCGAGCGTCGATGTGTGTTCAGGGCCTAATACCTTCTCATAACCATCTAGCGCTCGCTTATACATGGCCTCGGCCTCTTGAAGCCGGCCTTGGTCCGAGTAGAGGCTGCCTAGCCCGTGGAAAGCCCACGCGTGCTCATCCGCGACTTCCATTTTGATCATAAATTCCATATATCTGTCCGCATGCCCCATAAGTCGCTGTTGTGTGACCCAAAATTTGTTTTGTTCTTGTGTAGGCACGTGGGATGCGATGCATCGCATTGCTGTCAGGGCTAATTGTTCATCGTGCTCCTGATTCAGCACATGTATCATCCACGAATGGACGCACCCATGAACGCTGTAGCCAGCCGACTCTGGCTTCCCAGTAGCGGAGTCAGCCTCAACAAGTCCATGGTCGCACAATATTCTCATGATTCCATGAAACCTCAGCGTACTGTCTGTTAGCTCACGTAGCCAGCCTGGCGCATCCAGTCTACCTTCCTTCAACAGTTCGTACCACAAGTCCTCGTTGCTAAAATAAGCCCATTGCCGGAGAACCATTGCTGCCACCGGGCTTCGCTGCTTGATGCGACTATACGAAATACCCCATGTCGAGTACAACGTTTGGTCATAGGACGGCAATTGAGGTGTCTCTTGATGCAGCTGTAGCCAAGATTCATGGTACAATTGAAGATACACAGTGCAGCTCATTGCTCTTTGATCCAAGTATGCTCCAGCTGTCGCAATTGCAAGAGGACATCCGTCGAGCCGCTGTGCAAGTTCGACAGCGGCCGGGTCTACTTCGGTTTAGCAGCTGATAAGCTATAAATATGTAGGTTTTCTAACCTTCCTTAAAGTTCTTGCGGCGTGAGGTTTGTGCTAAAATTTCCAGGCTATCATCCACGTCTTTCAGTTTGCCGATTTTGATTGAGGGCCCGAAATTAACCGCCGACGATCGCGTAGTCACAATAATAGAACCATGGTTGGCCGTGGGCAGATACGGGCGAATGTCAAAGGCCTTCAAACCAATGCCATCCTTGTTGCCCCGAAACGTTCTCTTTGGGTCAGTTCCGTTAGAATGCGAGGGCAGTCCGCTTGTGACACGGCTATCCAGTCGAGGGTCATCGTAATTGTCGTAAGTGACTATCCAGTGATTGTTCATTGGCTCCTCTAACCATCGTTTGATTGCTTTCCAGATTTCATCCAGATCTCGGTTCGCTAATGCAACTGCAAGGTAGGCCAAAGATGGTTCCAGGCGCCGAAGCTTCTCTGCCGCTCTGGCAAAGCTCTGTTTCAGTGATATTTCATCCCTTGCGTTCAGCCATATTGCAACAGGATACTCGCTGTAATGCCGCTTCATGTAAGCTATTGCCAGCTGCGTCTTGCCCATACCACCCAACCCATATAGGATGGCAGTAAGACGCCCACCCGGTCCTCGAAGGAGCTTGTGCATTTGTTCGAGCTCATCTTGTCTTGTAACGAAATGGGGTACTGCGGAGATCTCGGATAGATCAAATGGGAGCTTGAAAGCGTGAGGTGTTGGATTGAAACTCCTACAATATGATCGATGATTTATAAGCATGGCGTCGTATCCCAGCACCTCTAGATGAAGACTTACCCCGCTGCTTCTTCGATGGACATATGGAAGAACAATTGTCTTGCATAAGCAGCCGCTACTGCCGCAGCGTAGCCATGCCACACATCGTTCTTGTGGGAGTCGCAGTAGTCTGAGATACCCCGGATCACCATGCACGGGAAATCAGTGCTGGCTCCTGCCGCCTCCATCTCAAAGCACAGCACCCCATACTTCCGAGCTAGGCTGTCCCTCTTCTTAGCATCCTTCATTACAAGCTCCCCTGACGCCACTGTTCCGCTGTGCACAATGACAAAGGTCTCATTTAACTCGTCAATCGGTCGTTCGATGCGCTGCCTCGGGTCGCACCCACCATCCTCACATGATACGCCTGCTTGCCGGTGTTCGTAATCGGGCTGGTAGAGGTAATCGTTCGCAACGCCAGGAAATTTAAAGCGACGAAGATGTGGACGGCTGGTGTCGATTCTCTGCGTGTTCTTCCAGATAGGGTCATGATCCATCCGCTGACGCCGTACCGATACCTCCCGAGCAGCATTCAAGAGGGCTGTTGGCGGAGAATCAAGAGACCCTTTGCGTCGAAACTCCCCCGCTATCGCTTTTCCGTGATCATATTGCACTGCTCCTGAGTGTATACCTGTCGGTTCGCTAACCACCACGTGCCCGAGACGGATCATCCCATGATCGGTCTTCACTGGCACGCCTCCACCAATCCCAACCAAGAGGCCGTATTTTAAGTTTGGGAATGTCATCTTCATCTGCGTAATAACGGTGGCGGCATGGCAGTTTCCCGCCTTAGGAAGACCGGCGACAACGACATTGTGGTTGTTGATGGTGCCGAGATTGTAGATATTCGTGTCGCTGCGTGGTTGTGGCAGAGTCTCGTGCTCCTCATCGAGCATCTCCATCGCGGCGATTTGTTCCACCTCCAACGGACAGATCCATGCCACCTTGTAGTCGTCGCGGCTTAACCTTTTTGGTGGCATTTTTTTTTTATCGCACGGGGGTCGTACAGCTTTACGTGATGAGTTGCCTAGAAATCGCCGGTAGTGGTGATCGATGAAGTTTCAAGAGTGAAAGATAGGCGGACTGTATCAGAAAGCGACAGCGAGACCAAGTGTAAGGGGAAAGATAGCTTGCCACCAGCGCTCAACATTGTTGATCGAGGAGGGTAAGCGCCAAAGTGCCAGCCTTGTGAGGCCTGGTAGGCAGTGAATATCGCCGACGAAGCAAACCTCTCGACGGGTGGCAGTGTGCATGTCTCGGCAAAAGCAACAAATTGTCCAAGTCGTGGAGCGCGGAGAAACTGGCCGCTGATGAGATGGTTTGGTCTGGCCGGGGTGCGGGGTTAGGCTGCTGTCTGGCTGCTCAAAATTCTAGCCTCTCATAGACGAGCTGCGTCTCCCAACGCAGCACACATTGCTAGCGACCCACCTGCCGAAGCTGGAAAACTTTCCATACATGCTGTGAGGACGCTGAACCCAAACCCCTCCTGTAGCATACCAAGAATTTGACTTTAGTGTTCTGGATTTAATGGTGGCGCCATGGTTAGTCTTGTAACAAAGCTGTTTCTAGCGTGATTGATGGAAGGGCAGAAATTGGGCGATGCAGTGGACAAGAGCGACCTTCGGAGGTTTTTCTTAGTGTCTGTTATAGTGATCTGGTCGGGGTACAAGCATGGTACCTAGTAGTGTCAGCGGCCAAAAATAGCGGTTGACTTCCCTACCGCACTACTAAAACTAACTAAAAGCACACGCGACACCCATTTCGGTTTTTACGGTACCACGCCCACCGTCCAATCAATCATTGCTTGCCTTTTCTTGCACAGGGACAAGGCAGCTATGGGATATTCATGCAATCATCGCTCATCCGTACCGCAAAAAGCGTACGTATGTGGAAGTGGCATCCCAACCAATCAGAACATAGTGTCTTTAGTGGATTTTCATTCGTGTCTGTGATTGGCTGGAAATTTTCTAATCGAGTAAGAAGACATTATGTGATTAGGACACCGGTACTGCTCTTGACAGTACGTTCGGCGGCCAGCGACGACTCTCACCTCCCCGTGGTGCTGGCTGGGAACCTGGAAATGCCTTCGGTGTTGGGTATTTGCAGAGCCGAGAAGAGTCACGACCGACCAGCAGTTGTCCGCTGGTTTGGGCTGCGGTTGAGCGCGGGGTTCGCGAGCCCCGCCCACCACAAGCCACAAGGGAACGATTTGAAAACCAACCGACACACGACCGCGAAATCGAGCCTACACGAGATGGACATATGGGTCGTGTGACAGGACACCCTTGGGGTGCTTTGGGCTGCGCTGATGAAAGGAAGTCGGATGCGCTGCGAGCGACAGGAAACGTCATGCCATGGAACGGAGAGAGAACGACAAGGGGCAGCGCTTTTTACCCCGCACAGTGGACGACGAAGCACTTTGGTTAGTAGGCGGAACGTCACCACGTCGCTTGGCCGTACGGTTACGGAAAGGATGAGGATGGACGGACCTCCTGCCAGACACGGTCGGCCTTGCGGAGAGATCTGGCAAGGTAGCGCGAAACAGCGATGACAAACTGCGGAGCGCAGCATATAATGGAAGCGACGGAAGACTAGGTGGGCGGACCGTAGTTACGACACTTTCTATATGGCTCGAGAGGACGGACGCGCGTGTCGGTCTGCTGAAGAGGACAGGGTCTAGGAGATGGCCGTCGAGGATGGAATCTTCAAGTTGGTTGTTGGAGCAGGCTTAAGGAGCAAACTGGTATTGACTTGCCGAACCGGCTGTGCCCCGCAAGGAGCGGAAATAGGATCGAAGGGGATGCAAGGTAGAGGGTCTATGTAGGTAGACGTGCCTCCGCCTCTGCAACGTATTTCGTAGGAATACAAATCAATACTTGCGTGGAGAGCCCGATTGGAGACACTGATGGACAAGCCGAGCGATGAGGTATGCGCAGGGTGGACGGTGGCTGTTGCGGTAAGCAGCTCGGCGAGGAACAGCATGGTAGGAGCGGGCGGAGTTATTCAGAACAAAGTTACAACACGCAATGGGTCAATGCGGGAAGTCTTCTCCTTCACGCTCGGGGCGAGAATAGGGCAAAATCCATTCTCAGGCGAACTGGCGGCCATAGCATATGCGCTACGAAATTTACGCGACGCCCACAGACAAAACATCGTGATCTGCACCCGCAACAAAGGGGCAGTGGCAGCGCTAAAACGACCCCACCAGCAGTCAGGACAAGAATATATCAAATGTATCTACGACTCGGTAGAGGAACTGACCGGCAAAGGAAACGTCGTTGTGGTGGCTTGGGAGTCGCCGGACAAGAATAAGTTGCTACAAACGGCCAAAAGACAAGCAAAGGCAGCAACAAAGCAAGGGGCTGTGCCACACGCCCCGTTTCCAATCATGAAATCGACAATGTTGAATAAGGAGCAGACGGAACTCAGAGGCGAACGATCTATACCTGAAGGAGTCGGGCGCTTTTCCAAGACGATCGATGCGGCCCTACCAGGCGACCACACTCGAAAAATTTACGAAGAACATTCGTGGAAGAAGCGGTCAACGCTTGCTCAATTACGGACAGACATGGCGAGGTTGAACGGGTACCTCCACCGTATCAGGGCAGTGTCCTCCGGGCAATGCGCGTGCGGGGAGACGAGAGAAACGGTGGAGCATTTTCTGTTACACTGTCCACGGTGGGATGAACAGCGAAGACTATTTCGCGAAGACGCAAGCACAAAATGGGATGACTTGTCCTTCCGATTGGGAGGCAAATCGGCAGCAGACGGACAAAACTGGAAACCACATCTGGGAGCAGTTCGAGCAACGATACAGTTTACACTTGCCACAGGACGGTTTGATGATTGACAAGCAAATGGCCATGATGCGCTTTCAACATACCGCGAAACCGCAATCCCGATAGATTTGACTAGCGACGCTTCGGTCGCTGTAGATAGGACTCCGAACACTTGGGGAATAGCCCTCAAGCTAGCTAGTCATGGACAATACACAAAGTGAATGCGGTGGGGCGGAGGCGAATGAAGCAGTAAGGCGACCAAGAGGATAACAAGAATGGAAGCGAAAGAAGAGGTCACCGGAAAAAGAAAATATGTACTTAAGCATAGCTAGTGAGCCCTATTGGCCGGAGGCCACCCGGGCGTAATAAACAGTCAGTCAGTCAGTACGTTCGGCATTATTTACATAGAGCTGTTTCAAAAATCAGTTTGTTTTGGGTCTTGAGTTGAGAATGGCAGGCGATATGTAATTGAAACTTTGTCGGGCTAGAATGGATCTCATCAGTCTGGATCCAAGGCTCTAGAAAGCTTTTGGCACGCCCATCTTTGGCTTTTCAGCGTTAGGCTAATTTTCAAAGGGAGCAGTGGACGCTCTGGAGGAGGGCAATCTTTGGCCAATGGGAATGCGGCGGAACACGGCCCCGCTACATTTAGTGGCCCAAAGGGGAGGCCCGGATTGGCGTAGATGCGGAGGAATGGTGTGTACCAAAAGGGCCAAAGCAGACCGCCCGTGGCCTCGACTGCATCCAGACAAAAAGCTCTTTTTAGCCACGAGTGGCCAGAACACACGCAGCTCCAAGCTGCCAAGGAAGAATATGGCCCCTCGTCTGTACCCGCGTCGTGCATGGTGATCTGGTGGCCACTCCACTAGCCAGGCTATCTTGAACGTTTCCAGAGGACGCCGCTAGCACAGGCTGCGGAATGCAGCTCCTGATGCTTTCCTTTACCCTGGACAACATACATGCAGTAATGGATGTTGGTATGAGGTTGAAAATATCACTATTGCAGTAGATTCCGGCCAGACAGTAGCAACCGAATGTCGCGCATTGCAATGAGCAAGAACAGTGGCAGCCGTTCTAAGCTGTGAAACGTCAAGCCACCTACCCGGGACTATCTAGGTGAAGCACGGCGGAAAACCCGCGCAGCACGCCAAAAAGAGCCTCACTCGGCGCATCGCCCACGTTGCGGGGCATGCAACGGTCGCGTTGCGCCATAACTGTTACTCTTTTCTACACTTGTTCTACGCTTGACATGTAGTCACCAATCATGCACCCAGACGGATGTTGAAAATCCAAAAGTAACTACTCTATCGCTGTTTACGGTCTATTTCGCCACCACAGCCTCTCGTCTAACAGTGCCCCTTTTTGTAACCCGCTACCCTACCCGACCACTTCAGTTCTGCTGAGCCTACTATCGTAGCGCATTGTGCGACGGCCGTCCTGCGTGCTCCGCGCACTAGCTACGTGGCCCTCTTCAGCTTTGCCTTCCGGCGGGGGAAGCAAGCTACGATCGCGGTACGAGAAATACGCGTCCACGACCAGTCCAAGGATAGAAAACACGAGATTGACGAGTGCCCCGACCCATGCAACCCCGGTCTTTGACTGGCCACCGAGGGTCCGCTGCAGCTGTGCGCCGATTTCATGCGTGCCCATCGCGAACTAAACGCGAGTCCGATCCTCCGGAACAAGACGTCAGCCCCGCTCACATAGCGGGGTGGCCTGGCCATGAACGCCGCAGCAATGCAAAACGCGAGCGAGACTAGCAAGAAAGAGATGATGAAGAAGGCGATGCAGGCAAAGGCGCGGAATGCGATGCAGATCTCGTCACGGCCGGCCATACTGCCGCAGATGTGAGATGTGCCGATGCGCGCCGATGTGAACAGCGACTTGGCCACGTCCGCCCCCGCCGACTGGAGGAGATCTCCCAAGCCTCGTCTCGTGTCGTGTGATGCGCGTGCCGTCCAGTGGAAGAAGCCTTCCTTGTCCGCATGTTTGCTCATCACCATGACGAAGGTCGTCACGATGACGACGAGACAGGGCAGCTGCTTCGCGAAGTGAATTAGATATGTAGCCATGTTTGTCTTTTCCTTCCGTGTGGCCGTTCTGGAGCACCGCTCTGGCGCCGCGTGCGGTAATCGTGCTATAAATAATCCTCGCGCCGAGCCGTTTGTCGCTGCCTCCGGCTCGCCGCGAGAGAGCCCTCGCTTCAAGCAGTGGACTGCACATATACGGCTGCTGATATGTACGTACAGATATGTATTGGTTGCGAGTGCGTCTGCCGTTCAGCGGATACTGCACAAACCCGGCGCTGTCTATCGGCGAACCGGGACGTCACCGACGGCGAGACGGACGAAGAGCTTGGCGACGCTGCGCGCGACGAAACGACCAGGCCCAGCAACACGAAACAACGGGCGATGTAGACGGTGGCCAGCGGTGGCCAGAGCGGATGCCATTTCTGCAATTCGTATCGACTGCGCCTGGGCGTCAGAGTCCGGCTCTTCGCTCGACAAGGCCACGGCCGGAAAAGAATCTTAGTCAACCGACCCTCCGCTGCTACTGCGGCGAGGGATCTGTGCTATGCACGGCGTACGACAGCATCGCAGATGGACCACGTCAAGACAGTCGTGGACTTGACCGGGGGCGAGCAGCTCTGCTTCAACTGCCGAGCGCTTCTCGACGACGGGCCGAAACACCGCATACATGGACATGTTAGTACGAAGAACCAAGCAGGCCGAGATTCTGACAGAGACAGCTCCTCTGCAACGAAGGCGCCGACATCGTGTCGCTGCTCCGAGTGCACAACTGGCGCGTGTGCCTCGTCTGCGCCTTGGCGGGCGAGGCCGACGACATCGACTGCGCGGACATCCAGAATTTTCTGGACAGGCCGGTGAGGCAGCACTCCTTGGTCGGCAAGCAAAGCGCCCAACTGACTGTGGCAGAACACGTTTGTTAACAGTATGACTGGAACACTGCCCTGTGTGCGACGGTTCGGACAATCTTCTGTATACGCCATGCGGTAGGCAGCCCTGAATGCGCAACCGGTGCTAGGCCGCTGACGATGCAGGTCACGTCGTTTGCAGCGTTTGCTGGGGCAGGTGGAAAGCAGAAATGCGCAGGCACAGGCAGAGGCTGGCGTGCCCGACGTGCCGACGTGCCATCACCCTGGTGTGGCCACGGTGCAGTCGACGTTTCTCGTGCGGGAGTATGTTGAGGTCGCCTCCAGGAGCGGCCGTGGATAGCTTGAGCTGTATGTACAGTATGGTTAAAGTGCTTGTGTTAGCCAGCCAACGATTCCTTTTTGCCAAAACCCCGCTCATCTAAGTCGCCGATGTTGTAGGGGTATTGCAGACAGGTCGAGGAGCCAAACTTGCAGCTTGTGGACATGCGCGGCCAGATTGGTCCATCAAACGTCTGCGTGGTCGGAGATAGCTGCTGTCGTATGCCGCCATCGGGCTTCGACTGACCTGTCACCGGAAATGCTTCGTCTTCCAGTAGACGATGAGTACAGCCATGGACAAAATGCCCTTTTCCTTTGGAAACCAATCGAGTTTGAAGATTGTGCCCCACACAGTGTGAGTTTAAGACTTTTGTCCATACTTCCACCAGCGGGTTTCGGTTGTTCCGTCTAGGCAACCCCTGCCAGTGCTGCCTCTAACGATGACTGACTTGGTACGTATCGACATCAATCTTCTTCCATACATCTACATCTATGGCGCCAAATCTTTCCAAATTAAAAGCGTCGAATTACGGCAGATGATTATCAGTAATTACAGGTTAAAGAAAGTAAAACGATCGTGGACGAAGCGATAGGTATCACTATAGTTTCCTGTTCTACGAAAACGGTTCAAAACGATCGCTCCAATATCCTGCAACATGGCACCATCGACGCCCCTCGTGACACAGTCGGTCGGCCAAGGGAAATAACCGACGAAATATGGCTTGCTATAAAGGCATGACTAAACTGCTGAGAATGGCACTTGATATGGAAGTTGACCGGCGAGCGGTCAGCAGAGCGATTGAACGGCGTGGGTGGTCCCGTCGCAAATCCCAACATATGGCCAAATAACCCGACGGCTGATTTGACCCCTGCACCTGCTTATCGTTTTCTTAAGTGAACAAGCTACAGGAGAAGGCGAACCGGGTGCCGTTGCGGTTCGCGCATAAAGCCTTGAGGAATGGAGGTGGACAAAGAAGGGCGAGATGTGGACCTGAAAAGTAGAGGCTAATGTCTCCTAAAGGTAAGTCCAAGGCCCGTAAACAAGCCAGCTTTGAACCGTTAAAACAGGTACATAATGCATTTAGATTTAGAAGACGGGGAACTGCCATCAGGTCTCCTGTAACGATAATATTCTAGACTAAGCCTAACGTATAGTCAGCAACTAGCAAGTTTCCTCCGATTCTGCTTCTAAGAATATGGGTTCCTCCATTCTTCACCTTATCGGTCTGTTGCACCACTGCCAAGCAACAGCCGAACAATATCATCATGCCCTCCCAATGAAGCAGCATAAAGAGCTTTGCCATAGTCGCCGCCTTGCGCATTCACATCAGCGCCATGTTGAATCAATGTCTGCACAATACCATCATGCCCTCCCAATGAAGCAGCATAAAGAGCATTGCCATAGTCGCCGCCTTGCGCATTCACATCAGCGCCATATTGAATCAATGTCTGCACAATATCATCATGCCCTCCCAATGAAGCAGCCTGAAGAGCGTTGTCATAGTAGCCGCCTTGCGCATTCACATCGGCGCCATGTTGAATCAATGTCTGCACAATATCATCATACCCTCCCAATGAAGCAGCCTGAAGAGCATTGCCACGGTATCCGCCTTGCGCATTCACATCGGCGCCATGTTGAATCAACGTCTGCACAATACCATCATGCCCTTCCTCTGAAGCAATATAAAGAGCATTGCCGTAGTCGCCGCCTTGCGCATTCACATCAGCGCCATGTTGAATCAACGTCTGCACAATACCATCATGCCCTTCCTTTGAAGCAGCCTGAAGAGCATTGCCATGGTATCCGCCTTGCGCATTCACATCAGCGCCATGTTGAATCAATGTTTGCACAATACCATCATGGCCTTCCTTTGAAGCAGCCTGAAGAGCATTGCCATGGTATCTGCCTTGCGCATCCACATCAGCGCCATGTCGAATCAAAGTTTGCACGATACCATCATGCCCTTCCTTTGAAGCAGCATAAAGAGCATTGCCATAGTCGCCGCCTTGCGCATTCACATCAGCGCCATGTTGAATCAATGTCTGCACAATATCATCATGCCCTTCCAACGAAGCAGCATAAAGAGCATTGCCATAGTCGCCGCCTTGCGCATTCACATCAGCGCCATGTTGAATCAATGTCTGCACAATATCATCATGCCCTTCCAACGAAGCAGCATAAAGAGCATTGCCATAGTCGCCGCCTTGCGCATTCACATCAGCGCCATGTTGAATCAATGTCTGCACAGTACCATCATGCCCTCCCAATGAAGCAGCCTGAAGAGCGTTGTCATAGTAGCCGCCTTGCGCATTCACATCGGCGCCATGTTGAATCAATGTCTGCACAATATCATCATACCCTCCCAATGAAGCAGCCTGAAGAGTATTGCCACAGTATCCGCCTTGCGCATTCACATCAGCGCCATGTTGAATCAATGTCTGCACAATACCATCATGCCCTCCCAATGAAGCAGCATAAAGAGCATTGCCATAGTCGCCGCCTTGCGCATTCACATCAGCGCCATGTTGAATCAACGTCTGTACAATACCATCATGCCCTTCCTTTGAAGCAGCATAAAGAGCATTGCCACGGTATCCGCCTTGCGCATTCACATCAGCGCCATATTGAATCAATGTTTGCACAATACCATCATGGCCTTCCTTTGAAGCAGCCTGAAGAGCATTGCCATGGTATCTGCCTTGCGCATTCACATCAGCGCCATGTTGAATCAATGTTTGTACAATACCATCATGGCCTTCCTTTGAAGCAGCCTGAAGAGCATTGCCATGGTATCTACCTTGCGCATCCACATCAGCGCCATGTTGAATCAATGTTTGCACGATACCATCATGGCCTTCCTTTGAAGCAGCATAAAGAGCTTTGCCATAGTAGCCGCCTTGCGCATTCACATCAGCGCCATGTTGAATCAATGTCTGCACAATACCATCATGCCCTTCCTTTGAAGCAGCCTGAAGAGCATTGCTTAAGCGTCCGCCCTGCGCATTCACATCAGCGCCATGTTGAATCAATGTTTGCACAGTACCATCATGCCCTCCATATGAAGCAGCCTGAAGAGCATTGCCTAAACGTCCACACTGTAGATTTGTGTCTGCATCTGCATCCAGCAGCTTGCGAACCGAAGCTGACAACCCGGCAAATGATGCATAATACAGAGGACTGGCTTCCTTGTGATCACGCTCCCATTGCTCACAATCAGGACGGTATAATCTGTACCCTAGAGTAAATGCATCATGAGAAGCGTAGTACTCTTCGACGGCTTTAGGGACTTGTTGGCTGGAAACTTCCAGTCTAATCGCATATTCAGACCAATGCTGCGCTGAGAACTGCGCGAAAGGATATTGTTTATTCGTTTCCTCCTCTGACAGCGATGTATCCAATTCAAGCAAATAGGACAAACACAAGTCAACCAGTGAAGCTGCAGCAGCTGTTTTGGTAAGATGCGCTGCCAGGTCTGGCGGTAGTCGATCAGACTGAAAGTATTCCTGCACCGAAAAATGTGCAAGCTGAATTTGCACCACGATTTCCTCACTTTCCGTGTCAGGAGATGTCGTCAAAGAAACAAAGCTAGAACAGTATCGAGCTATTTCTTCCGGAAATGGCATTCGGTTTCTTGGATTAAAGCGCGGTTCACTTGCTGGTTCAATAGCAATGGCGTCAACAGTTTCTTCGATACGAAGTGGCCGTGGAGAGTATGTCAATAGTTGTAAAAGTCGTACTGTGCGAGACCTATGCTCAGGACGAATCCTTTGCCAAATCCGGTTGTATGTCTCATCCAACGTTAGAGGGAGCGAAGTAAGTGCGATTCGTATGTCAATAGGGTCTAGGCAGTCTTCTAGGATATCAAACTGGCATGCAACCCATCGGAACCTAGTTGTGTTAAACTCGAAAGATGGTAATGCAGTAAAAAGAAGTACTTACATCCCGTTAGCACGTTCATTTATCGTACTCATAATCAAATTTTGGGTTTCGGGTTGAGCTCGCCACCTAGCCATCTGCTGGACTTTCGTTCGAATAAATGCATTTATATCATCTGCGACCAACCCAGACTGAAGGGGCACAATTTCTTGAGTGCCAGCCCACGCCTCAATCGATGATTTAATGTCTTCCTCCGGTCGGCTTGTAATAAGGATATGCACATTGGGCAAAGAACTTCGCAAATTTTCGATCCAAGTAAGGACACTGTCAGTGGTGTGTCGACCTCGCGTTTCGCACTCGTCGAGGCCATCGAGAACAATCCAAGCTCCACGGCATTTTGTAATCATATCACAGAGAACTTTTTGTAATGCAGCATGACCTGGCTGTCCTCCACTTTTCTCATGTGTGGCATAGAGCGAGTCTACCACACTTCGAGCGCCGGCACTCTTGCGGTATAGCTGGTCAATCATTGAGCGGACTGCATTTTCAGTCGACCGTTTATCAATGTCGTTAAAGTTGAAGTAGAAATAAAGGAGATACTCAGAGGCTGCTATGTCATTTCCCAGATCAGTGACAACAGTTGAGCTGAGAATCGTCTTGCCACAGCCTGGTATGCCATGTAGCCATAGGAAAGACGCCGGGACTGTTTTCCATGCTTTGTATGTGTCACTGTCCAGAAGCCATTGACCGGTTCCTGGCTGGTGCAGCTCCCGGGCTGTGTTCAAATTTGTCGATGGGTCTGGTGCGGACAGCCATTGGGCAATCTTGTCAAGGTGGGCAGAGGTGTGCAAACTTTGGACTCTGGTTTGGAGATCAATCGACAACGATAAGACTTCATGTATCGTATTATTAGCCAGTTATATTCGACTGCATACGTATCTCTAGCCTCAAATCAGGTAATTGAGATACTCTCAGCCTCTAGAACATAGAAAACTGCTAGAATGACGACTTACTTTTGCTCATCGTCTCTTTCATACTTTCCGCCTCTTGTATGTCTTCTCCATAAACCTTAAGAAGAAGCGCCCTGCCGTACGCTGCGGCAACAGCGGCAGCGTAGTAGTGCCACCCATCTTGCTTGTGCGTATCGGCATAGTCGCATATACCTCGGACCACCAGGCAAGGAATTTCGTCTACGATGCCGGCTGCTTCCATTTCGAAACATATTGCGTCGGTATGGCCACGGCGCAAGCGGAACCGGTCCTCAGGATTCTTGACAACGCCGCTTCCAGAGAGAATGAGACCCCGGTGAACCACAGGTTGTGCAGGCTTTATGTCACGCGTAATGACCTTTTTGGGGCCATCCTTTAGACATACAGAACAATCACCTCCCTCAACATGTCGAAAAGTTTCGTCAAAGAGAATGTCGTCGCTCTCTGGTCTCGCATAGCCAGGCTTCTCGATAATTTTCTTAAGTATTTTTCGAATTCGGTTCTTGTTCATGATCTCGTCTTCTTGTAAGGCACCATCCGCGCTGATCAATATTGGATGAGGTTTGTCGAGAGACCCTTTCAAGACAAATTTTCCATCTGCCTCGTACTTTCCGTAATCATACTCCACAACACCGGGATGGCCGTCTCGAGGGATGCTGACCGCGATATCACCTAGACGTATGTCGCGCTTCGAGCCTCCTATAGCGGAATAAGGAATACCAGCTCCGATGCCCACCAATAGGGCAAATCGTACATTCGGGAATTGTTGGCTAACGGTCGCGGCACATTGGGCGGCCTTCACGGTCCCCATTTGACTTGGCCGTGCAATAACAACGTTGTGTTCTCCGATAACACCAAATGAATAGACGTATTTTCTCGGACCTACAGTCTTCGGGCGGCATTCGAGTTCTTTGTCGAAGGTATATTTTACTGCGGCGGATTCGTAAGGGAGAGCACAGAAGATGGCCACTGTGATATCCTCGGCAGGAATGTTATCTAGATCGTCTGATTCTTCATCTATATCCGTCATTTTACGGGCTAGATTGGGCTCAGTTGGCTGCGTGGCTTTTTTTCTTGGTCGGCCTATTCCGCGCGGCCGAGCAATATGCGGTGGCGGGTTTACGCGTTCCGCTGCTCGCTTGATGATGGCCGAGGGCTTCTTGCTCAAGGGAGATCAGAGAAGTCAAATTTGGGGAAAGTAAGTCAATTAACAGAGTAGAGACTGTATTGAAGCGACGGCGGCGGAAATAAGCGACGCAAAACCGTCGTAAATGTGTCGGAGCGGGCAAGTCAGAGCTGACTTGTTCCTTTTTACGCGGGCGGGGTAGCGAGTGACCTCGAGATTTCCGATCGGAAAAGTGTCACGCAGAGCAGTTCTTAGTCATAGGATACGATGGACTGAGCCGAAAACTAGCTGGGCGTGCCTTCAGCCTCGGGGTAGCGTGTAACTTGGGTCGCACTGTGACGCTTTGCCTAATTAAGCCAAAGCCAACGGGTACCTGTCGCTACTTATGTGCTAGCGCAGGAAATAAATGCTATGCCCACAGTATCAACCAGTAATAGACGCCATTTCTAGCTGGCAGGATAGAAACTAAGTAGCCTAAAGTACCTGCCACTTTTGGCTGCAGCAGCCTCGAAAGAGGGACTAGTTTGAAAAGCGTAAGGCCCTTTTGCCCATGACTGTAAAATTGAAGTGAAAGCTCGATTTTAACGTCTGAGACTCCCAATGTCGCTCGTGCAGGCCTCGCATCCAGAATGCCGCCCCGTCGTGTCGATGCACACACCGACAGCGCTGGGCAATGCGCCTCGCGCTACACAATATACTCGAGTTATGTTTCTCTCCTGGAAAGCAGCCGGCAAGTAGCGCGGGCGAGCGGCATCCGCGTCGAAGCCATCGAGGAGTTTGATGAGGCGGACCGGACAGACCACAGCCTCTTCCTGCGGCTTGTGCACGACCAGGTGCAAAAGAGGGCAGCGATGACTTTCTAAATTTTGCTCTAGCGGCCGCAACAAGCTCCGCAGCTACATTGCCCACCGAAGCAGGAAGCGGGAGACCGAGACAGGCGGCAATACCTGCCATAGACAGGGCTGTCTGGTCGGGCGTGTTACCTCTTCGAACGGTGAAGACTGTTTCTGCGTCGGCACAGGCGCCAATTTTAAGTGCATGGGTAGTATCGAATATGGTCTGTTTCTCTTTGCTCTATGCGCTAAAAAGAGATTCAATAGCAGGATTATCATTTGACCAGAGCTTGGCTGAACACGATATATTTCATCTTCTGATATGTGTCTAGCTAATTGATTCATGATGACGCTTTAAATGTGGCTGGGACCCGGACGAACATGGCCGACATCCGAACACAATCGCACTATCACTGGTCAGTCGTGGAAATAAATTAAATTTACCGGGTATTCGCGGATTCAACTCACATTGTAACGGCCACGTCCGTTTGTAGCATCTCTTCTCTGACTTGATGTAAAAATTCCCGTGTCCGAGCTGCAGTCCATTTCAAGTCACGCATCAGAGGCACCATGCTGAGCGGCCAGAGCTCGTCCGTGACAATTGCCTGGCCATACTCGCCCAATTCCTGCCGGTCTGCATCTTCCGACAAAGAATTAAGCGGCAAATTGTGCAACTCTGAAGAGATATTTGCATATCCCATCTCAGACATTCGCTTCATGACTGACTTAGCGCTTGCAGTCGATGTGCCTCTTCTTTGTCTGGCATCATCCATGCGTTTAGCCCACTCAACGATCGTTGAATCAGTGGCAACTTTGCCTTGAGGCTCAAACTCGAGTATATGAAGTTCAACGTAGCCTCCTGGCTTAAGATGTTGCCAGGCCCCATCTACAATCATATTCTCGTATTCAGCATCACGTGCAAACAAAAGATCAAGATTAGCGCCCTCGAGACGCGGTATTCCAAACTCCCTTCTGATTTTGACGTTGGGAGAATAACTACCGACAGTCAGACAAGCTTCAACAAAGAGGCGATTCATGAAAAGTACTTACTGTTTGCCCTGCATGGCCCTGACTCCGAGCCCCCTTACCTGGTGAAGTTACTATGTTGTTCCAAGTCCGGACATTCATCCTGACTTACCTGAGCCGCTCGAAATCTATCTCCTGTGGTTCTGTAAGTAACAATTTGCACTGCCAGAGACGATCTTCAGCTTACCAACATCGTTTGCCCAGTATTCTGTATCAGCGGCCATATCAGTGATAGCCTCCGGGTTGCTGCCGATCGGGCTTCGAAAGTTCTGCCCCCCCAGGAGGTTTTGGATACATATATGAAGTTTGTCTGCAGTTGTACGTCAGAGATAGGCTAGCAAGGTAGGAGACACTGAACGCATACATTGCCGACGTCGTTCGGACTGTATTGTTTTTTGAATGAGCAATTGCGGGCAGATGAGAGATGAGAATAGCTTGCAGAGGAACAGCAAGAGATTTTACTTGCCGGTTCATCCGGGTAGGGATGGAGAATTTCTAGGACCAATCTCACATTAGCTGCTGCTGCCAAATTGCACGAAGCCGACGGCGAGCTTACCTTCCCCTTCAGAGCAACGATATTTGTGACCATACCTGTTCAGCTGGAGAGTGTCCTCGAAGTCGTTGGAGTCTATGCTCGTCGAAGGGGAAGGGCAGTCCTGATATGAGTATTTAGCGAAATACGGGCTGGTTCATTTTATAAGAGCCCACATTCGGCTCGTCTCCGCCATAGCCTTCATCTTCGGCGTCGCTGCCATTGTCGTCGCTGCCGTGGTGGTTGCTGCCGTGGTGGTTGCTGCCGTGGTGGTCGTCCCCATTGTCGTCATAGCCATTGCCTTCGTTGCCATTGTTGTCGTTGTTATCATGAAAAGACGCAAGAATCATAGGCCTCGATGGTTTGTAGGCTACCTCGTTGCGCTGGCGCCGTTGTCCTGTTATTACCGTTCTGATTGCAGCGCATCATCAAAGAAAAAAAAGGAGTCACTTACCCGTTTACATTCGACGTTTGCTGTTATGTTGCAGTCGCTGTTGTGTACTGACACGGAGCCGCCATTGGTGTTGCCATTGGTGTTGCCATTGGTGTTGCCATTGGTGTTGCCATTGTCGCTATAGATTTCATCGCGGATACAGCTTTCAATTTTCGCCACTGTGCGCTGTCCCCGTGGTCATGTCAGCGCGTTTCCACTAGAGGCGATTTAAAGCCAGCTTTTTAATACCTTCAAATCCACAGCGATTGGGTCTGTCGCGCAGTCGCCAGTCTGTCGCTCCATACCGTCGACGTATTCCTTGATCAGACAAATTGTAGCCGAATATCCGTTGCTTGTTATATGGAAGAAGAAGAAGTGAGCAGAAGAAGGCATTGACTCCTCCTATCAACATGGCAGAGTGGAATATATAAGTAGAAGAGCTGATTGGGTGCCCCCGGCGGCGGCACAGACACCTCAGCCTGGTTGTAAGTTGCACCGATGCGGCATCGACACCTACACTGGTTAACGCCCAGTTACGAAAAGAGCATAGTACACACACGTAGTATGCAGTGTAATCTCCGCCTGCATGTTGAGCAGCAAGCTTGGCTGGACCCATGTTGATTCCGAGTCAAGGCTAATGCTGGGGTGGATCAAGAAGTGCAGAGTCACACTGAATCTCCAGAGGCTTAGCCACGGAGTCGCGAATGGAGTGGCTGTAGGGATGGCCCTTTACTGGTCGTGCACAGACTCAGACATCTTAGTTCGTAAGTCGGCCACTCGTGGTACTATCTCCAGTACAGCGTGTCTTGGAAGACTTTTGGTAGGGGGACCTGATGAATAAGACGGCTGAACAGCGGAAAGGCTTTCCCCGCGGCGCAACCTCGACGCTGGCCAGGATGACCCTCGGCCACACCCCCAACAAACGCTGCCTCGAGCTTGTGGGGACTGCTTTTCGGAGAGAAGACCCGCGGCTTGCTGTTGTAGAATTTCTTTTTTCTTCCTTTGTCTCTTTCTCATTTTTGTCACTTATAACCAAGTCACCGTCGGTCGCAGCCATGGAATAACACACGATGGTCCTGCCGCTATGCAAAAACTCATCAGAACATCTTGACTCCAAGAAAAGCACCTTCGACTTATGTGTAGTGGGCCTGGTTGGGCTCATCGGGCCTCGAAATGCTGACACGTGCGCAATCACGTGCGCGTCGTTCAGACTCCTCACACTGCCCCGCGCGCTCGAAAACTGCGAGCCATCCAAGGCAATCCCAAGATGTTCACAATTGACTATCATGAGCGGTGGCAACACAAGAAAGAATAAGTGGCGACCGCGACCGGGAAATTTGTACTGCTTTCGATATAATGGTATGGAAAGGATGCGCAATGCGAGGATGAAAATACTAACACTGGTACCCGGTAGCCCTCGACTCCGGATACAGATTCGTCCAAAACGAAGCCGAAACCGCCAGGGAGGAATATTGACTGGGCGGGCGTCCCGGAAATACCTTACCCGATCACCTACACCGGATCCAAAAATGGTGGGATTGTATATTGGAAAGATGCTCTAGTAACGGAATTACCAGATGGTACAGTTCATCCGGAATCTGGGGCATGGGAACTTCGGCTTGAAGAAGACGAGAGCCTGTATATCAGCAAGGGCAAAGTGCAAACAGAAGGCGATGTTTTTATACAAGGAGATGGCAAGCTGAAGTCATAAATATCATTTGAGTAACTTGCGCGATATTTCTGTACCCGCTCTTAGACCTACTGTGAGGTTAAGATGGCAAGCTGCCTTGGAAACACTAACGGACGTACCAACGGTTTTCGTGTTTCCTTTCAGATTTTCAGCCTGCCACACTCGGCTCTCTCGGATATACGGCAATATGCTCTCTCCAAGCTCTGCCACATGATCAGTGTCGCCCACACCATTATATTTGATGCCCTTTATTGCATCAACTGTAATCAAATGCCCCTCCTTATCTTCTAGAAGCAGATGTTCGTCAACCAGTTGAAACTGCTGCATACCAAACCAAGCCCTCATAAGCTGCTCAGCTTTTTCAAGCTCTATGGGGAACGTTATCAAACAATCCACGAGACCTTGGTCGGGGAACACCATTGTAATCTGTTTATCGAGAGCACAACTTGTCACCGAGGCTAATTTCTCGCTGAAGACTGAACGGATGCGGTCCAGTGTCCAGGGTACTAGAAGCTCCTGCGTATCAGAAAATCGCTCTTCTGAAGGTGCAAAGGAATGCACAACTGTTTCAGGGTCCGTTTCTCCTGAAGAAGCAGTTGGTTGACAAGTCTTTAACAGCGGTGATTTGAAAGAGATATAGTTACTTACTTTGCGGAACGTATTTTTTTGCAAAAGAGAGAAGTTTGGGTGAGTTAAATGGTGACGTATTTTGTTTCTGATCGTCGCTCAGACAGCCGAGCAATTCCTTCTTATTTCCAGAGCTCATATGGAGCAAGAGGCTTGGCTGAAGCGTGATCAAAGCTACAAATTGCATTGATAAGCTACAATGCTTTCGTACATTGTTGATAAAGTCCACGTAATGCCTCTGGCGCAGGCGATTTGTCGCATCATCAACTTTAGCTTCATCGTGTTTCGACAGCGCTTTCAGATGCGCCGGCGTTACTCCACTTTTGACGACGAGTCGTGCTGTTTGTTGGACCCTATCAAAAGCAGCGTCAGCCTCAATAGGCGCCATGGGTATTGAGTATGGAGGACTGTGTAGAAGAAAGTGTGGAAGCGAAGTGTGGAAGAAAGTGTGGAAGTGAGATGTGGAAGACAGGTGCGGAGGTGTGAAAAAATTGGGAGAAAGTGTGGAAGAAAGTGTGGAAAAAGGGTTGTGGAGAAAGTGTGGAAGTGAAATGTGGAAGAGATGCGAAGAAAGTGTGGAAGAAATGGTGCAAGAGCAGTGTGGAAGAAAGTGTGGAAGAAAAGTGTGGAAGAGTAGAAGCAGCTGTGGAGACCCGACCACAATAGATGACGGTTTGTCCAGGGTCTTCCCTACTGGGTGTGTCCATAACACACTTCGATAACCAGGGTCTGCGGCTACGTTGCAAAACACCATGCACGTTGCCGACAAAAGAAATATGATGCATTCGTCCTTGTAAGATGGCGCCGTAAAAACTTACAGTTGGGTCGCAGGTCTGCGGCCGGGCCAGGAAGGCGAGAGTATCCTCATCTCTTTTCCTTCATTTCGCTCACCCAAACTATGGCAGACCGCGCGACACCGGGGGGGAAGAAGAGGAGAAGTTTCAAGCTTCCTTATCAACGAGCAAAAACAGCATGCCGTAAGTCTGGCTTGTTTTCCCCTTGCGGCTCGTCGCATGTTGGGCTAGTGCGTGGTAGCTCGGCGGCACTGTATCCTCTGCTCGATCACTGACCCAGGCTACAATGCTCTAGGTGACTGCCGAAAGCGAAGGATTCGCTGCAAACATGGGCAAGGGGATAGCAATTGCATTCGAGTCGATATCCGTACGAAGAAACCGCGCCGAAGAATTAAAAGAGCCTGTGGTAAGTCTTTCAGTTCCTCCACTGCGGTTCGTACACCACAGCTCGAGACCTTTGAAGCGTTGCTCGATCACTGACGCGGGCTGCAAAACCATAGATAGTTGCCGTGAGAAAAGAATTCTCTGCGCACCCAAGACAGAAGACAGCTGTGGGCGCTGCAACCGATTGCAGTTGAAAGACTGCAACTTTGAAGTGAAAGAGACCTCGCAAGACAAGCCCGCTAGCCAAAGAACTGCTCGTCCGCTGTCCATTCTGCCAAGTGTCGAGCCTGAGCAAGGCACTATCAACGCATGGGGGTCCGGAACTTTTGCCACTGCTATGGCATCTCTGGCATCTCAAGGTCTGTTGACTCGGCGAGGGGGCTCTCGCGGAATGAGGGTGATGTACTGATTATGTCGATAATAGAACTACAAATGCCGGTAACGATTGCGGCCCAACAAAATTCCAGTGTCGTCAGTGGATCGAGCTTCATCAAGCGTTTCCCCGCGCCACGCCTCAATACTGTGTTCGAATCTGCGAAAGCAGGATATGACGACGTGTCCGAATTTGCAGAAGGACTAGCCCCCTCTGGCTCGTGTTTAAACGCGTCGCTGCTTACGGTGGTAGCTCCGCCTATAACCCGGGAGTTGGAGTTCTGGCATTGCTACAACATGTCTACGGTTGTCAAATCTCTAAGTGACGAGCTCTCGGGCTACCAGCTGTCATCGATGCCTCTTTCATATAATGCGGTACCTGGCGTGGAAACGTTCGCCATGAAATCCATATCATTGTCAGGAGTAGGCTACCCGCCAAGTCGATTTGGCGACCCCAACGGCAATTGGCAATTGCAGCAGTATCAGAAGCTCGATGAATGACAGAGTCAGAAGGGAAGGATGTTTTTGGAGCCCCAGAGTATCCCAAGCCGTTGGCTGCCCATGTAAATGCTCTATGTATGTTGCGTGAAGTGGGCAGCTCTTCTACGAAAATCTCAAGTACGAAAATGTACACAGATACCTGTAGTTTCAAGTTCTCTATGCATCAATAAATATTTTTAAACCGAAATAGCTGTCATTTACGTGGGGAGCGTTCTGGAACAACTGTCTGATAGAGGCGGAAGCAGTGCAGTAGCTTCTGCCTCCGTCATCGATCAATCCAACGTGCCTGAGTAATCCTTTTGTGATCGGCTATTACAGGGGCCGTAACACAGCCGTCCCAAGGCTAGATCTTCGGCTGAACCAAAGAGCCTACGCATGCCTTGCGTCGGTCCAGAGGGCCACTGTCATACTGCAACTGGGGGGGCGACGCCCCCCAAGTGGCTGTTGTTTTCTCTTCTCTCTCGCAGTTGATACCTGCAGCTGTCGGCGGCCTCGGTTCTAGTCGCTTCAAGGCAGTCATTTACCCCTTGCCATTGATCCTGCCACGGTAGGTCATCTCGTCTCAGCTCGCAAAGGCAACTGCTGGGAAATTCGGCTCCATTAGAACCTCTTATAGCAACATATCCATCAACCTGATCCAAAATCTGCTGCCCCCAACACCAGAGACGGAGCATCTGTTTAGATACCATGGCCATCAGATCTGCTATTGACAAAGCCTGAAAAAGCCCGAAAAATGTCCGTCAAGCCGACCTCGAGCCATTTCATGTTAGCGCTCCGTCGCTGAACAAACTAGGTCTTCGCCCTCGAAGTTTGCGATTGCGCCCAGGCCTGCGACCAATCCTCGACAGAGGTCATCATACTCCTCCTCGAGCCCCAAGTCATTATCTTCAATAGATTCCAATTGCCCTGGTGACCTTGGCTATGCCAATGGGGCCAAGAACGTAACCAGAGAGCCGCTCTGCGATACGTTAGGTGTGCCCAAAGGTTGCAACTATTCGGGCGAACTCCCAACATTCGGAAGGCATCTGGACGGCATGACTGAATTGGAAGACTTTTCATCTTTTCGTCAGCCCGAGGAAACGGCTTTCTCAGCCGGTCGGCATTACCGTGCAGCCAGCTTGGTCACAGGGTTGCGCCTTGATTCACAGTTGCCGTCCGACATGGTCGTTGCGCACGACCTCTCCCAGTCTCTGCCTCTGCAGCGACGGCATGGACAACAGTCACGCTACGCTCTAGGTCTCGGCTCAGACGCCAGTCATTACCCGTGCCCAGAGCTTTGTTGGCACGGAGCACTGTGGCGTGAAAAGGTGCCTACACTCTGTTACCCGAGTTGGTGCTGGGCCTTCCCTCGTCGGCCTTGTCCGGGGCGATATCTGTGGCCTTCGTCATCGCTGTGGATGCATCATGCAAGGAGGAGCACAATCTTATTGCAGCTGCATGAATAATGGTCAGGGGCTCCAAGTCGCCGAAGCCTTTGCTCAGTCAATCAGCCAGCGATATAAATAGAGGCGAGATGCCCTCACCTAGAGGAAAATACCTCTCGCGGCAGACTTGATACAGCCATGCTTCTCTGGGATCTCCGTGATCTTCGGCATGCCTACTATGCCGGCCGTCTGCCGGAGTGCCTGCCTCTGGGCGGCCCTGAAGCCATTCGCTACCGCATTGGCTCGACCGCAGCAAAACCCTCTTACATCTGGGAAGTGCGGCCTGACGATGTTCCCCCCGTGGAATTGCGACCACCCACATTTATCCTCAAAGACATGGGACACTGTTCGCATTCTGCAATCGCGCGCTCGAGGTCGCCACGAAGCTTCTGGACCTTGAGGACTGCTCACTTGTCGCAGAGGAGGGGCCAGACTCTTTAGTTGCTGCTTGTGTAGCTGGGTTTCTACTTCGAAACCATCCATACCAGAGCATCCTGGAATTGAACACATTACCTGCTGTTCTACTTCAAGGTATTCTGCAGAAGCAGGCAGAGCTTGGTGTGAGTGATCGAAGTACACCTCAAGGCAATCATTAGCATGCTGATCAATACATCAAGGAACCACGACTTCGCGCTGTTGCTGAATTGAAGGTTTATGCTGACGACTTGCTATGGCATGAGACGGTTGTTGCGAACCTCAAAAGCAACGGTGACTCTGAGACCCTTCGGAACGACGTCATCTTTCTCGACACGTCCTCTGCTGATAAAAATCAGAATACACTTTCTTCCATGAAGTTAAAGTTGCTGGGAAAAAATTCCCGTATTTTTTCCCGTATTTTTTTCCCATAGTGTCAAATAGATTCTGCTTCATATCTTCCTACCATGCCTTTGTAAGACTGCGAAACTCATCTTTCCACGAAAGAATATGCTTTGCTGTCCATTCTGCCCCCTTTGAATCGTCTGCGATCAGAGGGAGCCATGGGCCGGCTGTGATGAGCGACCGCCCCGGCGACGTAGGGACGATTCCGCGTCAGCCGCATAACGCGACGCCCATGCAAGCTCTATGCGTCCGGAGCGCCCTGTCTACCGGTTTATGCAATGCACAAAGTGGCGGAGCACAACAGAAGCTCTGCCCTGCTGTGCATATGGAGCTAGGGTCACCTCACGGTACCAGATAGCTGCGTGGGTGCTTCCAGGAGGTACTTGCCCAGGGATCCTAGCCGTGACGGGGCACACCACGACAGGGTCACGCTGCCAGGGAGGCCACGGTGCCTGACCCTGCAGCGCGGAGCCACACCATGCACTGCTTTGGCCACTCTCCAATGCAGCCCCCTAGTCGAGTGAAGCTCAGCACCACCATTTCCTCGCTTTCCTCCGTCACGGCGAGTGTAGGGCTGCCAGGCAGGGGTCAACGGGCGCCCCTCTTTGTGCAGCACGTTGATGGCGCACGTCGCGAGGCTGAGCCATTGCCTGTTTATATATAAAGCCACCATTCCGGCCGCCTCGCCGCGACTCTGTCGCGGGATGTTCTCACGTCATTCGCGTCTCTCATTTGACCGTCGATCGCAAGCCAGTGCCATGTCAATTGCAATTTCAGATTTGCTCTGCCCAGAGGACATAGATCCTATACCACTCACCGACTCCAAAGAGCAGTTCGGTCTGGTGCGGTTCTCCCATTACAGCCGGTTCCGAAATTGACTCGATCCCATGACTAACTTGCCTCAGCCTTCAAGCGATCAAAAGGCGGATTGTTTACTTCACTTTGCTGCCTGCCAGACTAAGTTCCGCAGGAAAAGTGACTGGCTGCAGCATGTCGAAACCCACCTCCGACTCTCTGCATTCAGATGCGATATTTGCGGTGCCGAAATGTGGTCTAAAAGAGCTTGCGTGTGGCACCTCCGTGAAGAACTGCGGCACCTCCGTGAAGAACTGCGGCACCTCCGTGAAGAACTGCCACCAGACAATAAAACGCTCGCCGCGCGCGCCGAAAAATGTCGAATCGAAAAAAGGAGGCTACCAGAAACTCTAACTTGTTGCTCTCAAGTATTTGAGCAATCTGGCGTTTGCGAGCGCTACGTCGAGCACGTCTGGGAGATGCACTGTCAGCCGCGAAAACGCAATGATGCGAAGCCTTTCAATCCAGACGACTCATTTATTCACCTTGCTCTGCATTTCGGCATTGTTAAATACGAGGACTCTGTATATAGGCTCGTCGAATACAAACGGCGCGTGGTGGCTAAGCGGCGTGGTCATAGTTGGGCATGTGGTTTCTGCCGGAAGCGGCATGTAAGTAGCTCAGAATCAAAACGCTTACCAATCCACACAACCGCTAACAAGACACTCAGATCCGCTGTAGCGGCGCTCGGTTGCATGGAGGTAAATGCGAGGTCTGCACCACCCGGAAAGAGGACTGTAGCTTAGCGCCTAGTTCTTATTCAATGTCCAGCGGCTCTCTTGTCAACCGATACCCACAAGCAAGACGAACAAGTCCCCGAGATTATCACGACACGGTCACGAGGGAGCGGGAGAGCATTGGTGTGGACGCGGACAGCGTTCACAGTGCTATCCAGTGCGCCACGCTTGCCCGCGTTGACGTTCCTGCATCCAAGCTAAACTGGGCAGACTTGTTAAACTAATTGACTGCTTTGGCTTCTGTATGGGACTGTGGTCGTCGCTTTGGTGCGCAGAATCTTTTCTTGTGGCTTAGCTGTCTGGAGGGGAGCTACACACGAAGAATCTTCTCTGGGATGTTTTACCATGTCTTACTTGCTGCCAAGTTATGTCCTCCTTTCTGACGTAAAGCTTTATGCTAGATGTTCTCCGCCTACATGACGGGTATTATTTAGTATTTAGGAGCCCCTCTGTACTGTATGACTATCTGTTTTAAACATATTATATTCTGTGGTAGCCTGAAGCGTAAGAAAGCCCCATTTCTCCCGACAGTGGCAGCACTGAAATCCCATTTTCCCTTTTCATCAATCCCCTATTCCATACCGATTGGAGTAATATGATATACATGGCGGGCGACGTGATGATGGCTTGGATCGATACGCTGGGCCATCGCGGGCCACCACGGGCCGTTCTGGCTCCACCATTGATCTCCGTCCATGCGATTTCTTGCAGAGGTCAATTGGGTACAACTATGGCATTTTGAAGCGACGGCAACGGCTGCTCTGGCTCGGACGTCGGATCTGCAGTCTGGGAAACTGGATCGAGTGGAATAAAGACTCAGAGAAGTTTACTGTCAATTCGCCCAACGACCAAAATGCGAGCACAATGAGCGCGCCGATCGTAGCGACGGAGACGACCGCAATTGATATACCTTAAGAGATAAAAGTTTGTGTCATTGATGATCACCCAAATTCGTCATTTGTAGTGTACGTGAGCATTGGTGTTTTCGAGCAATCCTTTTGTAATCCCCGTGCCCACTGGCGATTGCATGTCACAAGTCCCACGCTGGCAATGGCCACCGGAAGCATGCAAATGGCCAAAATGACATTGTAGGTCGCAGGCTCGCAACTCCCGCGAAACAAATGCTGTTCGTGGGGCATGCGACATATAGTGTAGTGCACTTGCAGGCCGATGTGAAATGGGATATTACTTGACAATTATAGCTTTGTCACTCATTAGGGCTGCTGATAGAGTGTGTTCAAACTTGGTGAAGGAACCATCGCTGACTCTGCTCTTAAAGTGGCTTTCAAAACTATGTACATGGCCATCACCAGCCTTTCGAGTGGTAGCCTTCAAAGGCATCCTTGTTGAAGTACTGGTTCCAGCTGGCAGCGTTGGCATCTTCGCTCTTCTTCAGGCAAGGCTTCTCGGGGAACTGCCTGAGGTTGGCGACATCGTGGGAAGTGTGGCGCCGCTTCAGGACAGCGTTAGCAGTCGACGTCTTCTGCTGGCGCTCCCAGAGAAGATTGCGACGGAGAGACTCAGTGAGCTCGGTAGAGAGCATGTTGCGGCGAGTGGTACGCGGAGATAGGGCTGCTTGAGCGCACACGTAGTTGGTCTGGGCGGCAATAGGCCGGGCACTGGACCGGGGCACCTCACTGATGGGCTTGAGGCCAGAGGGACGCATGCCCCTCATCATCAGCGGACCTTCATCGGAGTCGTTAGGAGAGGCACCGAGGGTTGGGCCACTGGGTGTAACGCGCGATCGCACTATGGCAGAGGCAGAATGAGACGCTTGGTTGCTAAGGTTCTTCTGACGCTCGTTCTGCGCAATCATAAGAGTGAGGAGCGATGGGCGGGAGTCCAGGTTGACCTTGGACTCGACGCGCTGGAAGAACTTCTCGTCAACGCTCGAGTTGTTGCTTTCTTCCATGGAGTCTTCCCAATCAGAGGAGTCATCATCGTCAATAGCGCTCTCGTCAACGTAGTCGTCGTCGGTGTCCGAGTCGATGGCACTCTCGGCTTCGAGCTGAGAGTTGCGGCTGCTGGGTGCGGTAATCTGCTTCATCTTCACCGAGATGACAGGCTTAGCGGGCTGAATGTCGCTCTTTGTCGAGGTAGACCCCGAGGAGCCACCAATCTGGAACATGCTCCTCTTGGGAGGCATCAGACTGGACTTGGACATCTCGACGCTCATGCCCTGCTCGCTAGAAGAACACGAACCGCCAAGGGCGAACTTGGCCGGTGCCTTCTTCTGGGCAACGGGTTGGCGGGCTGGAGCAGCCTCGGGTTCGGGAATGGCGGCCTCGCTGGAACCAGCTTTAGAGGGCTGGGGGAAAGAGTCGTGAACGGGCACTTCAGAGGGCGTAAGTGCGGAGGTCTCGGCAGGCTTGTGTTCGGTAGCCATCTTGGTGGGCTGGGCCGGGGTCGGGGCCGGGGCACGGGGAACAGTCTCCATCTTGGGAGCTGCGAGAGGCGAGATGACGGTGGGTGCAGAGAGGGGAGCAGTGTTCTTGACGATAGAGACGACCATCTTTTCAAAGTCGTCGGAGCTAATGTGGCGGTCCCGTCTACTACAGCTGCTAGTCGAATCTAGGCGGTGTATTCTGGGGCGGATCACCAGAGGAGCAGACTCGGAAATAAACTCGGTGGTGTCCTCGTCGACAAGTGAGTCGACGCTGCCGGAGAGCTGGGGAAGGTCTTGGGGGCGCGAGGTAACGGGCAGGGGTAAAGTGATTGTGGTGGTGGAAGCGTCGAGGCGGTTCTCGTTGTCGATGAGCTGTTCTCTCTGCCAGAGTCTCCAGCTGAGGTTTTCCAATCTGCGGCCTTGCTCGATTGAATCTACACAGCGGGAGAAAACTGGGTGTTTGATTAGCCATGATGCCGGGCATGGGGGGTAAATGGCGCGGGAAGCGCCAACAGGCAAAGAGGTGCTTACCAGTCCACATGCTATACAGGTTGGCAGGGTTGGCGGTATCGACCTTGTGAATAACGCTGGCATCCACAGTCAAGACGTGTGTGTCAAATCTGTACGGCATTGTTGTGAAGTGCTGTGATGGTCCAAGAAGCTTGAGCAGTGTGGTGAAGACGGCGTGCTTGCGCAAAGAGTGGCAATCGGGAAGTTGCGACAGCCTGTTGGGAACGTGTACAATATGTGGTCGACGTGGTGGTGTAGCAACGCGTAATGATGCAGTCTGGGAGGGAACAGAGTCCGTCCTGCGACCCAGTTCTTATGGGTGAAAGGAGGAACTGACTACTGATCCCACGGCGCCAGGACGGATCTCGAGTGCCTGCATCAGTCTCGCTTGCTAAGCATCCCCGGACGGGCTACGGGAACTATACCGCGCAAGGGGTTCGGATCACGCTGCATGCCAGCCAAGCAGGAACGGACTTGATAGTCTGCGTGGGACTGGGTGCTCATGACAAGCGGCTTGCTTCCTTGGCAGAAATGTTGCTGGCAACAATGACGCCCCCCTCACAACGCGGAGGCGTACTATGCCGGCCATTCTTTGCTTTGTTCAGCTCGAGTAGTGGTGGAGCGTTACGCTGCGACACCATCGACTGAAGGATCAGGGGAGGTGTGGGGATGAAATTGTCACAGGCCGTGCAGCATTGGCTGCATAGCTAGCTCGTTCAGCGAAGCAAGTCATTGTGAGCAATCACAAGCTGCCCCGGCTGGCGCCGGAGTCGACGGCAAAGATTCCGCAGTTGCTGGGCCCTGATCATCAAGTAACATGAATGAAATCGAGCACAGTTCCCTACCGTCCTTGCTAGTTGCAGAGATACAAGCCCGAGTAAAACCAGACCGAGTAGTAGGGACCAAAAGAATCACCATTTTTGTAAGTTTGACAGCCTTTGGGGCTCTCTCTTCCGTGTTCAACCAGAGTAGGGCGTCGGTGACTGCGCTGCTAAAGGGCTCGGGAGCCTACTGGGTATGAGGCGAATATTTCGTACCCCAGTCATGTAACCTTTTGCCGCTAAATCTAATCCTTGTTGAAGCCGTGTGTCTCGATTTTGGTGAAAGAGCCCTGCTGATAGGCCACCCCCCCCTTGTAGGTACCAGCCAGGGCTGCAAAACTTACCCATCACAATCAATGATGGACAACCATTGCGAGCGGGAGGCCGAAGCATGAGTCCACTACTGCTTGCCGCTTGTCTACTAGCAACTACTCGCTGTAACCAGAGCCTCTAGCTTCACAAATCGTACTGTTTCTCTCCACGACGGACAGCGGAAGCTCAAGAAGGACAGCGCAACTGAACAATGTCTTTAGGGCGTGGAAGCGGACGGCAACGGAGTTGCAACATCGTACTAGTCTGACCAGGGCGTTAGTTTTGAACTAGGCAGCTAGATTGCGAAGCGACATCTGGGAGGATTAAAGGCTCAATCTGAGCAATTGGTTGGACTGGACAGGTAGGTACAAATACGGCTGAGGCACCCAGAGGACACCGAGGCCGACAACAGTGCGCCAGACACGGCACCCTTTTCCCGCACCGCACATAACTGAATCAGGAGGCTTCGGACAGATAGCCAGGTCTAGAACACGGTCGCGTTCAGTAAAGAAACCCGACGGGGCAGCACCCGGTTTTTCCCCACGTCTTGGCCATCTATTCCCTTGAACGAGGCACCAATGACGATGGATTGAGGCTGGGTGATCAACGCTAGGAAAGCAGAATTATGATGGGACGATGCTGTTCACAAGATTCTAGAAGAATACAGGGAGAAGTTGCACGAGTCGCACATTGGGATCGTCTAGACAAAGCTGACGAGGAGAACTGAGGCGGGAAGCGGGCGAGGAAACCAGCAAGCTGACTTCAAGGCTGGCAAGCTCACGGCTCAAACAATAACCCGAAAGCCACGGCGCACGCCAATAAGGATGGCGCAGAAGAGGCGCAGCCGGAAACTACGATATTCTTACCATTTTTTGCCATTTTTTTATGATTGGCCTAATACATCACCAAGACTGTTCGGGCTAGGCAACCGTCGGCATGTGGGCTCTGACAGGGTGTGGCTAGAGTATACCTACC
>LNDK02000093.1:65808-81317 GCA_001455915.2 Samsoniella hepiali | reverse complement strand
CCACCTATAAACCAAGAGCCTCTGACTTGAAAAGCATTGTATGATATACACTCATGGGCAAAATGGGCTGTCAGTTTTGGTAAATTATTCAATTGTCCAACCAACTTCGATGGAGCCAAGAATTCGTCAACATTTCTCAAAATAACCTGGAATAGAGCTAAACTCCATTAAACGCTTTCAAGCCTCACGAGCTTTTTTTTATCGCTCGCAATAATGTTGGTAGAGAAAAGAAATGGAGGACCAGCGCGCATGCGTAAACGACCTGAGAGAAGCACATCAGGCAGAGCCGGACGATAACTCAGTCTAGGCGCGCGGAATCGTCATAAGTGCAACAGAGTGCAGAGGGGGGCACCTATAGCTAAATTTTCGATTTACGTGTCATTTTGCGCGTGTTTGTTTTCACGGTCAGACGGCTCACTTCACTTGCAGCCTGCCGTGCTCTTGAATTGTAATATTTAGCTTTATGGAGTGTAAGCAATCTCCTGCCGGGTTCTAATGGCAGAAATTCGTCTTTATCTCTCATCCATTCGTTGCAATGATTCTTAAATCACCCGAATCCCAATTGCGCCGGCACACTACCTCCGTGGGGCATGATAAGTGCAAATCAGCTCTCCGCGTCTGTATCAATTGGCTGCGTGTGTTCCTGCAGTGGCGGCTCATAATGAATCAGCGAAAGTGAGGGAATCGTCGGAGGAGCCTGATGAGAGCTTCGGTTCAGCAAACCCGTGGCTTGGTTCTGTGCCCGTTGTTGCTGTCGCAGGTCCTCTAACCAACATCGCTGAGTCGCCATCTCGCGCTGAAGATATGTAATAACATTTGTGAGGATCTGATTATCGTTGCGAAGCTGTTGGGTCTCTGTCTGCAATCTCTCCACCTCTTGTCTCTGTTCCTCCAGCTGGCGTCGATGGTCTTCAGCGTAGACACTGACCTGACGCAACCGTTCGTCGCTTTGCGTCCGCTCACGTTGCAGCAGAGTCCGCTCACGCTGCAGCTGAGTATTACTCTGCGTAATATAGGCTGCAAATTGCTCACACAGTCGGCCATGGGCGCTGTCCTGATACTGAAGAGCATCCATCGTCAGCAGAGCGGTGGGACGAATGCAAATGAACGAAGAACTGTCCACAGTCAATCTTTTGTAGCTATCGGTTAATATCGCGGCAAAATATGGCTTATCACTGAATTGCCCTCTTTCTCCACTTTGAACGTACGCCTGAAGTCAAAAGCAGAGTGAGAAATGGCTGCTTTATGGTACAAGGCGACGTGCGAGGATCAAGCTAAGTCAGCTTTCAGATGCGTTGTGCATATCAGTGTTGGGTTCAAATTGGGCCAAAAATCAGTGTCTGCATTACCATGAAGTTGTGCTGCTATCGAGCATGCGTAAGGCTCTAGTAATTGAATCTAGAGCCGGGTTATTAACACTGTACGTTCTCGTGATGCAGCCACATCATGATGCCGTGGCTGGCTCTCGCTCGACCCCGGCCTTGGAGCATATAAATATTTTTTTTTTCACGGCCACGTGAGACAAAATAACCTTTTCGTTGTTAATTGTACATACCTTCCCTTCCCTTTCCAAGCTTTGAATCATTCCCGGAGGCACACAGCTAGCCAGTTCTGTAAGGCATGTTGAACGCGCCGCCCTCCATCGCCATCTATTCCATCGTTGCGCAAGCACTGCACCATAAACATGCTGCACTTACCGATCGAGATCATTACGATGATCGTCAACAACCTTGTTCTAGAGGATGTTTGCTCAGCTCGACTTGTATGCAAGCAATTAGGGGATGTTGCTGCTTCACATATTTTTTCGCCATTTCACATTTCGGAACGACGAGACAGGCTACCTGAAGCTCTCACAACTTTCAACTTCCGGCCACTTATCACGAGTACAGCACCTGACTTACGAATTTCGAAATTGCGCGCCCGAATCCTTCACAAAATCTCAATTCGTTGAGTACATGAAACAAATAGGGGAGGATGAGTGGAACTCGTCAGCCCAGATCAACAACCTGTACAAATCATATCGGCGTGAACATGATTTTTTGGTTCAAGTCTATCATGACAATCTAGACATTGCGCTGTGGACTTCGGCATTCTGCAAGATCGCAAATCTAAAATCACTCCACATTATCGAACTTCCGGATTTCTGGGAAGCAGAAGATGATTCAGACGAGACTGCGAGTAGTCACGATGACGAAGCCGCTGATGACGATCCTCTGTACGGTATTCCAACAGACACTAGAGTTTTACAAACTATGGTCAATGCCCTCTATGCAGCAGGAACAAAAATTGAAAGTCTGAAGCTAGAGTCAGGCGTGGATCTCATCATTGCTCTGCCTCAAATTGTTGCTGGAGTTCAAAGCCTTGGCATAAGCCTTGGCCCAAGCCTTATGGCACATCCGTTCGAGCGCCTGGAAAGACTGAGCATTACGTCAGAGGATGATTATGAGGATGTTAGAATTGCGAAATTCATTTCCTCATTGCCTATGCTGAAAGAGCTCTCTTTCTCGAACGGATGGCTCCCTGATCTGTCGGAGCGGCCACTTCTGACGAAGGACTTCCTGGCCGAACTCAGTGTCCCTCGTCTACAAGCTGTCAACTTTCGCCAAGTATCTTTCCCTAGTTCGGCGTTTTTGATCGCTTTCTTTCTAGCACATGCAAGATGTCTTCAAACCATCTCTATGGAAAATGTTCTGGTTACATCAGGATCGTGGGAAGAGATATTCTCTCGATTGAGGCAGTCGCTGAGCATTCGCTATTGTCAAATGGTTGGGCCTTTTTATACAGCAAATGGCCGGGTGGGGAGAATTGGCAATGCTCCAGATGCACTGCTTACCTTTTCTTCCGCCTGAGGCTATCGAACCACTGATGCGATGAGTCTTAGTGTTTGGGGCATAGGTAATTGAAATGGGGCTTCGCAGCTGTCTGCTGTAAGGCCTCTTCTTCATCACCCTGCGTTGAAAAAGGTGCTTCTCAACAAACACCTCGTTCTGCCGAGACTTTTCACCTGGGGTATGCCTCTCCCTGGGCTCTACATCAGTAGCCTTCCATTTGAAGGCATAACTGCTACGAATGCTGGAACGTTTAACGATTTATTTCCTTTGCCAGGGACTACTGAAGAATTGGACGCTCCACTATTGTACAGGGACATCCCGCCTTGGCCGTGGCAGGCGCAGCGGAAAGGACCGACAGGTAATATCCCTCAGATGAAACTGGACAACATTGTCACTTAGCTAGCCTTTTGCAGTAGTAAATACAGAGAAGGGCAAAAAGACTGTCGCACTTTTGGTTAAACATGAATAATATTCTATGTAAGCCTATGCTACCGTATGTATCCTAGCTCCCAGTGTATCTCATAAAGTGGCCGCCATCTACAGCACATATTTACTTTTTTTCGAACAGGCGTAGCTTCCTTTCGACCTCGTTGTCTTATTGAACCGGCAAGTCAAACACTTTTGGCTACCCGACTCGAGCTCGTTATGGTATTTTAGCGACGTATCTATAACTCAACCATTTTAAGCGGTCGCGGCGCGATGTGCCCTGCTAACTCGAACTCTGCAAAACCCTCGTAGTAGTCCACTAAGCCCTCGCAGTAGCCCACTAAGCCCTCGCAGTAGCCCACTAAGCNATTGGCAATGCTCCAGATGCACTGCTTACCTTTTCTTCCGCCTGAGGCTATCGAACCACTGATGCGATGAGTCTTAGTGTTTGGGGCATAGGTAATTGAAATGGGGCTTCGCAGCTGTCTGCTGTAAGGCCTCTTCTTCATCACCCTGCGTTGAAAAAGGTGCTTCTCAACAAACACCTCGTTCTGCCGAGACTTTTCACCTGGGGTATGCCTCTCCCTGGGCTCTACATCAGTAGCCTTCCATTTGAAGGCATAACTGCTACGAATGCTGGAACGTTTAACGATTTATTTCCTTGCCAGGGACTACTGAAGAATTGGACGCTCCACTATTGTACAGGGACATCCCGCCTTGGCCGTGGCAGGCGCAGCGGAAAGGACCGACAGGTAATATCCCTCAGATGAAACTGGACAACATTGTCACTTAGCTAGCCTTTTGCAGTAGTAAATACAGAGAAGGGCAAAAAGACTGTCGCACTTTTGGTTAAACATGAATAATATTCTATGTAAGCCTATGCTACCGTAAAAACCGAAATGGGTGTCGCGGGTGAACACCTACATAACAAATTTAGTGGCGGCCAGCCAAATATAGCTTGTACCTACTAAGTACCTTTTTCTTTGCTCTTAACAGGGTTTAATGGCCGCCGTAAAAACCAAAACGGGTGTCGCGGGTGCATTTAGTACCAACACTTGGTTTACTGAGCGGGAAAATCATAATCCGGCTGATGGGAGGACGGGTTCAAGTTCAGCCCTTCAAGAGCGGGGATGAACGCCCGACTGCAGCCTGGCCTTAGCCGTGGCAAGTTGGTTGTGTGCAGGCAGACGACACACATCAGCGCGAAGTTTACGACGATACAGCGACGATAGCAACCGGTATGGCTTCATCGAGAGTCTCGCGCTTGGTCGATAAGATAAAGCTGCCACTATCCCGGGAGCCGCGCACGCTAAGTCAGACAGTGGAGCATCCGCAAGGCCTCGAAGTTGTCTTCGAGGGGCGCGATCCGATCGTCGAGTACGTCCTTTCTGCGTTCCTGCTTATTCTTCTCTCACAACAGCAGCGTCGTCGCACTGCATGGCCTCAACGGCCACCGGGAGAAGACATGGACAGCGGAGAACGGCACTAACTGGCTACGACACCTCCTTCCTGATGACCTCCCACGAGCCCGCATCCTCTGCTGGGGCTACGACGCGAATACGCATGCCACTGATCGAGTGAGCTGGCAACATCTTTACGACCACGCAAGAACCCTGGTATCCGACCTATGCAGGAAGCGGAAAATGACGGATGCGAGTGCGCACTATCTGCCACCTTGCACTGATGCTGACAGGCCATTAGTCCACCAACCGACCGATCATCTTCGTTGCCCATAGCCTCGGAGGGCTCGTCCTCAAAAGTGTAGGTCGACTTGCTTAACTCTATATTCGGATCGTTGGCTGACTGGCACTCTTAGGCGCTAATCCACTCCGACGCTGCTCGGCAGGGCGCCTTAGCCGAACACCGATCGATCAAACTGTCAACATATGGAATTCTGTTTATGGGAACTCCTCATCAAGGCGGCAACGGCGTGCAGCTGGGGCGAGTTCTGGCTAATGTGGCATCCCTTGTGATAGCAGCTGACGAGCGGCTTCTGAAGCACCTCGAGCGGGATTCGGAGTGGTTGCAGCAACAGCTAGGACAATACGCCCCGATCAGCAATGAATTTATAACAAAGTTCGCCTATGAGGAATACGCGACACCAACCGTCTTAGGGCGCAGCATCATGGTTTGTATTTCCTCCCGCTGCCCTTGATACATGGTACTGAGGCATCATCAGGTTGTTCCAAGAGCATCGGCCGTCGTACCAGGACACGCAGACGCCGAGCCGATTGTCATCCACGCCAATCATACCTCTATGGTACGCTACCCGTCGAGACAGGATACCGGGTACGTGACGGTGTCGGAACATCTACAGATCATGGCTTTGAGCGCCACAGATAGTGTGCAACAGCGTTGGGCGAGGGAAAGGAGGGCAGACGATGGTAGGGCAGCCTAGGCATGTATGTCGTGATGTTGAGTTGACGTTGTATATAGCACGAGGCAATGTTGACCGATTTTCCCTCCCTCTTAGCCTGTCAGGTGCCGTTCAGACAACTCACTTTGTCGCTCGAGAAGAAGAGCTTGCATGGATACATCAAAAGCTCGAGAGACGAGCTGAGCGCTCCACTGTTGTGGTTCACGGCCTGGGAGGCATGGGCAAGACGCAGCTCGCAATCGCATACATGAAGCGACACCGAAACGACTATTCCGCATCGATCTGGCTGAATGCTAGAGATAAAACGTCACTGAACCAGAGTTTCCGAATTGCAGCTATAAAAATCATCCGGGAGCACCCCGGCCTGACATATATGCAAGCTGCGGTGTCAGACAAAGACGGCGACGCATCGTTAGCTGTCAGGAGATGGCTAGATGAATCAAGTAATAAGCGATGGCTGTTAATCTACGACAACTACGACCACCCCAAGATGGAAGGCGATACTGGGGTAGGGCCAGTTGGAAAAGCTGGCAGCCTAGATGGCTGTAATGAGACGGATCAATCAACGCTAGAGGGTTACGATATTCGCCAACACCTTCCAGATACAGATCATGGAGCGATCATTGTGACGACGCGATCATCAACAGTCCAGATTGGGGAGCTACTGCGATTGCAGAAGTTGCGCAAGATAGAAGACAGTCTCCGCATTCTAGAGTCGACATCAGGTCGGAGAGGAACTCGAGACGGTGCGCGATCCCCCCAAGCCCGGAAATAAAGGGCCAGACAATTTCTAATATATGATAGATGCTTCCGCGATGGCTCTTGCCTGCAAACTCGACGGTCTACCGCTCGCCCTGTCAACAGCTGGTGCATGTCTCGCACAAGTCTCGACATCATGGCGACAATACTTGCAAGACTATGAGAGCACGTGGGGCCAGTTGCAGAAACTGAGCCCCCAACTCTTGACGTATGAAAATCGTGCCATGTACTCCACGTGGAACATATCATATGCGAGCATTCGCCGGCGGAACAAATCAGCGGCAATGCTGCTGCGACTATGGGCATTTTTTGGCAACGAAGACTTGTGGTACGAATTAGTACGGCAGGGAGGACCAGACGGTGGACCGAAGTGGCTCCAAGATCTTACGGAGACCCGGCTTGCGTTCGACCATGGTATGCGAGTGCTCTGCAGTCACGGACTGGTGGAAGCGCATTGGGCAGGCATAGAAAACGGGTCTGAGTCAAGTGGCTACAGCGTGCATGGCTGTGTGCACTCGTGGATGGTCCACGTACTGAACAGTCCGAATGAACAAGACCTAGCAGCACTGGCAATGAAATGTATCGGTCTGCATATCCCAGGAGAGGAGGTCCCGGAGTACTGGTTGATTCAACGCCGACTTTTGCTCCATGCTGATCGATGCTGGCGATTGTTGAATGAGGTTGCTAGCGATGAAGTCAGTGTCAAGATATTAGCAACTCTTGGAAACCTCTATGCGGACCAAGGGCGGCTCAAGGAGGCCGAGGCGATATATGAGCGGGCGCTGCAAGGCTATGAGAAGGCATGGGGACCAGAGCACACGTCGACGCTCGACACTGTCAACAATCTCGGCATCCTCTATGCGGACCAAGGGCGGCTCAAGGAGGCCGAGGCGATGTATGAGCGGGCGCTGCAAGGCTATGAGAAGGCATGGGGACCAGAGCACACGTCGACGCTCGACACTGTCAACAATCTCGGCAACCTCTATGCGGACCAAGGGCGGCTCAAGGAGGCCGAGGCGATGTATGAGCGGGCGCTGCAAGGCTATGAGAAGGCATGGGGACCAGAGCACACGTCGACGCTCGACACTGTCAACAATCTCGGCAACCTCTATGCGGACCAAGGGCGGCTTAAGGAGGCCGAGGCGATGTATAAGCGGGCGCTACAAGGCAAAGAGAAGGCATGGGGACCAGAGCACACGTTGACGCTCGACACTATCCACAATCTCGGCAGCCTCTATGCGGACCGAGGTCGACTCAAGGAGGCCGAGGCGATATATGAGCGGGCGCTACAAGGCTATGAGAAGGCATGGGGACCAGAGCACACGTCGACGCTCAACACTGTCAACAATCTCGGCATCCTCTATACGGACCGAGGTCGACTCAAGGAGGCTGAGGCGATGTATGAGCGGGCGCTACAAGGCTATGAGAAGGCATGGGGACCAGAGCACACGTCAACGCTCGACACTATCAACAATCTCGGCGTCCTCTATGCGGACCAAGGGCGGCTTAAGGAGGCCGAGGCGATGTATGAGCGGGCGCTGCAAGGCTATGAGAAGGCATGGGGACCAGAGCACACGTTGACGCTCTCCACTATCAACAATCTCAGCAACCTCTATGCGAACCAAGGGCGGCTCAAGGAGGCCGAGGCGATGTATGAGCGGGCGCAGCAAGGCTATGAGAAAGCATTAGGCAGGGTCAGCATGATGACGTATGTCCCCTTCTTGAACGCCGTCACGAACCTAGGGGCTCTCTGCGCCGAGTCGGGACAGGAGATGCGAGCGAAGGAATTATGCACAGTAGCTCTTATAGGCATTCAAGAGGTCTTTGGTGATAGTAGTGACCGTGTTCGAAAGCTTGAATATAATCTAGCTAGTCTCCCCCACTGAAAGCTCTGATATTATGCAGTATATTTGATATAAATACCTTGCTCTGAGCGAATGCTTCGTTTAAGATCCATTATGACTGCCTTGGTCATGTTGACTCGTTGATCAATGTACCATGAACCGACCTGCGCTGTGGAATGTAAATTTCTATGCACTAAAATCTGCATTCCGTAAATTAGGCTGTGGTAACTTGAGCGTCCATAATTGGTGTCGTGATATGGTGTATCTTCGAAATATCGAATTACTCGCTTATAAAAACCTGTCTTTTCGACTTTTTTTTCTTAAGTTTGTTGACGCGCTCGTAGAGGCGAGCTTTAACTAACTGTTAGTGTCTGTTAGTGCAGTCATGGTGTCGGTACCAAAGGGGTTCTAGGCATTCACGGCGGCCAAAAGTAGCGGCTGCCCTTCCCCACCCCACTACTAAGACTCACTAAATGCACCCGCGACACCCGTTTCGGTTTTTACGGTACCGTATGTATCCTAGCTCCCAGTGTATCTCATAAAGTGGCCGCCATCTACAGCACATATTTACTTTTTTTCGAACAGGCGTAGCTTCCTTTCGACCTCGTTGTCTTATTGAACCGGCAAGTCAAACACTTTTGGCTACCCGACTCGAGCTCGTTATGGTATTTTAGCGACGTATCTATAACTCAACCATTTTAAGCGGTCGCGGCGCGATGTGCCCTGCTAACTCGAACTCTGCAAAACCCTCGTAGTAGTCCACTAAGCCCTCGCAGTAGCCCACTAAGCCCTCGCAGTAGCCCACTAAGCCCTCGCAGTAGCCCACTAACCCTCGCAATGCCTGGTCTGTTGAACCCCACCAACGAACGGTGAACCGTCACCATCGCATGCTGAACTTTCCAATTGAATGGAAGCCCAATCACCTTCCACGGGCAAAACACATCGGTAGCGATGCACGGCATGCTTTCATCTACAGTATTTTATCCTACCGAGGAGAGCCCTTTATTCAACTAGATTCAATAAATACGCGAAGGGGAGGCACTGAGCAATGTATCTCCGGAACAGGTCATACATCACACCTGTTGACATGGCCAGGAAGCTCGGGGTACATGACAACAATCTCTAAAGCACATCTCTAGCCCTTGGAAGCCGTTGTAACTATGAATTTATTGTTTGTCGAAGAATTACCGGTACGCGTAGGGGCCACTTTCGGCGTCGTGATCTTGCCACTCTTTGCGTCCAAGCCAATCGAACTTTTTGCGCCTGAACTCGAATTCTGCAAAGCTTCTTTTTTTGCATCCACCCGTGTCGAGATAAATTCCATTCAAGCTGCTATAGGGGACGCGATAAACCTTGAATTGTCTATGCCTCCATTCAGTTTGCCTCGGCGACGATGCTTTTGCGTGTCGGGACCATGGTTATCAGGACCTACGCCAGTCGCCTGGTTTTCTGGCTGTGCAACCCGATCTTTGGCTCGTCCGCTTTCACTTTCTTTTTCTCTTCTGGCCATTTGTCCGTTCCATTACCTTCTTTGCAGAGCCGCGGCAATAAAGATAACAAAAATTTGGCATTACGAATGGTATATATGCGATAGTCTTGCCTCACACAACTAGGCCTCGTCATGGCTGGCACTCTTCTGACATCCACAACATGGACGGCAGCGTTATGCCTTTGAAAAAGAATAGGCCAAAAGATCGGACAAATGAAAGCGTTTCTAGGAGCCTTCAAAGCGTTCCGCGCAGACTGGATCATCTAAACCACAAATATGGCATCGATGTTTATCTCTGCGCTAAATACAAGAGATACTTTGAGTACACCACAACGCCTTCATTTCGTCCCACAGCCCTTGATATCGTAAGTGTTACGCTCGTATAATGGCACAGGGTTTGAGGGAGACGTTCTGGATGATGATGAATCACGAAGCGTAGACAGTGATAGTACAGGGAGTCTCGCTGATTTCATCGTGCCTGATTGAGAAATGGCAGACGGCGAGGGGTTTCTTGCCGTAGAAGACGATGACTATGAGGATGAGGGTAGCACGGACAAGGACAGGACAGACGACGACGATGGCGACTACGACGACGATCGAGACGACTGCGACGACAGAGACGTTTGCGCCTGCTCGCCCGACACCTGTGATGCCCCATCCATCTACTCATCGCCTGTCGACCGCTTACGCGAAACAATTCCCCGTCTATACCGCCTCCGCCGACTCGCACGCGAGTCCACCCCAGCATAGCACCTCAACGACGAGCGCCGGGAACTGTCTCATTCGACGACAGCTGCAGAATCGGCGTAACATAGTTTGTAGAAGAATAGCATCATGTCATATTTTTACTCTGCTGAAATCATCCTAATTGGACTCCCATAGGCTTTCTTAAACCATTGGCGGAAAGAGGCTGTACTGGTGCAGTTAGCCGAGCAGGGCGGAGGCTACCTCCGGCAGCCACAGATTTGGTGGTAAGCTTGTTTCTTCCAAATACCCTTAACCCCCCAACTCCTTGGTTCTCCAGTGCTCGCTCTTTTCAGGTCGCTCAGCAGCCCGCACTGTATCTTCACTACCGCCTAGCCTTGCCTCACACTAGATACGATGTACTAATTCGCTGTCCATACTCTGTATCTCTGCCTAATATTTTGCCACCTCGCTAGTTCCGTACAATAGCACTCCTGTGCTTTTTCTTATGTCTCTGTTGCTTGCTGCTCTGCAACGCTTTGCCTCTATAGTTCTCAGTGCCAGAATAAGGTAGCTTGAAGTTGGTGGCTGCCGTCGGCAAAGGAGCTCTAGCATCCGGCAATCTGCTGGTGGCCTGCCACAAACCGTGGCTCTCCGCACATCCGCGTCTCGCTGAAGATTAATGATCTTCGGCGTATTACAGTATGTAAGTGTTATTAAATTATCTCATAGTTAGAGTTACGTTCTAGCTACAAAAAACATCGTAGATCAAGGACGGAGTTTGGACCGCGAATGCTACTTCAGATCGACTGGCTGCGCCTAGGTTGGCGGTGAAGGGTTTTCGCCTGAAGAAAACGGGATAATGCCCTCTCTAAAATTGAAATAATTTGACAATGCGACATATATACTTTGCATCTTTGTGGGTGGGCTTTCCATGGCGACCAAGTCTCCAGTCCTCTTTAAATGCAGTTGGTAACCGTGCGCGTTGATGTTGTGAAAACAGTCGAATGGGTCTGCTCCGCGATGCTAGACTCGGTAGAAGACGAAAAAGACAAGGTAAAAGAGGTGCTTGAGACAGCAGCGTAATAACTTCGTATAGCATACATTATACGAAGTTATACGANACGGAGTTTGGACCGCGAATGCTACTTCAGATCGACTGGCTGCGCCTAGGTTGGCGGTGAAGGGTTTTCGCCTGAAGAAAACGGGATAATGCCCTCTCTAAAATTGAAATAATTTGACAATGCGACATATATACTTTGCATCTTTGTGGGTGGGCTTTCCATGGCGACCAAGTCTCCAGTCCTCTTTAAATGCAGTTGGTAACCGTGCGCGTTGATGTTGTGAAAACAGTCGAATGCGTCTGCTCCGCGATGCTAGACTCGGTAGAAGACGAAAAAGAGAAGGTAAAAGAGGTGCTTGAGACAGCAGCACTACTAGTTGCAGTTTCGCTTGAATAATTCGTCGTGGTGGCGGAGGTGGTGGGCGCGGAAGTAAGCACAGAGCCTTCGGTATCGCACCCGGGTGTAGTGGTGCTGGTCAAGCGCGGCGTAGTGGTTGTATGAGTGGCCGTGTAAGCAACGCACGAGCAGGCCGACGAGACCGCGGCAACATCGAGGCAGTTGCGAAAGCGCGACGGGATGACACTGACAGTCGTGGTAAGTCCGGAATTCCACTCGAGACAAAACGCAGGAGCTATATCAGCGTAGCGACGATCAATCAAGTTGCGGTAGCAGCCGTCGCGCTCGCAATCGGGGTAAGTCCAGGCGTTGGCGCTAGCCATCAGCATCGAGACAAGGAGTGAAATGCTTTTCATAGTGGGAGATTCAAGGCGTCAAAGGTGAGCGTAATAAGAGAATCAGTGTTGACTTGTGTGGATGTATTAATACAGTGTTAGAAGCTGTCCAGAATCAAGAGACTGGGCCATGTATTAATATTAGCATATGTAAGAACTTCGGACCGGGCAACAATCTTGCCCAGCGGCGCCGAAACGAAACAAGCTGCTCCATCAATGGCCTAGGTCTATCTATATCAAGGAAACGAGCTGCGCTCTTTCAGTTAATTAGGATTAATAGATACGTATAGGCACTCCATGTTCCCTCTAAGAAAAGTAGAAAGCCTGGCGGCTGCTTTTACCTGGGCTCTTGTTTTGGGTTGCGTTGTAGGACATCAGGCTCGCGTCGAAAACCACTGCCCCTTCCCAATTTATCTCCAGTCTGTTCAGCGACCCCTTACTCAGCAAAATCCTGTATATCGGATTGATCCCGGCCAGACCTACTCTGAGAACTACAAGCCTGTATTGGATGGGACCGGCGTCTCAATCAAGATCAGCAAAATGGCCTCCACTGTTGTCGCCCCAGTCACCCAGTTTGAATACGCCTTTGTGCCTGGACAATCGCCGAATCTATTCTACGATCTGTCTGACATCAACGATGCGGATCCACGCCAGTTCTGTGAATTCGGACTGGCGCTGCACTCGTCGTCCGCCCAATGTCCAACCGTCGTTTGCCCCCCAAATTGCGCGCAGTTTTGCTCACAAGTGTATAACAAGTTCAACGACGATTATGCGACCAAAGGTTGTGACGATGGACCGCTGACTTTAATTCTTTGCACTGATGACGAAAGTGTGGCCTCGTAGAAAATTTGCCCGTGGAAGTTGGCAATCTGTTCGCGTTGTAGTAGAGTATGAGTAACCTAGAATGTCGTTCTATAGTACGGAAACGTCGTTCTGAGACCACGGGTTCTTGTTGTGCCACCTAAAGCTTAGCCTGAATGGGCAGCTCCATCTCGGTCGCCTTGCGCGGTTTGATCTAGGTCTTGATTAGTAATAGAAAATTGTGCGAAAATTTGGCGTTGAACGTACNGATAAGGAGTGAAATGCTTTTCATAGTGGGAGATTCAAGGCGTCAAAGGTGAGCGTAATAAGAGAATCAGTGTTGACTTGTGTGGATGTATTAATACAGTGTTAGAAGCTGTCCAGAATCAAGAGACTGGGCCATGTATTAATATTAGCATATGCAAGAACTGCGGACCGGGCAACAATCTTGCCCAGCGGCGCCGAAACGAAACAAGCTGCTCCATCAATGGCCTAGGTCTATCTATATCAAGGGAACGAGCTGCGCTCTTTCAGTTAATCAGGATTAATAGATATAGGCACTCCATGTTCCCTCTAAGAAAAGTAGAAAGCCTGGCGGCTGCTTTTACCTGGGCTCTTGTTTTGGGTTGCGTTGTAGGACATCAGGCTCGCGTCGAAAACCACTGCCCCTTCCCAATTTATCTCCAGTCTGTTCAGCGACCCCCTACTCAGCAAAATCCTGTATATCGGATTGATCCCGGCCAGACCTACTCTGAGAACTACAAGCCTGTATTGGATGGGACCGGCGTCTCAATCAAGATCAGCAAAATGGCCTCCACTGTTGTCGCCCCAGTCACCCAGTTTGAATACGCCTTTGTGCCTGGACAATCGCCGAATCTATTCTACGATCTGTCTGACATCAACGATGCGGATCCACGCCAGTTCTGTGAATTCGGACTGGCGCTGCACTCGTCGTCCGCCCAATGTCCAACCGTCGTTTGCCCCCCAAATTGCGCGCAGTTTTGCTCACAAGTGTATAACAAGTTCAACGACGATTATGCGACCAAAGGTTGTGACGATGGACCGCTGACTTTAATTCTTTGCACTGATGACGAAAGTGTGGCCTCGTAGAAAATTTGCCCGTGGAAGTTGGCAATCTGTTCGCGTTGTAGTAGAGTATGAGTAACCTAGAATGTCGTTCTATAGTACGGAAACGTCGTTCTGAGACCACGGGTTCTTGTTGTGCCACCTAAAGCTTAGCCTGAATGGGCAGCTCCATCTCGGTCGCCTTGCGCGGTTTGATCTAGGTCTTGATTAGTAATAGAAAATTGTGCGAAAATTTGGCGTTGAACGTACGAGTGCATTCAGATCTGGAAAACTCATGCCAGCAGGGCAATGCACGCTAAGGCGCCAGGAACCAGTGGATGGATCCTGATACAGGGAAAGCGCGCCGAGGTCACCGACTTGCCCTAGCCGCAAGGTCTTCGCTAGTATAGAAGGACCCCGCTTGCGAACCAATTCTTTCTGTTTCTTGTCATGGTCTCTGAAGGCGTCTTGATTTACTCTCTTATCGACTTCCTGCTTCATGAGAACCTGCATCACAGTTAGGAATGGACTTGCTGCGTGTGTATGTTATCCGCTGTATGTGCCTACCATCGCGTTCAGGTCTGGGAAAGTCATGCCCGCAGGGCAGTGTTGCGTGACATGCCAAAGTGAGGATGCATCCTGGCAGGCAAAAAGTGCTGGGATGTTTCCTTTCACTCCGAGCTGTCTGATTTTCGTTTCCAAGGACCGGCCACGCTTCTTCATAGCCGCGGAATGTTGCAATGTTTGAGCAGCAAAAAACTGCGTCATTGAGATGAGAGGTTGTGTGTTTTAAGGCGTTCTCCAGAAACATAATCCAGAAAAGGCTGGCTTATATACATGCTTGTAGGTGTAGGCAGACAACAGCTCGCTCATGCTATGTCGTCCGCACAGGGGCTTGCGCCAGAGAGCAGAAAGCCGCTCGCCATGTATAATCAAGCAGCGGGCGCACACAACATGCGCCGTGGGATGATGGGGAGCAGAAAGCCGCGGGACGGTGGGGAGCAGAAAGTCACTGCTCATCGCAAAAGTAGAAACCCCCGCAGCAGGCGTTCGCAGCGTACGCTAGGGGTGGTGGGCAGCAGAAAGTTGCCCATTTCAATTTAGCAGCGGGCATGGAGGGCAGAAAGCTACTGCTTATGGAAAGGCTTCGCAACGTACGCTAGGGGTGGTGGTAGTGAGCAAGAAGCTGCTGTAACAAACGCTAGGTATACCTCCAGGGTGCGGTCCACGGTAACGTGGAATTCGATCCAGAGAGCTACAACATCACTCCATAATTAACACAGATTCGGGCTATCCTGCACTCTAGCCTTCTGAAATGTCGTCAGAACCTGAGCATTTCGTCAATAAAGTCTACAAGAGCGAAAGCCCGGTCGTAATGTGTCTTAAGATTTGCGATCGGCCAATTTTACTTTTCATTGCATGAAATATCAGCCACTAG
>LNDK02000093.1:0-65209 GCA_001455915.2 Samsoniella hepiali | reverse complement strand
GCGAGCAGACAATGCTGAAATCATCTAACCGTCGAGCATGCCTGTAGCAAGCAACAAATCTCGACAGCTAGACTGCAAGCCGACAATTGAGCATGCCTGTAATAAGCAACAAATCTCAATTGCCATGCGGCATGCAGACAATGCTGAAATCATCTAACCGTCGAGCATGCCTGTAGCAAGCAACAAATCTCGACAGCCAGACTGCAAGCCGACAGTTAAGCATGCCTATAACAAGCAACAAATCTCAACTGCCATATGGTATGCAGACACTGCTGACAGGAGAGTGAAAACCACTCTGCCTGTAAAGAGAACTGAAATCGAAAACTGCAAAGGTCCGGGGCGGGGGTATTTAAGCTAAGTCCAACAAGGCCTTTGCTAGAATGGCCCGAGCTCCTCCCGTTTTAGCTCCGCATGAGTCCATCGCCTTCCAGCCTCTGCTTTTTGAGTCTGCGGTCGCAAACAAGGACCAAGGTGGGGTGGCGGGGCATTATTTCTGGGCACTAGTTGAACAGGGATGAGGGAAAGAGTCACAAAGTGATGACAGCTTTCCATGGAAGCGAAGTGCGATGATGGGGAGGAGACGCACAGCGGTCCCCACGCTTACATGGGCTATCTCTGGCGAGTTGGCCGATCCACAACCCAGTCGCTGCGCGGATTTCGGATGCCAGACTTTTTTCTTCTTCCTTTCTTTTCTTTCATCCAAATGAGGCTACGTCGCGCCACAATTGACACTGCAATTGGACCCATGCCATCGTAGCAAAACGTCTGGAGAGGCTCTTGGACTTACCCCTCATCTTCTGCCTTACAAACAGCACTGTCCCTGAGCAGATACGTGCCTGCATGATTTCTGTTGCAACCTCGTGGAGAGGTTGGTGCCCCGTGACATGTCCTTCATGTAGGTGGAATGTGCGTCTACAGCGACAGGCCGCTCCAGTTTGTGGCGGTCTTACTTCGGGCTTGGGATAGTTCGTGTCGCTACCCCTGCAGCCTCGTTTGTGCCGACCAGACGCTGGCCTTTCATCTGCGGCCCCCTGGCGCCCAACCATGGTGGCGCAGCCGTGTTGGCTCCCATTTTTCGAAGCAATGCGCGATTAAATGCAGCAATGAAAGAAACTTGCCACCATTAGTACGAACGCAGCGTTCCGATGGTAATCAGACCCCTGTCGGAATTCCCGCTCAACTCGTGCGCATACCGCGGTCAACAGGACTTGCACGTGCTCCGACGTTCTGGGGTTGTGCTTAATGAATGATACTACTTTTATATAGCGATGGGTGTGAGTCGGATCTCCTATTTATCTGGACAAATGTTGTGCTAAAAGGATTCTCGCAGTATGTCGAGACGCGCTAGGTTGTGTCGAACGGCGTCTACCAGGCTTGCGTAGCTCCGTCAAACGAGACAGCTGGATGGGCGAGCGATCCTCTTTTCCATCAACTGCCCCAGATCCATCGAAGGAATCCTTGGTGCGCCTGAGAACCCGTTTCTTGCAGTTGACCTTTGATCATCTGATTCGCCGAAGCTAAATCATCGTCTGATTGGCTGTCCAGGCTTTCCGGCCTCTCCTCAAAATGGTTGACCGCCACATCTGCTGCACCATCCATACAATCTGCATTCCCCATATCCTCTGTATCAGCACTTTCACTGCCAGTAGAGCTCATACTCATGGTCACGGCTTCGTCGTCCGAAACTTCGTCGTCTTGCGGGTGCCTTATTGACATTTTCAAAGTATTCTGATGTTGTGGGGCATATTTTTGGCATGGGCGCACGCGGGGTGCTCGGTTGGTTCTGTCATATTCCTCAAACTGTAGCCTGATTAGCGATATGTCTGCGTCGTATTCTCTGGACACCTACTAGCCCATTTATATTTGGGAAAGCCAGGCCTGGTGGACAATGCTTCGCAATGTGCCATACACCGTGCGTTGGGTCTTCGTAGATGAGGAGCACGCGAACGTTGCCCTTGAGCCCTATCTGTTGAGCCTTGTCGCGAAGACTAGGCCCGCGCTTGCGCACGGCCTCTTTCTGCCGCTTGGAATGCCGTGTCAGAACTGCCATCCTGCGACATGATAGACTGCTACACTGTTCAACGACATGGTGTAATTTGAAGACAGCATCTCTTGAGCGAATATATATATCTTGGTTTGGCATCATAAGGAGCAAAAATCTAAGGCTATTTCGCTAAGAAGTCTGGCATTGGAAGCATGGGAAGCAGAAATATGCTGCTGCGGTAGCCCGAGTGAGTATTTGGGGTGCGGATAGCATGCGCCCAGCGATACGCAGTCATCCTCTGATTGACTAGAAGCACACCCAGCGCTTCCAGCGAAAGATTTTAGCACAGGGGTACGTCGTGGTCCGAACACCTGCCACGCCGCGCTATCCACACCCGCTATCCATGAACTAGCCAGTCACGGGTCGTCTACGAGTTCTGCGCTTGGCCGAAACCCTGGCGGCATGTTTGCGGTGTTGAACAAGAAGGCTCTTCGTCTTGTTAGAGAAGGCAGTTTCTACGAGGACGACAGAGATATGGCAACGAAATCGTGGCTTTCCGGCCACAGCGTCCAACGGCGGGCCGAAAAGCCACTCCAGCAGAGCCATTACCCACGGCCAGCAGCTGGTGGTAAACACTTTGACTTGGCCTCCTTCCTTGANTAGCCCGAGTGAGTATTTGGGGTGCGGATAGCATGCGCCCAGCGATTCGCAGTCATCCTCTGATTGACTAGAAGCACACCCAGCGCTTCCAGCGAAAGATTTTAGCACAGGGGTACGTCGTGGTCCGAACACCTGCCACGCCGCGCTATCCACACCCGCTATCCATGAACTAGCCAGTCACGGGTCGTCTACGAGTTCTGCGCTTGGCCGAAACCCTGGCGGCATGTTTGCGGTGTTGAACAAGAAGGCTCTTCGTCTTGTTAGAGAAGGCAGTTTCTACGAGGACGACAGAGATATGGCAACGAAATCGTGGCTTTCCGGCCACAGCGTCCAACGGCGGGCCGAAAAGCCACTCCAGCAGAGCCATTACCCACGGCCAGCAGCTGGTGGTAAACACTTTGACTTGGCCTCCTTCCTTGATCGCTTTGCAGAGGGCATTGATCAGCGACACCAAGCTGTCCTCATCCGGGCAAGTATCCGCGAGGATACGAGAGGTATGTCCTGGTCCGGCGTTACGTCTCGGTCTAGATATACGCCCTGGCTCACGATAATTATGCCGCCCTAATGCGGCCTGCCACTCGGAAACCAATGAGCGGAATTGTGTTTTCGCGCGGAACTCATCGGCAGGCAGCAAGTTTTCGACATGTGGTGATGGAATGACGCATGCCTGTGGGCTGTCTTTGTGTTCAAATAATTTAGTCAGCACTTCAGCAGTACTCTTTAACCCCAGGCTTGCGACAAGTGCAATTGCCAGCCTGAGAAATTGTCGCCCTTTTTCTTGCTGTTTCAGTTGTACAGTGACCGGTTGCCGACCGTAGAAAGACTGAAGAGGGGAACAGTGAGCTACCCCGGGAACAATGAGCCTGTCACCCAGCTGAAGGCACGTGTCTATTGTCTGTCCGTTTTCTGTGTGTTGTTTACTCATGGTTCTACAATGGATGTGATCAAGCCAGCAGTCGGGTCTCTAGCGCTTTTATATTCGTTTCGAGGGCCGAAATATGCTGAGACATATAATGGCACGGAAATCACCGCAACAAGTCATTTACGGGCGAGCTACAGGTTCTGCGTCCTTAAGCGCTTCTAAAAGTATGGTGTGCTTCAAAACAAAGTCCCAAGCGAATATAATCAGTATATTTCCAGAATTCAGAAGTCTGCTCTACCCAGTTGTCTGGCTGCTAAAACGCGAATGTATGACCTGTGTCGTCCCCACGACCCTCTCCAAAACCCGCTTGACGAAAGTTCAAAGCATTCTGCTGGGAACGCTGGTCAATCACTGCCAGGGCGTCAAATCGACCGAACTCTCTTCTTCTCAAAGCAGGATATCTCGAGTCTAATGTGTAGTAGTCCCTCCCGTAGTCTGTTATACAATACGTGAACTCGGTGCTTAGTGATATGCCCTTCGGATTCTCAATAAAAAAGCAGCTTCCCTTTGCACTTGCTGGCGTGGAGCCATTATGCTCTGACACGAGACGCCTCCATAGCTTCGACTCCTCGATCAAGGTCCGGTTGATGAGGACGTCAGTCCACGATGCTGAAGATATTGCGGCCGCAAACAGCACAGCACATCTCCCACAGTATGTGATGCGGAGCAGCGGACGGTGAGTGGATCGCAAAAATAGTTCGGTTAGTATAGTCAGACGACGGTTCTCGTTGGAGCGCTGAATCTTTGTCAAAAGGTCGCAGCCCATGCAGTACAGGTACCAATTGGCAGCCACATGGAGTTCGTAGTCTGCCGCCATCGACTGTGCGACTGTTGATGCGCTTTGCAATAGGTCAAATCTGATGTATGCACACACAGTATGTAGCACCCCGTGCATTTAAGTCTGTTGATTTGACAACCGCAGCTTCAGCCTTGCTTGTCTCACAGCGCCGCGGCTATTCGACCTCCGCCTAGAAGGAGCACGTTCGCAAAAACGCCAACATCCGATCCTGGCTCATATAATTTTCTACCGCACTCACTGGGGTATGTCAATGGCCAACCGGAGGGTGGATGCGGAGGGTGGGAGAATGGTGGGACAGCACAGATAGGCCTTCTGACTAGCATTAATGTTCACGGAGATCAAAGGCCAGCGCCAATACAGCCGCAACAGTAGAAGTAGCGGGAAAAAGTGAGCGGGACACGCTGTCGATGGTCCAGAGCAGTCAGAAATGGGCGAGGGAAGGGGTCACTGTTTGCGGGGTGGGAAGGGGCTTTCAGCGAGTCACCGAGATGCGCAACAGCGCCGACACACAAGGCTTTGGTGGTGGGGTTGGCTAGGCCAAGCTACCTGTGCTCTTCCTGCAGGCGCTAGAAGTAGTTTCCTTCTCAGCTCTTGGAGCGCCAGGGACCAGTTGAGGGACAATATGGCCAAAACACGTGAGATCAGTTCAGCTTCTAAAACTCACTGGACCACATCAGCTTCCCTGTAGGCAAATGCATAATTTCTATACACTATATGCTCTCCGGCTATTATGTAATACACTCGAAGTGAAATGAGCCAATGCACCAGAAACAGTGGTACTAAAACCAAGGCTCCGTAGTGTTGGCGAAGCATGCTTCGATTGCGAAGCTATTACCAAAACAATTGCGGAAAACTATCACTAAAAGAGCTCTATACAAATGAACGCGCGACAAGCAAAGCTCTCACATGTTTGACGACAAAATCAGGTAGGGTCACACTACATACGGTTTTCCTCTCAGCCTGTTCCATGATCTGAGCTATGTTGGTGGCTTTCAATGTTTGCATCGCGACAAAAACTCCATGGCAGACTCAGTGTCACCACTGATCATATCTTGCAGTACTCTGAGGCTTGTTTCCTGATTTGCAATGCTTTCTTGTAGACGTAGCTCTCTTTTGTCTTCATCTATTGCATAGATCCGCTGCCAGTATTCGGCGTCCGTATCGTCAATGAGCATTGCAGCACTTTCAAAGCAAGTGCTGACCCTGAGGATGGAGCCCATCACGTATTGATACAGCCATTGGCAAAAATCTAAGGCTTTGGGCGCCATTAATATGATCACGGCGTCAATTTGCAGAGCTCTATACTTGCCAACGGTCTCAATTTTCCCGCAGTCAATTCCTGCTGATGAAAAGCATAGAAAGGCTCTGACATAACGTATGGATCAAAGCAACTTTAGCAAAGGTGTCGTTGAAGATGTAGCAGAAAACGGATGCCAAATCGAGAAGAAGGAGAGAAGAATCTTTCCGCTTGAAGGTTCGGCAAAATTTAGGCCCAACCGTGGCGTAGTCCTCACCGCTTGCCTTGTCTGAGGAGGAGATTAGTACTGAGGAGCTAGAATAATAAATAAAATGCAGATTGAACGACATCGCACTGCTGGTTTATACTTTTCTCTATCGCAATCAAAACTTGATCTCCAATCCACCATGGATCCGACTCACGACACCACGAACAGCCTGTCGGGGGTATTTCTCCTCCACACTCAACCCACGAAAAACCCTCCATTGGTCACCTCAGCAGCAGGGGCCTGCTCAACACTCAGTGGCGAACATATTGTTATGGACGCTTGCGGCGTCGCAATCATTGGTCATGGTGACGAGACCGTCAAGTTTGCCATCCAGGAACAGCTGGAAAGAGTCGCTTACGCCCACCCCATCATGCACACAACATCTCCCCCAAAAGACTTAGCTGAGTTTCTGCTTCAAGAAACCGCTTCTCACGGGCTATCTAAGGCTTACTTTGTGAGCTCTGGAAGTGACGCCGTCGAAGCTGCCATGAAGCTCGTTGTGGCATTCCATCGCGCCAACGGGAACCCCCACAGGACACACTTCGTGTCTAGGAAGAGATCTTACCATGGAAATACAATTGGGGCCATGTGTCTCAGCGACAACCCCGGCAGGAAGATACCGTACGAAGAAGCTTTTGACAGGCTCGATGTGAGCTTTGTCAGCCCTGCGTACGCTTATCGCCACCACGGAAGCGATGAGACCGAGGCTCAGTATGCAGCGAGGTTGGTGAACGAAGTCGAAGCCGAGTTCTGTCGCATTGGGCGGCAGAATGTCGCGGCTTTCGTGGCAGAGACGGTTGGAGGCTCGACAGCCGGATGCATCGAGGCCCCCAAAGGCTATTTCGAGGGCGTACGTCGCGTTTGTGATGAGTACGGGGCGCTCCTTCTACTCGACGAGACTATGTGTGGAAACGGTCGCACTGGGACCTATTTTGCCTTCGAGTCTGAGGGCGCCGTTCATCCCGATATTGTGGTTATGGGCAAGGGGCTCTCTGGTGGGTATTTGCCCCTGGCAGCAACGCTCATCAATCAAACCGTCCACAAAACAATCGAGAGAGCTGGAGGCTTCATCCACGGGCACGCATACCAAGCGCACCCAGTCAGCTGCGCTTCCGCCCTTGCTGTGCAACGTGTCATCCGCAGCAACGGTTGTTTGAACCATTGCAGAAGGCTAGGGGATATAATGGGAACAGAGCTGCGCGCGGTATTTGCAGAGTTGGAGTTTGTGGGGGATATTCGGGGCCGTGGGCTATTCTGGGCGATTGAATTCGTCGCCGATAAGCGCTTGAAGATGCCACTAGCCGAGAATTTTGCATTTGGAGCAAAGCTCAGACAATTTGCACACGAGAGAGGCGTGGCTATCTTGTCTGGTAGCGGCACAGCAGACGGTCGCGCTGGCGATCACATCTTGCTTGCGCCACCACTGACGATTACGCAGGTGGAATTGGATTGGATGATTGATGCTATAAGGCAGGCGTATTTGAAGACTGAAGAGGCATATAAGAAGCAGAGAGCTTCCAAGTGACGCAAGTTTCGGAATCGTACAGTAGGAAAATGACTACCACTAGTATCATAGTTCCGAAGATGATCGAAAGTCAGAGAAACGAGAGCGAGCCATTTGCTCGCAGTATGAAAAATCCCAATAATATAGACCACGACTGGCGTTCCGCGCCGATCGTTTCCTGCACAGAAAAACCGTGATGTTCGTATTAGTATTAATACAATTTTTGCATATACTCAACTATGTTGGTTTCAACTTGATGCAGCCACGTGGATCAAGCCTTATGTCGTGGCCTCCGTGACCGAGGACACCACCCGTCCATTTGACGACATGTTGAAAGCCACGACGGAGATTCGAAAAACCTCAAGTGATCACATATCTATACATAACACTACCACAATCGCCTATCAGAGAGGGAAATATCCATGTGGGCAGTTCTGGTATGAGGAAGGCGGAAATGATCGTGAACAACCAGTCTACAAGTGTAATTGACTGCGTCCACATACCGCCTACTTGTTCCTCCGTGCTAGAGTTTTTCGGCTCCGCTGTCGCGCTCGGGGCGATGGAATCCATACTGCACTATTGTGTTGAAGTGAATTATAAATTTGCAAAATACAAGATTGGCGAGGCTATGGTAACGACCAAGATTGAAGATATCCAGAGCTACGCGAGCAGCATGGTTGACCTTGAGTATGATCAGGCAGTATATGCGGTCAGAAAGAGCATGGCGCTGTCGGCAAGTCAAGACGTACAGGTCCGATACAATGAATCCTTCTACTGGGACATTATCATGAAGAGTGTAAGCTTTATTGATCCGTCGACTTTGAAGAACCGGGGAGGACCTATAGAAATTTACTCAGGCAGAAAAAGAGGCGACCAAAACATTTATGAACCAGGCTGGCTTTGGCACGAGCTCCGAGAATCAGCGCCAGCGCCGTCGGATTTGGAAACGTCTCTCTGACATGCGACGAGCTGGCGCCGATAAGATCCTGCTCTACCGCACACGAGAATTCGACAAGATATGTGAGCAGAATCCCAAGCATGATGCTATCCCTCTTGTCGAAAGGATTTTGTCATGGGAAAGAGTATATGCGGAGCATATAACCGACCTAGCGGCTCGGGCGATGGAGGAAGCCAGAGGCAGCCTTACGGGACAGCGCTGGCTANGCAGTATATGCGGTCAGAAAGAGCATGGCGCTGTCGGCAAGTCAAGACGTACAGGTCCGATACAATGAATCCTTCTACTGGGACATTATCATGAAGAGTGTAAGCTTTATTGATCCGTCGACTTTGAAGAACCGGGGAGGACCTATAGACGAATTTACTCAGGCAGAAAAAGAGGCGACCAAAACATTTATGAACCAGGCTGGCTTTGGCACGAGCTCCGAGAATCAGCGCCAGCGCCGTCGGATTTGGAAACGTCTCTCTGACATGCGACGAGCTGGCGCCGATAAGATCCTGCTCTACCGCACACGAGAATTCGACAAGATATGTGAGCAGAATCCCAAGCATGATGCTATCCCTCTTGTCGAAAGGATTTTGTCATGGGAAAGAGTATATGCGGAGCATATAACCGACCTAGCGGCTCGGGCGATGGAGGAAGCCAGAGGCAGCCTTACGGGACAGCGCTGGCTAGATAAGGGCCATGTGGCGGAGAGACTTGACAGGATGCCGCGAAACGCATGGAATGACGCCAAAAATGTATGGCGATCCAGTGAAGAAGAGGCTGCCTTTCATTCGACTTCAAGTCCGACCACAGCTTCGACCGACCAAATAGGAAGTATGTTTAACCTTTGCGCTGGAGCGGGTACAGGCCGAAATAAGTCCATTTACGTCACCTTGGTCCCTCAGGTTCAGACTTTCCTCTCCGTGTGCTCCATCATGACCATAAACGAAGGAGACTTTCTGGGATTTTTCTCGGGGTATTTTCGGTACTCGGAGGACTTCGACAAAATATACGGCATTCGTGGGCCGACAGAGAAACTTTGGTTAGACTATTCAGGGGCGACCGGATCCTTGAATCAGATGAAAGTCGCGGCTTCAGCAGGGGACGCAAATGTAGCTCTTCAATGGGAGTTGATCGAAGGTGGCGGCGAGGGGCCTTGCATGTGGCGCGTCGCGGTTCGGGCGCTCTGCAGCATTCGACCTTTTGAAGACTTCGTCCGCGTCGCTAATAATGAAGCACAATATCTTTTGCATCAGAAGCCGGCCTATGCAAGGACAGGGTTCACGAAGTTCGTTGAAGGGCAAGGCGATGCATTATTTTCGGAAGAAGTGCGGGGTTGCGCCTAACAGGAACTCAGGAAACTGGCGGCCGTGATGGGGTCAGCCAGTTGGGGGTCCTGGCACGTAGGGATGGCCGACAGGCACTAGCGCACGAGTCATTCATCAGTAAAGTAGCTTCAATTGGTACGTTTCATCTGCTGTAACTCTTTCCTTCAGATGATATTCGCAGTTTGAATGATTTAGTGTGAATATTTAGGGAAAGGGATAGGCTATTGCATATGCTATTAGTAGCTATTATATATTGGAGCAAATGAAGACATGTGGTGGCCTTGTTCAGACCTTTGAATATGTCTATCTAGTCCGGCAGAGGTGGGTGCTTCCTGCGAAGGTGAGTGGTAGTGCGGGAATTTCACAGAGGGCAGTAGTGCTGCTGAAAGTTTGTCTATTGGTATGTCCTGATTCCACCACAGCGAAAATATGTGCCTCCGTACAAGCGATTGTCACTGGATTCGTCCTATGGCAGTATAGTCCACATTAAGCTTGCACCGGGCTATTAGACACAAAAACGGAGATGATTGCCGCATAAGCAGCAGAAACAACCAGCATCTCCAGATTTGACGCCCTCAATGTCATTGACACAAGGCCTGCAAATATCACAATGCAGATCGAAATAACTGCTATCTGAACGCTCTTTCGCGGCTCGTGGGATAAGGCGGCAAGGGGGACGGTCAAAAAAATTGCGGCGACGACCGCGACAATGATGCGAGAGACGACATCGGTGATGAGCGCAGTGTTCTGGTAAGGCTGACGACCATTGGCCATGGTCACTGGAGAAGCGCTTTCCGCATTCTCCTGGGAGGACCGCAATATCCGCAGGTACCGAAACTGCCGCAGAAGCTTATGTATGAGGCGCTGCAAGGGATCTTGACGGGTTCGAGGTCTTTGGTCCACCCTCACGAGCCTGGTTTTGTACATTTCGTGCAAAGTCAGATCTGTCCTAGAGCAACATTGCTGCTCATCGTCGAGGAGCGAGAATGTATCCATGGACATGATGGTGCTGAAGTTCATGATTGCCTCATCTAGAAAAGTGTTAAAGTAGCCGAGTGAAATGAAATACAAACTTACCATATTCTTTTAGCAGTCGACGAAGTTTGCCAAGGAGCTTTTTAGAGACAGCCTTGTCAACGGAGGGGAAATTTGCATCTCTCTTGCTGTGTTTCAAACCCAGCCTATCGTCTGCGGATGGTTCTAAGTCTAGGCTTAGGCCAAGCTGGAATAAAAGATGGTCCATTTCAGCAATCTCAGTCTCCAAGTAGCGTAGATTGAGCAAATGCGTAGTCTTGAAGCGACGAAAGCCATGTAGTGTGAGGTTGCTGTCAGCCGTGCTAGCTTGCCAATGGCTGGAAAACTGCTCTTGGGGACTTTGACTTGTATAAACAGAACCCATGTGCACTGTGGGGTTGCAGGCGAATTGGTAGTGGAGCCGTTAATTGCCTTGAACACTTTTACGTCGATTAAATCTGGTGCGCTCCCTTCTGTTGCGTGGATATTATCATCTTGCCGGAGGAACATTGTCATCGCAGAGCCGGCCCATATATATACCAAGTTCTAGCTGAGTATGCCGCCCGCCAATAGCATGGACACACGTAGGCACGCATATTATTCAACTTAGACTTGGGGCAAAAGGCATCCGGCCCGCCTCTTTGCCGTTGACTGCCTGGTTACCCCGCATTTAGCCGCTTCGGCGTTCGCTGCTGAGGCGAGAATTGCACGGCGACTCGTGCCACGCACCCACAAGTGGTCCTGTCATCTTGGCTGACCTACCGAACAATACCATATCAATATATTAATACCAGTCAATCTCCTGTCGCTCAAATTTACTACAACTTCCGAGCGCTGCCGCTATGTCCGATCCGGAAGACTACACCATTGGCTGGATTAGTGCTCTCGCGCTAGAGTACACCGTTGCTCAAGTCCAACTTGACGAAGAACACGACCCGCCAAAATACGTGCACCGTGGTGATGAGAATCACTATACTCTAGGCAGCATTGGCAGACACAAAGTGGTTCTTGCGGTTTTGGGTGCAGGAGAAAATGGCGTCGCTGCCGCGGCAATGGCGGCGAAAGACATGATGCACTCCTTCCCCAATGTGAGATTCTGCGTCATGGTTGGCATCGGCGGTGGTGCCCCTAGTAAAGAGCATGACATACGTCTAGGAGATGTTGTTGTCAGTACACCTACTTTTCGCGAGAAAAATTATGGCGGCGTGGTTCATTATGATTTTGCGGCGACTTTGAAGGCGAAGAGCTTTCAAAGCTTACATTATATGAACCAACCGCCGAGAGCATGCTTGGCTGCAGTGAATGCAATCATCGCCAAGCATCGCGGCGAAGGCAACGGTATTGACGCAAACATCAGTGATATTCTTGAAAAGAAACCACGACTGCGCAGGGAGTACGGCCGACCAGAGGCAAGCACTGACCGACTCTATATCAGCGACTCGATCCCGATTGAGAACAGTCAACCCGACGGCAGCAACGCGGAAACGCACGCGACTCGATTAATCCAGCGCGATCCGAGGCTCGAAGACGAAGATAATCCTGCTGTTCACTACGGCCTCATCGCTTCGGCAGATGGTTTCATGAAAGACGCGGAGATCAGGGATATACTTGCTGGGGAACTTGGCGTTCTGTGCTTCGAGATGGAAGCTGCAGGACTTATGAATCAGTTTCCCTGTCTTGTTATCCGTGGCATCTGTGACTACTCTGATGCGCATTGGTCAAAAGGGTGGCGCGGGTATGCGGCCATGTCCGCTGCGACCTATGCAAAGGATCTAATAACCGAGACTCTTTCATACCGGCTGGAGAGCGAAGTCGGTATAGGCAAGCTTCTTGATAAAAGTTAGTCAGCTTCCATCATGAAAAGGCCAGAGCGCTTACTAATTCTGTTAGCACCACAACCTGTCCTGGAACTGCCCGCTGGACCCTGGTGTAGGTAGAGTCGTCATACATTCTATTTCAAAACCAGATGAATCTTAGCAAACTGCAGTTCTTGTCCCGTACCCGAGAAACGATACCTTTGTTGGCCGAACATCTATTTTACAGACGCTTCAACAACTTCTCAAGCCGCCAAACCGGGCAAGAACCTCACTCTTCGGTCTCGGTGGTACCGGGTAAGTTCGCATAGCCAAGCGTTTCCTCATCGCTAACTAGTAGCAGCAAGACGCAGATAGCCTTGGAGTACGCATACATGAGCCGGGAGACATGTTTGGACATGTCGGTATTCTGGGTTCACGGGAACAATGCAGAACGATTTGGGCAATCGTACACTTCTATTGCTCTAGAGTGTCGCATCCCTGGCTACAATGATCCCAAAGTCCAGGTGCTCCCACTAGTGAAGACATGGCTAGAGAGGCAGGATCGAAAACCGTGGCTAATGGTGATCGACAATGCTGACGACGCAGAGCTCTTCTTTCCCCCGCATCAGGAGCAGAGGAATGCCAGCAGCGGTACCCAGGAGAAATGCCTGGGACAGTACGTTCCCGAGTGCGCTCGCGGGTCGATTCTCATCACAAGCCGTAACAAACAGGCCGGCCAGAAGATTGCTAAGGGGACACGTCCTATCAAGGTGAACAAGATGGATGATGCAGAAGCTATCCGGCTTCTGCGGGCCAGTCTAGAGGACCAGAACCACGCACTAGGTGATGACGAATTCCTGACACTCGCACGCCGACTGGAGCACCTCCCGCTNTAGAGTACACCGTTGCTCAAGTCCAACTTGACGAAGAACACGACCCGCCAAAATACGTGCACCGTGGTGATGAGAATCACTATACTCTAGGCAGCATTGGCAGACACAAAGTGGTTCTTGCGGTTTTGGGTGCAGGAGAAAATGGCGTCGCTGCCGCGGCAATGGCGGCGAAAGACATGATGCACTCCTTCCCCAATGTGAGATTCTGCGTCATGGTTGGCATCGGCGGTGGTGCCCCTAGTAAAGAGCATGACATACGTCTAGGAGATGTTGTTGTCAGTACACCTACTTTTCGCGAGAAAAATTATGGCGGCGTGGTTCATTATGATTTTGCGGCGACTTTGAAGGCGAAGAGCTTTCAAAGCTTACATTATATGAACCAACCGCCGAGAGCATGCTTGGCTGCAGTGAATGCAATCATCGCCAAGCATCGCGGCGAAGGCAACGGTATTGACGCAAACATCAGTGATATTCTTGAAAAGAAACCACGACTGCGCAGGGAGTACGGCCGACCAGAGGCAAGCACTGACCGACTCTATATCAGCGACTCGATCCCGATTGAGAACAGTCAACCCGACGGCAGCAACGCGGAAACGCACGCGACTCGATTAATCCAGCGCGATCCGAGGCTCGAAGACGAAGATAATCCTGCTGTTCACTACGGCCTCATCGCTTCGGCAGATGGTTTCATGAAAGACGCGGAGATCAGGGATATACTTGCTGGGGAACTTGGCGTTCTGTGCTTCGAGATGGAAGCTGCAGGACTTATGAATCAGTTTCCCTGTCTTGTTATCCGTGGCATCTGTGACTACTCTGATGCGCATTGGTCAAAAGGGTGGCGCGGGTATGCGGCCATGTCCGCTGCGACCTATGCAAAGGATCTAATAACCGAGACTCTTTCATACCGGCTGGAGAGCGAAGTCGGTATAGGCAAGCTTCTTGATAAAAGTTAGTCAGCTTCCATCATGAAAAGGCCAGAGCGCTTACTAATTCTGTTAGCACCACAACCTGTCCTGGAACTGCCCGCTGGACCCTGGTGTAGGTAGAGTCGTCATACATTCTATTTCAAAACCAGATGAATCTTAGCAAACTGCAGTTCTTGTCCCGTACCCGAGAAACGATACCTTTGTTGGCCGAACATCTATTTTACAGACGCTTCAACAACTTCTCAAGCCGCCAAACCGGGCAAGAACCTCACTCTTCGGTCTCGGTGGTACCGGGTAAGTTCGCATAGCCAAGCGTTTCCTCATCGCTAACTAGTAGCAGCAAGACGCAGATAGCCTTGGAGTACGCATACATGAGCCGGGAGACATGTTTGGACATGTCGGTATTCTGGGTTCACGGGAACAATGCAGAACGATTTGGGCAATCGTACACTTCTATTGCTCTAGAGTGTCGCATCCCTGGCTACAATGATCCCAAAGTCCAGGTGCTCCCACTAGTGAAGACATGGCTAGAGAGGCAGGATCGAAAACCGTGGCTAATGGTGATCGACAATGCTGACGACGCAGAGCTCTTCTTTCCCCCGCATCAGGAGCAGAGGAATGCCAGCAGCGGTACCCAGGAGAAATGCCTGGGACAGTACGTTCCCGAGTGCGCTCGCGGGTCGATTCTCATCACAAGCCGTAACAAACAGGCCGGCCAGAAGATTGCTAAGGGGACACGTCCTATCAAGGTGAACAAGATGGATGATGCAGAAGCTATCCGGCTTCTGCGGGCCAGTCTAGAGGACCAGAACCACGCACTAGGTGATGACGAATTCCTGACACTCGCACGCCGACTGGAGCACCTCCCGCTTGCTCTCGTCCAAGCTGCCGCATTTATCGAAGCAAACACGATGGCAATTGGCAGGTATATACATCTCCTGGAGAAGAGCGATCAGGACCAGGTATACCTGCTTAGCAAGGAATTCGAGACGGTCGGAAGAGACTCGGAGACTCCTCATGCTGTGGCAGAAACCTGGATTCTTTCATTTTTACAGATCCAGCAGCAGAATCTTTTTGCAAGCGAGCTATTTTCATTGATGAACTTTTTTGACCGGCAAGCAATTCCTATAAAATTCCTGGAATACTACAACGAACAGCAGAATCAAGAAGGATATAGCGAAATACAGCTCCAAGAGAGTCTCGGTATTCTCAAAGCATTTTCTTTCGTGACCGAGGGGCAGGACCAGAGTTTGGACATCCACCGACTAGTACAGTTAATATCGCGAAAGTGGCTTACAAGAGAAAAGAAACTAGAGCATTTTGCTAACCAGGCGCTTTCGGTGATATCGCAGGCATATCCTGTGGGGGCCTACAAAAACTGGATAACATGCGGCAAATATCTTCCGCATGCGTATCAGGTGCTGAAGTTTGAAGTGGCAATATCGAAAGATGAGAAGATAGGGAAAGGCGTTCTTCTTCACAGGATGGCATTATACCTCCTCTACCAAGGCCAATGGAACGATGCAGAGAGACTCCAGCTAGAGGCTGTGGAACTGCGCATGGAGGTTCTTGGAGCGGATCATCCCTCTACGCTGACCAGCATGGCCAACCTGGCGTCGACGTACAGGAACCAGGGCCGGTGGGAAGAGGCAGAGAAGCTTGACGTGCAGGTGATGGAGACTCGCAAGGCCAAGCTCGGGGCGGGTCATCCTGATACGCTGACAAGCATGGGCAATCTGGCGTCGACATTTTGGAACCAGGGCCGGTGGGATGAGGCAGAGAAGCTTGAGGTGCAGGTGATGGAGACTCGCAAGGCCAAGCTCGGGGCGGACCATCCCTCGACGCTGACCAGCATGGCCAACCTGGCGTCGACGTACAGGAACCAGGGCCGGTGGGATGAGGCAGAGAAGCTTGACGTGCAGGTGATGGAGACTCGCAAGGCCGAGCTCGGGGCGGGTCATCCTGATACGCTGACAAGCATGGCCAACCTGGCGTCGACATTTTGGAACCAGGGCCGGTGGGATGAGGCAGAGAAGCTTGACGTGCAGGTGATGGAGACTCGCAAGGCCAAGCTCGGGGCGGATCATCCTGATACGCTGACCAGCTTGAACAATCTTGCGCATACCTGGAAAAATATGGGCAAGAACTCTGCGGCTACTGAGTTGATGCTGGACTGTGTTCGACTTCGGCAGCGAAAGCTGGGGTTGAATCATCCAGATACGCAGTCATCAAGTTCCTCTTTGTACAAATGGAGTGGGAACCAGTTGGATCGCCACTAAATCAGGCTGAGATGCATGAATATGCATGCCTAGCTGGGTTATGGTAGGGACTATCAAAGTTTTCACCATGCTGTCCATAAATGTATTGGGTCTTACTGGTTTAAGATAGGAACCATAGATATTATTACTCTAGCGGTATATACTTCGAGATGGATCACTTGGACGGTAGTATTCCCGTGACACAAGTGCGGAAGGTCCTGGCTGGCATAAGAGCCGGGAGGCAGGTGGTCGTGTCTCCCAGTGGAGCCCAGAACGCGTGGGCTGGACAGGCCGCCTCTGGGCCAAATCTCTGACTTTTGTTACAGAGGAAACGACGAGTTGATAGGCCCAATCGTTCAATATATATTCATCATGAAAGTAATCCATCTTGGCGCTGTATGGATGACGCTTGTCGCAACTCTTGCCCAATCAGTCGCTGCTCGCCCGAACCACTCTGTAGCCCGGCATCACACCTGAGCCAACCTGAGCATACGCTAACAGAGGACACGTAGCACTAAAAAAGTTTCCATGGCTATCCATCGTGTTCCTCAAGTGATCACGCGTGTCTCTAATGACGCCGACTAATTTACATTTCTCAACCACTGCTGATGAAGGCATTTCAGTCGTCTCAATAAGAGGCGTAGCGAATTTTTGTGGCAGGGGCAGATCGTAGGGCTGCATACCAATGTAACTCTATTGCCAGGGCTTGCAGTGCCTAATTCCCACCAATCTGTACACCATTTCGCCACTAAGTCATACAGATCTCAGTTGAGATCTGACCCAGGGCGGGTAAATGACAAGTAAATGATCGAGGGAGTGAAAAGCGACATAGATACAATGTCGGGGACAGGACCGTTGGTTTAAAAACCCCAAAATTGGGCAATATCACAAGTTCAGTCTGTATCATAACGCTTCGTGAAGGCAATTTGCTACTGCGAAAAAGTAACAGCCAGAAACAGCATTTCATTCTGTCTGGCCAAAATGTGCAGTTATACTTAAAGGGGGGGGGGGGGGTTGTTCAGAAGGTACATCAAAGGTACTTCCGATGGAGCCAGCGCACCGCCACACCGCATCACCAAAAAAGGCTCCCACTATTATCCTTATTTAGCAAAAATGGGACATTTAATCCGCCTTTTACTGTAAAGAAGGCCACAGGGTTATGGTTGGAAAGGAAGCTCCAATATTCCGGCCATAAGCTTTTTCCGAGCCCATTCGTAACCGCAAGTGGCTGAACTCAACTCGAATGGCTTCGCCAATGAGGCCCAGACTCGGACTTGTAAACTAGTCACGACGAACTGGCACACAACTTAAACGACACCAATCAAATCAGTATTTCAGTGAAGTATAATGCAACTTCATTATCTAACTACTGCCTGTAGTCTGCTCGCGTCGAGCGCGTCTGCTAGCTTCTTGCAAATCCGGTAGGCCAAAAAGCTGAAAAGTGTCCATACTACAAACCCAACGCCGGCGGAGGCGTAAATTACTCTGCAAGCTAATATTTCGGAGCAATCTGTGGGAAAATCGAGGCCTATCGCGAGTAGTTCTAAGAACCAAAGCACGGCTGAGAAGCCGGTCAAGCCCAGATATAATAACGAATTGTACTTCTTTTCGCAGGTGAAGCTAGGCCAGATGATGGATACACACACCCCCAGAGACCAGATAGAGCCACAGAGGACGAAAATGTGCCAAGCACCTCCTGCATTGGCCACAACTGCCATATATCAGCGCTAAACATAAATTCCACAACATGAGATCCTGAGCACTTACTCGAGGCTATAAGCCCAAATTCGACCATAACAAGCAGGAAAAGAGCATTTGGAATAGTTAAAAGAAGCCGCGCGCCGTTGAAGTCTGCCATCGTTCGTGGTTCTTCGTGGAACATGCATAAACCGAGTATATGTACTGTGGTCCCTAAATATGTAGCAAGAAAGGTGTTTCCGATGCAGTGGTACTACTATTGGCCTGCGACTTTCATTGTGTGTAGGGTAGCTGACAGGTAGCGCCCACGAACCGATTTTTATCACGGTGGCCGCCAGCTGGCCAAAGCGTCTGCCTACCTCCCTGGGCTGGCTCGCAGCACAAAGAGGCGCAAACAGGTAAGGATTACAACGCTAGTCCGGAGAAAGCAGCCCGGAGCCAGCTGATTGGCGTAGAGGCTGGACGCTAGCGAGGCAGAAAGCTGATAACTTTGGCTACCTTGTGGTGCAGTAGGGCGTTGTGCTGCTCCATTTCTTTTAAGTGACGAATGCACGAGAGGCTTACCATGCTACAGAAGCCACTCTTGGCCCTGAAATTCCGATCCCAAAGGAGGTGGGCATTNCGGCAGGAAGATACCGTACGAAGAAGCTTTTGACAGGCTCGATGTGAGCTTTGTCAGCCCTGCGTACGCTTATCGCCACCACGGAAGCGATGAGACCGAGGCTCAGTATGCAGCGAGGTTGGTGAACGAAGTCGAAGCCGAGTTCTGTCGCATTGGGCGGCAGAATGTCGCGGCTTTCGTGGCAGAGACGGTTGGAGGCTCGACAGCCGGATGCATCGAGGCCCCCAAAGGCTATTTCGAGGGCGTACGTCGCGTTTGTGATGAGTACGGGGCGCTCCTTCTACTCGACGAGACTATGTGTGGAAACGGTCGCACTGGGACCTATTTTGCCTTCGAGTCTGAGGGCGCCGTTCATCCCGATATTGTGGTTATGGGCAAGGGGCTCTCTGGTGGGTATTTGCCCCTGGCAGCAACGCTCATCAATCAAACCGTCCACAAAACAATCGAGAGAGCTGGAGGCTTCATCCACGGGCACGCATACCAAGCGCACCCAGTCAGCTGCGCTTCCGCCCTTGCTGTGCAACGTGTCATCCGCAGCAACGGTTGTTTGAACCATTGCAGAAGGCTAGGGGATATAATGGGAACAGAGCTGCGCGCGGTATTTGCAGAGTTGGAGTTTGTGGGGGATATTCGGGGCCGTGGGCTATTCTGGGCGATTGAATTCGTCGCCGATAAGCGCTTGAAGATGCCACTAGCCGAGAATTTTGCATTTGGAGCAAAGCTCAGACAATTTGCACACGAGAGAGGCGTGGCTATCTTGTCTGGTAGCGGCACAGCAGACGGTCGCGCTGGCGATCACATCTTGCTTGCGCCACCACTGACGATTACACAGGTGGAATTGGATTGGATGATTGATGCTATAAAGCAGGCGTATTTGAAGACTGAAGAGGCATATAAGAAGCAGAGAGCTTCCAAATGACGCAAGTTTGGAATCTTACCACTAGTATCATAGTTCCGAAGATGATCGAAAGTCAGAGAAACGAGAGCGAGCCATTTGCTCGCAGTATGAAGAATCCCAATAATAAAGACCACGACTGGCGTTCCGCGCCGATCGTTTCCTGCACAGGAAAACCGTGATGTTCGTGTTAGTATTAATACAACTTTTGCATATACTCAACTATGTTGGTTTTAACTTGATACAGCCACGTGGATCAAGCCATCGTTCGTGGTTCTTCGTGGAACATGCATAAACCGAGTATATGTACTGTGGTCCCTAAATATGTAGCAAGAAAAGTGTTTCCGATGCAGTGGTACTACTATTGGCCTGCCATTTTCATTGTGTGTAGGGTAGCTGACAGGTAGCGCCCACGAACCGATTTTTATCACGGTGGCCGCCAGCTGGCCAGAGCGTCTGCCTACCTCCCTGGGCTGGCTCGCAGCACAAAGAGGCGCAAACAGTAAGGATTACAACGCTAGTCCGGAGAAAGCAGCCCGGAGCCAGCTGATTGGCGTAGAGGCTGGACGCTAGCGAGGCAGAAAGCTGATAACTTTGGCTACCTTGTGGTGCAGTAGGGCGTTGTGCTGCTCCATTTCTTTTAAGTGACGAATGCACGAGAGGCTTACCATGCTACAGAAGCCACTCTTGGCCCTGAAATTCCGATCCCAAAGGAGGTGGGCATTTGTTCAGGAACTTCCGGAAGAATCATTGGCACACACGTCTTCGACCTCATTTAAGCGGGCAGCGCCTTTGTCAGGCCACAATAGGCTGAGAGCAGAGATCATAGCACAAAGTCTACATACTTATAATATATGTATGTTCTCAGAAAGAATACCGGTAGGTATATTGCAGATAAACCGCAGACGAGGGAAGCCATATTCACAACCCGAAAATGAAGGCTATCTCGCTGGTTATCATCTGTGGCGCATTCGCTTCAGCACAGCAGACGGCTCTATGGGTGCCTTACTGCGGTGATGAGGTCTTGATGCTCGGTACCGACGTTGCGAATGAGTTCAAATCGCTAAATACACTCAGTGTGGAAGACATTGACAAGATTCTCGCATTCTATACGTATACGGTGGTATATGGAAGTACTGCACCGTCCGGGTTCCGATACGAAGGAGGTTACCTTGTGAAAGACCCCCCACCACAACAAATTGTCACAACATGCACGACGCCACTGTCTGGTACAGGAGTAGCAACTGGAGCGGTGCCAGCTAGTTCTCCGTCAACCGGCCTTCCGTCGACCAGCACCCAAGCTCAGACGGCAAACACTACCATTATCACACCAGTTCTACCTTCCATAGCCGCAGCGTCCACGTCTTGCTACACCACTGGGCAGCCGGTCACGGATTCCGCTTTGGTAATGGATATTATTTTCAGTTTTTGCGGCTTGCATCCAGATATGACCACGCCAACAAGCATATCTTCTGTACTGACGCGCAGTGACGTGCATATTCTGCTTGAAGTCAAACCGGCCAGCTGTAGATCAGTAAGCAGTGCGACTGAGAACCTGCCCGTACGTTTTGGTAGCCCGGATAATAGCAGGTCAACCGATTCAGTGCAGGCATACAACAAGGCACTTTGGCCATGCATCAAGCTATACGAAATATGGGAATATTGCAAGTTAGTTTTATACAATTTGCGGCCTAATCTAACCGACTATAGGCAATCGCAATGGAAATCAGGGAAATGAAGGACGAGGTGGTTTTGGCGCAATAGGTTGTAACGAGTTCGGCCTCAAGCCACGTGTGGTCTCAAATTTGTCGGCCTGATAAGATGTGGCGGGTGCGGGCATAGTAGCTATTCTTGGCCTACAATTCTCCGATGAAATATTAGATGCCAATAACAAGAAAACAATCTTGTGAAGACTTTCACAAGATCGATCGTGCACGTTTTCGCATCCAAGTACTGAATTTCGCTCTGATTACACTTCACTATCGGTGTCCTCTCGTGCACTATCTTTAAAAGAATATAGGCGCTAGTTGGGGGCCTTGGGCGCTGTATTTTAGTGGGGCGTAGTTGGCAGAAGACAGTCCGCTTGAGGACACCGATGATGATTCACACCGTAGGACTCATTATATTCTTGATCTTTTTTGCCTTTTTATCTCGAGAAGTTTTCGTTCCTGTGAGGCCAAGGCAGAACTAGATTGGAGTTCCTTTTCTATCGATTAAAGTCTGGTATAGCTTCTCGTTGAATGTAGCACCCTCATAGCGGTCGCCTCATCGTGTCATCGCGTCTTCATTTCTCTGTAATCTGGTGATAGTCGAAGACGGAAATTGGAGCAATCATCGAGTAAAGACTTCGCGCCTTCTAATCCGTTTACCTATACATCTGATCTATTTACATCGAGCTTTGATCGTGCGATTTTGCAGAAGCATGGTGCGTCCAAATCCGATAAAAAACATTGACGATGTAAAAGATTCTGTAGGTAGCCCAACGCTGGAATGATGTGTGCATCTTCACAGCGCTTGCTGGCTGTCCTTTGGTGGCTGCTGGGGTGTATTTCGCTTGCGTGCGTGCGCTCGCAGCTCTTCGGCGACAAAGTTGGGTGGGGCCATCCACACTCTCTGGCAGTGGTCTGGCTTTTGGAGGCATTTTGGGGTCCTGCAATGAGTACTCTACTCCGCGTCTAGATGTAGTCTTACATAACTAAATACGAATATTTCCTTTCGCCAACAAAGACCAAGACCAATATCTTGACAGCCAGCATTGTGACGATAGAATTCGAGATCTACCCAGACGATCGTGGCGAAAACATGACGCGCTGCAGCACCACAGCGTTCCGCCCGCCTGACGTTGCCAGTCTATCGCGTTCTACGGGAAAGAAATGGCTCTATGGCTGTAGCATGCTACGAGGGATACATTGTTTTATTGACGAACTCTGCGCCGTTGAAGGTCCACTCCGCGAATGGATGGTGCTCCTCATTCGATTGCAGAACACAGACATCCTCGCGCCCATTGAGCGTCGCCGTCGTCATTGTGAAAACCCGATCATCTGACAGCCCCTTGGCCGCGGCCACAAAGGCATCGAAGTCTCGCAGCACCACGCCGTTGATCTTCGTGATGAATGTTTTCTTTGGTAAGGAATACAGCGCTGCAGTTGACCCTGCCCGCACATCCGTGATATAGACATCGCGAGCATCATGGGCCTTGTCAGGGCCCAGCCAGTGGCGGACGGCGAGAGGCGTGGGCTGAATGTAAGCGCCACAAAACTNATAATGATTCACACCGTAGGACTCATTATATTCTTGATCTTTTTTGCCTTTTTATCTCGAGAAGTTTTCGTTCCTGTGAGGCCAAGGCAGAACTAGATTGGAGTTCCTTTTCTATCGATTAAAGTCTGGTATAGCTTCTCGTTGAATGTAGCACCCTCATAGCGGTCGCCTCATCGTGTCATCGCGTCTTCATTTCTCTGTAATCTGGTGATAGTCGAAGACGGAAATTGGAGCAATCATCGAGTAAAGACTTCGCGCCTTCTAATCCGTTTACCTATACATCTGATCTATTTACATCGAGCTTTGATCGTGCGATTTTGCAGAAGCATGGTGCGTCCAAATCCGATAAAAAACATTGACGATGTAAAAGATTCTGTAGGTAGCCCAACGCTGGAATGATGTGTGCATCTTCACAGCGCTTGCTGGCTGTCCTTTGGTGGCTGCTGGGGTGTATTTCGCTTGCGTGCGTGCGCTCGCAGCTCTTCGGCGACAAAGTTGGGTGGGGCCATCCACACTCTCTGGCAGTGGTCTGGCTTTTGGAGGCATTTTGGGGTCCTGCAATGAGTACTCTACTCCGCGTCTAGATGTAGTCTTACATAACTAAATACGAATATTTCCTTTCGCCAACAAAGACCAAGACCAATATCTTGACAGCCAGCATTGTGACGCTAGAATTCGAGATCTACCCAGACGATCGTGGCGAAAACATGACGGGCTGCAGCACCACAGCGTTCCGCCCGCCTGACGTTGCCAGCCTATCGCGTTCTACGGGAAAGAAATGGCTCTATGGCTGCTAGCATGCTACGAGGGATACATTGTTTTATTGACGAACTCTGCGCCGTTGCAGGTCCACTCCGCGAATGGATGATGCTCCTCATTCGATTGCAGAACACAGACATCCTCGCGCCCATTGAGCGTCGCCGTCGTCATTGTGAAAACCCGATCATCTGACAGCCCCTTGGCCGCGGCCACAAAGGCATCGAAGTCTCGCAGCACCACGCCGTTGATCTTCGTGATGAATGTTTTCTTTGGTAAGGAATACAGCGCTGCAGTTGACCCTGCCCGCACATCCGTGATATAGACATCGCGAGCATCATGGGCCTTGTCAGGGCCCAGCCAGTGGCGGACGGCGAGAGGCGTGGGCTGAATGTAAGCGCCACAAAACTCAACACATCGAGATGTTTCCAGGTCATCCACTCGAATACTCTTCAACCCGAGATCCTGCGCTGCGCCTTGCCGCCACAATTGTACAGCTATGCTGCGAGGTTCGCTCACCTCAAAATCTGCCCAACACGCCGGCAACGTATTGTCTAACGCCAACACCACATCACCCTCCTTCAGCTGGGTGGTAAACGTTCGTTTGACCATGAATATGCTAGAAGTGCAGGTCGATTCTGCTACAGATCGGAGAAAGTCCTCCGGTACGTCCATGATCCTCGCTTGACGCGTCGAGATGACCTCCATCTCGGCGGGCATCACGTGCAGGTCGGGAATGGAATGGCGTGCGAAGCGTGTCAGCACCTTAGACAAGCTCGCCGCTGTCAGGCCGCCTATGCCGGGCATCCAGATCGCCTGGACCGCTCCGTCCGAGCCCACAATTACACCGTCTGCGTGCTGCACCTCGGACGATACCTCGATCCCGAGCAGATCCGCATTGACCGGCTGGCATCGGAAGGACGGCGTGGTCGGGCTCAGCGCCGGCCGCGTCAGCACGACCGACCGTTGCACGGCGTCACCTCGCAGCAGCTGCTCCGGCCCGCTAAAATAGAGGAGGCTAGACTCGGAGCCACTGGGCAGCCGGCGCTCGTCGAGCGTGACGCCGTCGACACCGCTCGGCGCCGATGAGACGTCATATTGAATGATCGCATAGCAGTGGTGTGCGTGCAGAAACACGCACCGCGCCGCCGCCTCGGCAGATGAGCCGAACGTTATTCTGAGATAGCATGCCTTGTGCGGCACGACCTTACGGGAGACGACGGCAAGCCCTGCCTCGGCGTCAACGATCACGCCCATCCCTCGGGCCAGCGTGGCCGGATAGCCGTCCAGGGAGATATACGCCCGGCTCTCAACGTGGACCAAGTTAGCTATGAGGGCCGGAAAGCATGCGTGAGGCGAGATCTTGTTCATGTAGTCGATGCGTATCGACGGCGGCGGCAGGGGGCGCAGATGCATCGTGGCGCTGCGCCAGAGACCCGTCGCCTCGTCCGCGGAGAACACCCTGATGCCGCTCGGAGCATAGAGTGTGAGAACGGAAGCGCTACGTCGATAAAGGCTCTCGAGACGGGCGTAAGTCACCACGACGCTTTGGCCCTTGTGAAACATCGTCAACTGATCCAGAAACTCTTCCAGGCTGTGAACCGCTTGCCCGTTCAGGCTGTGGATGACCCAGCCGGGCTCGCCGTCGCCAATCATCAGTGGCCCCGTGGATTCAGCAACATAGACGCCACTAGCGGCCACAGACGCGGTGACGGCTTGCACGTACGAGATGTCATGGCAGAAGAGACCTGCAAACGACACTAGACGTTTTGGCGTGACGCTGTAGAGGTTGACGACGTCGATGATGCCGAGAACCAACTCCCCATTCCGGAGCAAGCTCACAGAAACCTGGTCGTCTACATTTTCGTTGCAAACATTCTCAAGCTCGTCGAACTGGAGTACGGCCGCCCCGTTCACCTCGAGAAGAATGTCGCCAGGGAGAATCCTCCCGCAGGACGGACCGCCGGGTAAGACTTTCTCTGCGACGAGCAATCCACCTGACGTCGTGACTCGCTTGCGGAACCTCTCCTCCCAGTCCGTGTCCAGTCCCAGGCCCTTGCACTCGTGGAGCGGTTTCATCGTGAACTGACACTGCATGTCGCCTCGGGGGACATGCTGACCCTGGCGTAGACGGTGCAGGGTTTGCAGAACAGGGCCTGTCGGTAGAATAAAGCATATCGCGCCGTCCGTCATCCCCCCCGACACCATCCCCAGCACCAAGCCATCTTCGCCCATGGCCGGGCTGCCGGATATCCCGCCACTCAAGTTCATATTGGCCATGTAGTAGTTGATGTTGAAGTCGCTGTAGGGCCCGTCATACTCTGGGGCGTTGCGATCTGTCCGACTGATTGCGCCATCGATAATGCTGGTGGCTTCGCCAGCATCGTTGCCGACCACAAGCACAGGCTGGCCGACTACACAAACGGTTAGACTTTCCACCGTACTAGGCCCTACACCACGGGTGGATTACCGATTGCGCCATCTGGGCTCAGGCGTAAGCCGTCTATCTTCGTATTTCGAACGCCCTCCGGGTCGTACTTGAGAAAGGCGAAGTCGTGAATGGGGTCAATGTATAGAGGCCGACAGGAGACCGCCTCCTGGTCGAAAATGCACAAGCCCCAGAACGGTCCCGGACCGGCCACATGTCGGTTCGTGAGAATATAACTAAAACGCACGGATCAGCAGATCGACTTGCCGCGGGACTCTGCACTTGTACCCTCTCTTGGCATCCACGACAAATCCGGTTGCCTCGCTTGTCTCCGCACAGTCTCCGTCAAATGGAAGCGTGTGGCTGAACTTGATCACGGCCACGTTTCGGCTGATTCTGAACGAGTCCTTGCGTCTTTGGTGTGCTGAACGTCCCGCGCTCTTGGCCGGTCGCCTGCGAAACGCCCGTCGGAACGCTTCACAGAGCATGTTGCCGGCAACAGAGCAGATGGCTGTAGCTTCATGCGGGTCAGCAGACATGTCAGCCGTCTTATAGGCACGACATCCGATGCGTTTTCCATCAGCTAGGGCCCAATTATGGCTCCTGAATGTTCGATTGCCATAGTCTTGTGGGCAAGGCCAAAACTGGCTGGCCATGCGAGCAGCACAAAAGGACGCTGCGCCCTACTCTTTTCGACCGGGTGGCGCGGCCCCGGCCGCGCGAGTCTGCTCCGTACAGACACCTATAAGTAGACGTTGCCCTTGAGCTGCGTTGTCACCCTTACAGACCTTGATCAGAGCCATGGGAAAGCGCAAATGAAGCCTCTGCTTTACCTTGCTGCAATAACGCGTCTCACGGCGGCTTCTTACCTACGAGATGCAGCACCGCGTAGCGCAGGTGGTCTGCTGTTCCTTAACACAACCCAGGCGACGCTGTCGACATCCACGGAGTCAGTGTCGCCCACCAACGTAGAAATAATATCCTCCGCTGCTGGCGCCAACCCTATTATACAACCAATAACCTCCAAAACCCCTACTACTTCGCCCATAAGGCCAGGCTTAAGCAGCACCGCCGAGACAGCACCAACAAGTCCCGGTGATTCGACAATAGCGGAGAGTAGCATCAGCTCGAGCAGCACTCACGCAGTAGAATCGACAGATTCTGATCATTTGACTGTGGCACGGAGCAGTCCAGGCTTGACTAGCATGCCTGCTGTAGTGCCGGCAAGTCCTGGCGATTTGACTATGGTGCAGAGCAGTTTAAACCCAGGCGGCAATCCCACGGTAGAGCCAACAAGTTCCGATGATTTAATTACTGCACAGGGTAGGCCAGGCTTGAGCAGTACCTACCGCGCAGAACCGACGACCTCTGGCCATTGGACTACGGTGCGGGGCAACCCAGGCCCGGGCAGTGACACCGGAGTGGCACCAACCAATGTTGGCGATTTCACTACTGTGCCGGCTAGTCCAAGCTCGAGCAGTACCAACACAGTAAAACCGACAACATCCACAGACCTGACTGCAACGCAACCAACCTCAAGCCTGAGCAGCAACTCCGTAGCCGAGCCCGCCTCCACAGACGCGACGGTAGCATTATATCGTCCAAGCTCGATTCATTCTGAAAGCGAGGACAAAGCAGGCCCGGCGAGCACGGCCACGCACAAGCCTGAGCCAAGTCGGTCCACAACGAGGGCTGAGATTGTGAGCACACTCTCTACGGAGCCTCCCACAGCCCCTCAACCATCCTCCGTCTCTTCTGCCTCGCCGACCACAGTCGGCCAAACTACCTCAACGGCGCCGAGCAGCACATGGACGCTGACGCTCGCCAGCGCGCTCTCCCGCACGACGCACAGCACAGCAACTCAAGACGTCACGTCCCCATCGCGACAGGATCGTGCCTCGGGCAGCGTGAGCACGTCTCTGCCGTGGACAGCGACGACGGCGTCGTCTCCTGTAACCGCGTCGAAACCGCAGACGGCCATGCATGCTGTTGCGATTGACGTGAACACAACCGTCGAGGGTAGTCTGTCGACCGCCACTCCCCTCACGCCCCCTCCAGCCGGGGTTCATGTAGACGTAGCCGAGAACTTGACCTCTGTTAGCAGCACGATGACCAGCCAGACCAAGCAGGGTAGTCCTTCCAACAGCCACCCGTCTACGGCGAGCGCAGTGACGCTCTCCAGCGGTGCGGCAGTCCCGACAACGATCCTCACAGACGCCCCGAGCCCAACACGGGGCCAATCCTCAGGGCAAGTTGCGACGCCTTCGCAGGGGCTGCCTCACGTCATTCTGCCCAACAGCTTAAACAATTCTCCGACCGATGGCAATCTTATTCAGCTCGGTTTCCTTTTCCCGCTAAACTATGTGTTTGTGTCCCAGCATCTGCAAGCGGCGGCCCAGATATTTGAGGTGTTGCCCGTCGCTCTGGCGCACGGCACGGTCCAGCGTAGCGCGGTCGAGGTTGCGAGGCTTGTCCCCTACGACACGCAAGCTACGGTGGGCTACATCGCGACCGTGGCAAAGCTATACTATCCGAAGGCTTCTGTCGATCAATTGCAGAGATATATTCTCGACCCAAAATCCGAGATCTATACCGGCGGAGGAGACATGCAAAGAAACTTGACGGCGCTCATCGACCCAGCCATAAAAATCACTGACGACAATGGCGGAATGGACTGTGCTTCACAGCCGTGCGATGCCTCACCGGGCACGTCGAGCTCGTCAAGGCAGACGGGGATCACTGCGGGGGCCGTAGTAGGAGGGGCGGCGGCCTGCGGCGCGCTGGGGCTGGGCATATTTCAGCTCTACAGGCGGCGCGGGTCAGCTCTAGCAGCGGCGTGGCCCTTCGGCAAGCAAAAAAAACGGCTCACCGGGACTCGTATCTCGCGGCCGATTGATTCTGTCAACAGCCTTGGCTGGAACTGGCTAACGGACAAATGATCGTGTTTCAGTTTGGCATTGTCACGTGCACAGCAAGCCTGGCGAGTGCGGGCAAAGGCATGCGACCAATAACGTAGCAGCAGCCTGCTTTGCATGTATTGCAGAGCTGCTGACAAGAACTCATTTGACGACTATCGCGGAACAACGAGATTGCGTGGTAGACGGCATGCCGAATTTAAATCTAGTTTTAATACATATCTTCTACTTGCGTATGACAATAGCATTGATACTCGTTTTGCGAAGGCTGACAGTGATGCAGCGCTGCTATGGACGATGGCTTCGTCGCCCTCAGCTCTCTCGGCAGCAGCTTTTCGCCGCTTCGACCGCCAACAGCCAGCATCGCCGTCTCTGCCAACAAGGGCGTGGGCAGGTCGCTCAATCCACCCATGGAGAGGCCCAGGGGACTGTGGCCGGAATTTGAGCTGCATAGGCAGCACAAGCATCCATATACGTGGTGCAACCCAACGTCGTGACCATGCTCGCACCTATTGTTGCATCATCATGGAACCGCACGCTCGCGCAACATCCAGTGTGTATTCGGTTGCTTTCGATCTCGACACTCTTCTCGAACAGATCACCACCGCCCAGGCGAAGGAGCACCAAAGCAGCGACGCGAACGGTGAGCCACTGAAGAGCTATGGTGTCACCAGGGCGTGGGAGCACCACGCGGCCATAGAGAATAATACGCTGTCAGAAAGCTGCGAGGACAACCAGACGCTGGAACAGCAGCTGGTCGCGCAAAATGCTGAGCTGCGGGAGAGGCTGGATAGCGCACGGAAACACTTTGCTCGTCTATATAACGCGATGAGCAAGGCAATGGAGGTGTCAAGGGAGCTCTACGACATTCACTTGAAAGTTGCACATGAAAAAGTCATAAAGCAGAAGAAGGGCAGAGCTAGCGGGGAGTACTTTTAAATCTCATTATTTTTACGCTCACTGTCTACGTGTTCGTGCCGCTCTCGGCAGTTACGACGGCATCGCCTTCGTGCAGCAAGTCACGCAGCCTCATGAGCTCCAAGATCACGAAATCCAGGGCGGAGGACATCTGTAGACGTTGGCCACTCCGCATCGAGGCGACCGAGGCTGTCTCTGAGTCGGGCAGAAATTCGCTACCATCGCCGTCGACAAAGTCACGGAGGCTACCCGCGCTATCAACATCAGTTTCGCTCGATAAAATTTCGGAATCGGAGCCTGAGTCAGAGCCTGAGTCGCTGTCGCTCATAAAAGGATTGGCTTGGTTTACTGGAATGTTATGTTAAAAGGAGGGAGAACAGTGCATTGGCCGAAACGCGGGGTGATGAACTTACTTTCAGTCATGGTTGTCTGTCTGGATGTATCTGCAGCCAAGCTCAAGCGCATGCAGGCAGAGTGTCGCACTATATGTAGGAGTCATGAGCACTTATTCGCTGGAAGCGGTCAAATCCTACCGCCATGCCAGACCGCAGCCAATGCGTATAAGAATCTGCTAGCGAGCAGCGCGAGCCAGACCCTGCATCGCCTTGCTCTGCACTATCACCATGTCTAGAGCCATGGACATTCATGGCATGCACAAGTACATCTACTACGGGCGGCAGTTCTTTTCCTTGGTCGTCTTGATGCTGAGCGTTGTCATGGTTTCTCAATGTCGCTACACCGGGTTTTTTCAATGGACCGCGCGGAAACAGTCCGAACCTGACGCTGCGGATGCGGCCATCCGTTCTGTGCAGGCTGGCACATACGCCCTCTGCTTCAAGACCGACCACGACTTCTGTTACCCCATTGCCGCATTCCTACTGATGGATATTATGTCAACGCTTTTCCTTCTGCTCTCGCTCATCTCGTTCGCTGTCACCGTCTGCCTAGGTCAAAGGAGCCTGGAAAGCAGATTTTCCAAATTATCCCTGCTCGCCCAAACGTTCGGGTTCTGGGCAGCAGTGCTCAGTTCTCTTTTCGCTTTTGTAATGTATATAGTTTCCAAGGTGCATCTCCAGGACGGTCAACTAGACGTGGGGTTCTCTGTCGAAGGCGGCTTCGCGAGCATCGCGCTGTCGAGCGCTGCTCTAGCTGCTCCGCTCGTCTACGAGCTTTTCTGGAACAATCCTTTCAACGATCGGTTTGCACTCGATACCGTGCCTGCATCTCAAAGCAGTGTTGCGGACAGCTATTATACCAGCCGACAGCGATAATAAATACAGCTTTTAAACGACCTTCCCCCAAGAAACCCACACTTGTCGCCAATGAGACCAGCCGGCGGCTCCAAACCAGAAGTGCGAGCACACAATTCAAAGCGGGTGAGGTTTCCAAGCCCTTGAATCGGTTTTGCCTACGTTCTGAGGCCATTTAGAAAGAATTTGGCAATTTTCTACTCGTCCAAAGTCGGTTAGAAAACTGAGTGCATTACTACATCTGGAAGCCCATGAGTGCAGCGTAGCTAGCCAATGCATCACAACATGTGTCTAAACTGTCATGCGCGCAACTTGTCCAGTCAACTATTTCATAGTGATGATCACGTGCGTATGTAGCGGTGCAATTGCCCCGCCCGATTTCGGAAAGGCGAGTGATGTGCTGGTACGCAAACCATCGCTGTAGAGGGTTATGTTTCGAAACTTGCGGCCGGTGTACAGGAGCAAGAATCGCCTGATGCCACCGTCGCGAACAGTGGCCAGCCTACCACAGCAGATATTTGCTCGTGCGGTAGAACTACCCTACCGTGAGCGCAAGTAGCAGGGCGGACTGGAACGGCTGCGGAAGAATTGGTGCAAAGCTGCAGGGCCTGCAGAAGCGTCGAAGCTGCAACTGCCGACCGTGCGTCCACGGGGCCGCAACGGGGCGGAGGGCCAACCGGTCTGGCTAGGCTAGAAGCTTCTCCGCATCAGAGAGTAAAAACCGGCACAAGCAAGCGGAATGGCACTCTTCGGCGTGGGCCCATTGACAAACGCGATTTGAGTCATTATTTTATTACCGGTACAACAATCTGCATTAGCACAGCATCCGGAAGCTGCGATCAGTGGTGCTGGCACTAGGCTGACGCACTAAAGTTTATCTGGCGCTGGCCGGGTTTGGCTTTGAGGCCAAAAACTGCGTTGAAGAGCGGAAATGCAGAGTCCCGGGGAGCTTCATCGGCTGTGAATAGATTAATTGCTGACTAACAAGGCTCCTTTATGACACTAAATGAAGTGAAATCCCGGCTCGTCGGCAATCGAGAAACCGCTCCGTCCTACACACGATCATGAAGCTATCAACATACAGGGCAGGGCTCAAGATGGAAGCTCACCTAGAGGCTGCGGAAGATCAACGCCCCTCAGACGGCACTGCCAGCACAGACTATTGGGGTGCAGCAGGCAGTCGCCATGAAGGAGCGGCTGCGCGAGCACGGACAGAGAAAACGAGGAGAGACTATCGAAAGACGCGTCGAGGTACCTTCTTTGCGTTTTTTACTCGATTGCGCTTACGCTACACATCAAAACGTTATAAGCCAATCGTGCAGAAGCGATCGGTCTAGCTCAGGCAATACTTCCATTTTCTGCTTGCACAAAGAAAACCTGCTAAACGACCTGAACACATGAGCGAGTCCAGACTACCTATCGCAAGTTCGTTGTCCAACGCTTCACCATACTGGCGGAGGCTATCGAGGAAGCCGCTAATACGGGATGCTGTCACCGATGAGCCGGGATACAACCACTTCATGCGTCGACTTAGAGTGGCGATTCAGTCNCTTTGCGTTTTTTACTCGATTGCGCTTACGCTACACATCAAAACGTTATAAGCCAATCGTGCAGAAGCGATCGGTCTAGCTCAGGCAATACTTCCATTTTCTGCTTGCACAAAGAAAACCTGCTAAACGACCTGAACACATGAGCGAGTCCAGACTACCTATCGCAAGTTCGTTGTCCAACGCTTCACCATACTGGCGGAGGCTATCGAGGGAGCCGCTAATACGGGATGCTGTCACCGATGAGCCGGGATACAACCACTTCATGCGTCGACTTAGAGTGGCGATTCAGTCAGAAAACGGAGACGGCTTCCTGCTCGAACAACAGGGGCTCTGCATTCTTAGATACTATTTACTAGAGATATCTGCTCTAAATGAACACACAGCCCATGTCGCGAGAGGCAGGCACAAAATCGGCAGGCGAGAGCATGCAGTCAAGCGACGGGGGCACATCTCCATGGCGTTCAACGATGCTGCACTTGTCAGGGATCTTTCGATCGGAGCAAGTCGACCACTCTACGCTTCAAGTAGCTACAAATGTGTAGATAATGCAATCCTTGACCATAGTCCCTCCATGATTTTGATTTTGGGGGTGACATTCCTTCTCAATGTCTACCAAGGTTGCATAGCAAGTATCAGAATCAATGTTCCTGCGTCCGGTGCAATTTTTGCCGAAAGAGTCCCAATGCAAATGAAAATTGTACGCAAGTGTGCCTTGAGTATAAGCGCTGCTGTAAACGCCGTTCTCCCGGGAGAGCGGCTCGTGCGTTTGGCGACAGAAATCACTTGTCCACCGCTCGAAAATGGCCAAGTCTAAGCTGGCCTTTTTATTCCCTTGGAAGCAAACTATTTTACCCTCAAGCTTCTCATGGCTTTTTTCGATGGCTGTTGACAGCGGTGCTGGAATAGACAGGGTTCTGCTTGACGAGAAACGTTTCACCTCTGTGGCTGTCGAGGTGTAGCCCGTCGGTCCGCTCTGGCTTGCTGACGCTACGTGCCAGAAAGAGAAAACGCTTACAAGAAAGACGTGCCAGTTCATCTGTAAAAGCAAAAGGGCCTCGGTCTGGGATGTTTGGCTTTGACTAAAGCGACGGGCTCCTACTTATATACCGGTAGCTCGACGGATCCGAAGCTCGCTTTGATGAGCGTCTGCCCAGTACTAGGTAGCTGATTCTGGCTTCAGAGGAGTACGACTTCGTTACAAAGTGGAAAGCGAATAATACTCGCCGAAAAATCGCTGAGCAGTAAGAAATATCTGGTCGTTTCAATACGCCCCCGCCCCCCCCCCAAAAGGGCCCAGGCGAAGGATGTGGCCATGAAGCCAACGCACGCTCGGAATAGGTATGCTAATCTGAATTCTGGATCTTGGAAATACTGAGACAAGCTCAAAACTCTGGATCATTCAGGCTTCATTGTTCTCTGCAATCCAGAGGACATTTTTTAGCACTACAAGTCAAACAGATTGCTAGTACTGGTGACACGACAGAGTTACACTGCGTCACAATTCGAGCGAGGCGATGATTTCTTCTAGAACGAACATCAGATTATGGATATTGCAGCGACGTCCATTCCAGTTAGTTGAGTACTCCGCATTAATTTCTGTTATTGCTACCATAGTCGACTTTATCCTTCAGCAAGAAATAGCCATTATAGATTACACCCAGGCATGCTCTGGACATATCGATAGCACCGCTGCAGCTCAATAAGATCTCCCTTCCCTCCAAAAATACATAATAGAGCATAGTTGCGACATGCCGATATCATTCACTAGAAACGTCACCACATACACCATACCGGAAGCCCCAGAGAAGGTCTACATCAGTGTGCCAACATGGACAATGATGAGCTCGAATATGCAACGTACACCGACGGTGCCATGCCGGTTTTTGATACATGCGATGTAGTAAGGAGGAAAATCAGGAACTATCTAAAGAAGCCTGAGATGACAAAGACAGCTTTTCTGCGCCTTGTCTCAGAGAGTGTCCCTAGAAGCCTCAACTTTCAAGTTGGGCAACTTAATCGCTTCCTGGCAATGAAAGGTCCGAGAAGAGGCAATACCTGCGGTATTTACTACGCTGCGTATGTCCTTTTTGAGCTTGAACGCATACAGAACGGCAAGCCAAAGACTCGAGATCGCATTACTATGGAGGAGCTATACCCGTATGGCATGGACACTGAAAGCATCCGAAATCGGGCCTATGCTCCAGCGGATGCACAAGTTATCATAGATAGATTTGGCGTTGTGGAGATTAGGCGGAAAAACCATTAGAAATTAGGGATAGCTAAAACTTGGTATTTTTATGCTCAAAACCAGCTTGAGGTCGTACTCTGTGTCTTTTAAATCAGCCTTGCGCTGTAACAACTAAAAATGTGTGGCATTAGCGCTAGTTTACAGGCCCGCGGGCCTATTAATTAGTGTAACGACCTGGAAACGCCCACAAATACCGCCCATCTATAGTTAGCTGTTACAGCGCTCGCTAATTTTTTTAAGACAGAGAGTGTGACCTNGCCATGAAGCCAACACACGCTCGGAATAGGTATGCTAATCTGAATTCTGGATCTTGGAAATACTGAGACAAGCTCAAAACTCTGGATCATTCAGGCTTCATGGTTCTCTGCAATCCAGAGGACGCATTTTTTAGCACTACAAGTCAAACAGATTGCTAGTACTGGTATTAATAACACGCACAGAGTTACACTGCGTCACAATTCGAGCGAGGCGATGATTTCTTCTAGAACGAACATCAGATTATGGATATTGCAGCGACGTCCATTCCAGTTAGTTGAGTACTCCACATTAATTTCTGTTATTGCTACCATAGTCGACTTTATCCTTCAGCAAGAAATAGCCATTGTAGATTACACCCAGGCATGCTCTGGACATATCGATAGCAACGCTGCAGCTCAATAAGATCTCCTTTCCCTCCAAAAATACATAATAAAGCATAGTTGCGACATGCCGATATCATTCACTAGAAACGTCACCACATACACCATACCGGAAGCCCCAGAGAAGGTCTACATCAGTGTGCCAACATGGACAATGATGAGCTCGAATATGCAACGTACACCGACGGTGCCATGCCGGTTTTTGATACATGCGATGTAGTAAGGAGGAAAATCAGGAACTATCTAAAGAAGCCTGAGATGACAAAGACAGCTTTTCTGCGCCTTGTCTCAGAGAGTGTCCCTAGAAGCCTCAACTTTCAAGTTGGGCAACTTAATCGCTTCCTGGCAATGAAAGGTCCGAGAAGAGGCAATACCTGCGGTATTTACTACGCTGCGTATGTCCTTTTTGAGCTTGAACGCATACAGAACGGCAAGCCAAAGACTCGAGATCGCATTACTATGGAGGAGCTATACCCGTATGGCATGGACACTGAAAGCATCCGAAATCGGGCCTATGCTCCAGCGGATGCACAAGTTATCATAGATAGATTTGGCGTTGTGGAGATTAGGCGGAAAAACCATTAGAAATTAGGGATAGCTAAAACTTGGTATTTTTATGCTCAAAACCAGCTTGAGGTCGTACTCTGTGTCTTTTAAATCAGCCTTGCGCTGTAACAACTAAAAATGTGTGGCATTAGCGCTAGTTTACAGGCCCGCGGGCCTATTAATTAGTGTAACGACCTGGAAACGCCCACAAATACCGCCCATCTATAGTTAGCTGTTACAGCGCTCGCTAATTTTTAAAGACAGAGAGTGTGACCTCAAGCTGGTTTTGCACATAACAATATAGAGACTCTTACAATTATATCCTTTCGCGCAGAACCAGCTTCAACCCATACTCTCTATCTGTTAAAGTTGGTAGGGCTATAGCTAATTATGGGTGTTTGTTGGTTNGTCCGAGAAGAGGCAATACCTGCGGTATTTACTACGCTGCGTATGTCCTTTTTGAGCTTGAACGCATACAGAACGGCAAGCCAAAGACTCGAGATCGCATTACTATGGAGGAGCTATACCCGTATGGCATGGACACTGAAAGCATCCGAAATCGGGCCTATGCTCCAGCGGATGCACAAGTTATCATAGATAGATTTGGCGTTGTGGAGATTAGGCGGAAAAACCATTAGAAATTAGGGATAGCTAAAACTTGGTATTTTTATGCTCAAAACCAGCTTGAGGTCGTACTCTGTGTCTTTTAAATCAGCCTTGCGCTGTAACAACTAAAAATGTGTGGCATTAGCGCTAGTTTACAGGCCCGCGGGCCTATTAATTAGTGTAACGACCTGGAAACGCCCACAAATACCGCCCATCTATAGTTAGCTGTTACAGCGCTCGCTAATTTTTTTAAGACAGAGAGTGTGACCTCAAGCTGGTTGCACATAACAATATAGAGAGGTACAACACATACAATGTTATATTGTAAGTACTCTTACAATTATATCCTTTCGCGCAAAACCAGCTTCAACCCATACTCTCTATCTGTTAAAGTTGGTAGGGCTTTAGCTAATTATGGGTGTTTGTTGGTTAGCGGGTGTTTCCAGGTCCGCCCACCTAAGGCATCTGTTGCTTAGCGTGACAGCCACTAGTTATCGCCTGGTTTTAGCTGTTCTAGCGCCCGCCGACTTTAGCAGAAAGAGACTATGGTGAGGCTGGTTCTGCACAAAACAATACATAAATGAACATTGCATTTAACTATTAATATCACGACAAAACATAGGTAGGGCTTAACCTTTCTGCGGCTCTGAGACACACCACGCCACTTTCTCGACCCCAACCCCGTCTGGAAGCACGGCAGCAAAACCTCCGGTGAACACTAACATATTATCCTGTCCCTCAACGCAGTTGTGCAAGGTTCGACTTGGATCAGAATAGAAGATGACCGCCGTAGTTTGAGCCCCTTGCACCGATTTAGCGAGACACCCGATATCCTCAACCTCTTTAGGCCAGAATTGTCCATCGTGAAGTCCAACGTAGAGACATGTGTTTGTGGACGGAATCGTCACTTTCATTTTGGCATGGTCAAAAATAGCGTCAGAATGAAGAGACTCCTTAAATTCTCGGATATAGTTTTCACCAAGGATATCTTCGAGCTTTTCCGGTAGGTCTGGCTTGTTCTTCACGACGCCAAACACGAAATTGAAGCCTTCGCTTTCTTCAAGCTTGAGTTCGTTAGTCTTGGGTACGTCGGCCTTGGTTTCGTCTGCCTTGGTTTCGTCGGCCTTGATCTCGTCGACCTTCGTTTCGTCGGCCTTAGGCTCGTCGGCCTTGGGCTCGTCGGCCTTGGGTTCATCGACCTTGGGTTCATCGACCTTGGGATCATCGACCTTGGGATCATCGACCTTGGGTTCATCGACCTTGGGCTCCTCCGCCTTGGGTTCATCGACCTTGGGATCATCGACCTTGGGATCATCGACCTTGGGCTCCTCCGCCTTGGGTTTCTCAACTTGGATTTCGTCAGCCTTGGGCTCCTCGGCCTTGGCCTCGTCGGCCTTGTCAATCTCTTGCTGCAATAGACTGTATCCGCCCAAGACTGGCGTAAGACCGTTGTCTAGCAGCTTTTCAAGATAGTCGTCCTTTGGCCAGATCAGCCGCCAAGACTTCTTCCAGATGCGACCGCTTGCTTCCTCTTCCACGAATAGGCTCATTGTGTCGGATGTCTAATCAATATTGTCTCAGCCCAATGTCCACGGAAATCAGGCCAGTCTTATAGACTTAGAGCCCAGCATTTTCGTCCATGCGAAGAAATACGTCAGCCTGTTGGGAGGTGAATTGTGGCTGGAGCTGTTTTCAGCCTGTCATGCAGCTCCAGGTCGCTCGATCTGCTCAGTCCGCTGCAGCTGCTTCCTGCCGTAGCAAAAACTCCAACTATGCACTACGGGTCACAGAATTGCAGTCATGATACGACCCGCACCAGCTCTTGCCTGGTCGGGTTACAACCAACAGCACTATTGAGCGACAATTCAACGCTGCAGTACTGCATCTAGTTTTTGCGCACAATGAGTGCTGGGCAGCTGCGCATGGGCATGTACCGAGCCAATTTTATCAAGCATTTGATGAGGTAGGTAGCAGTTGGAACGCAAACCCATCGCTAGTGCTCTTGGTTACCGTCCTCAAGTACATGTCTTGACGCTGCAAATGCCTCGACGAGATGAAACTCATGTCAAAAAAGGACATTTATTTCGCCTTCCAGTGTACAAACACAGATTTTTTATTACGCATTGACAGTTGGGAAAAGAAATTGGGTCACATTGCTATTCAATGTCCTGGTCTAGCCTGGAACTCTCCTCATCTCCGACCGACGCTTCAGAATCATCGGAGAACAGCATCTCTTGCTCACGGTCCGGATCTCTAACGCACCAGATGCTGTCTTCCTTCTGTAACCGCAAGATGTCATCCTCTAGTTTTTCTTTCTGGCTACGGAGGGCCTTGACCGCGCGGTCTAGCGCAACGTATTCCTCCTGCAGCATTTCAAGCTCTGTGAGCCGCGACTTTATGACAGCCAGTTGTTCGTCCTCTACAGCACGTAGCCGCTCCGAACTGTCTGCACCGTGCAAATGCACGGCATCATACACCGCGGTGATGTTATTGGTGCAATGTTTCACTCTGCTTTGCAACTGTGCGACGTCTATGCCCAGCCTACCAAAGCTGTCCCACATGTCCTTTGCTGCGATGGTCGATCTTGTGCCTGTAGGCAGAGCAAGGAGGACTTCAGAGGCATCAGTCGTACCGCATGTGTCTTGAACGAAGAATATCGATAAGGTAATGGCAAAATGTGATGTTTTGCCGTCCATTGTATGCAAAGTATGGCTTACGGCTTTGCCTTTGGTCGGGCGCTTGCGGTTATGTATACATTACGACTGACACACTAAAAGGCATAGACAGTAGAAACGGCGTAGATGAGCCAGTTTCTACTGTTTAACTACTAATCTCTCCGAGCTCCATTCTCTTGATGCTAGATCTGGACACAGAAAATGGATTTTAAGGGAGAACACATATAAGTCGGACCACTTCACATGTACTAAACAGTAATGCAATGCTGGCTCGCCTACAACAGCCGAAACTACTACAGATGAGCCGAGAACTACTAGATTGGCTGAGAACCGATGCTATGAAGGTTGCAAGCGAAAGTCCTCGTGTCGTCGCGTCTTTCCGTGCGATATCGTGGTGTATCACGCTGTGGCAAAGCGTATACAGGATGATCGCGGCACTGCCACTTGCGCGAGCTGGGCGATGTTTCATGGCTGCCATGACTTTTGCGTATACGCATGTGACAAGACGGCTGGCCGCGAAGATTTTCTTGACAACAATATATCTCTGGCTAGCACGAGTGGTATTCATCGCGGCCGTATGGTCACTTGCCTGGTTAGTTGTCAAGGTCACACTCGTGATGCCTCTTCGATGGTTTTCATGGCTTGTACAATAAGCTGTGTACCGGTAGCACCTTGTTGATCAAAGAAAGAACAAACATGCCAGGTGCAAAGAGCAACATTTGAACTGCCACTCTTTTGCTATGTAGTTAATTCGTTCAGAATGGGGCGGGTCTTGCTCGAGCAAATAAAATCATCTACTAGCCTAAATCAGCCCTTAACTTAGGCAAATGCAGAACTACAGATTCAATGTTTCATCTTGATCTCCGGTGACGGAGTCTTAACGCCCAAAAGACATAATTTTCACGGGATGCATTCACTCCCGGGACTCATCTGCTCTCGGGACACAATCACTCCCGTGACACAATCATACCCGGGACACAATCACTCCTGGGATTCGTCCATTCCCGGGACTTATCCACTCCCGGGACTCATCTCCTCTCGGGACACAATCACTCCCGGGATTCATCCATTCCTGGGACACAATCATTCCCGGGATTCATCCATTTCCGGGACACAATCACTCCCGGGACACAATCACTCCTGGGATTCATCCATTCCCGGGACTTATCCACTCCCGGGACTCATCTGCTCTCGGGACACAATCACTCCCGGGACACAATCACTCCTGGGATTCATCCATTCCCGGGACTTATCCCCTCCCGGGACTCATCTACTCCGGGGACTTACTCACTCCCAGGACTTACCCACTCCTGGGACTCATCTACTCCCGGGATCTCTACGTCAATCCCAGGATCTCTGCATCAATCCTAGGATCTCTGCGTCAATCCCAGGACCGCTGCGTCAATCCCAGGATCTTGGCATCAGTCCCGGGATCTTTTCGTTAGTCCTAGGCCAGAATCTTTATCCTAAGATAAAGTTTATTGTCCCAGGAGCTAGCTGCCATCCCGGGACTTGTTTGCCATCCCAGGACTTGTTTGCCATCCCAGGACTTGTTTGCCATCCCAGGACTTGTTTGCCATCCCAGGACTTGTTTGCCATCCCAGGACTTGTTTGCCATCCCAGGACTTGTTTGCCATCCCAGGACTTGTTTGCCATCCCAGGACTTGTTTGCCATCCCAGGACTTGTTTGCCATCCCAGGACTTGTTTGCCATCCCAGGACTTGTTTGCCATCCCAGGACTTGTTTGCCATCCCAGGACTTGTTTGCCATCCCAGGACTTGTTTGCCATCCCAGGACTTGTTTGCCATCCCAGGACTTGTTTGCCATCCCAGGACTTGTTTGCCATCCCAGGACTTGTTTGCCATCCCAGGACTTGTTTGCCATCCCAGGACTTGTTTGCCATCCCAGGACTTGCCTGTCCCTCACTTCATTCATTCATTCATTCATTCATTCATTTATTCATAGACTGTCCCAGCCGCCTTTGTTGGCAGCTATGCAGCGTTCTATCTACCTACAGATTCGCGATCCGGTCTCGACGACAAAGTTTCGGTCTCGTCAACTTTCGCTTTGTCGTCGCTTCGGATCACTCTATCATACAGGTGGTCAATGGTGACAGTTCGGTATCTCTGACTTGTCAGGCCTTTCCTGGCCCTCCTCAGCTTCTATTTACACAAAATCACTCGTCTTCGCTATGTGTATTGGAGTACTGTCGACGGGACTGCCTGGAACTGGCCCAGAAGTCCCGTTCGTATCATCATCTTGGCTGCTTGTACTGCCATGGACGAGCTACAGAGTATGCGTTTGAGGTCAACCCATGGCCGCTTGCCTGCCCACATCTTGTCTCTCTCATCCGCCCAATCTCTGCACTCCAGCAGGATGTGGCGTACGGTTTGGGGGCCGTAACCGCATGGGCACTGGTCCGAATCCGCCTTGTTGATGGAGTGTAAATATGCTCCCAGGCCGATCTTGCCGGTGCGCATTTGGGTGATGACTGAGCTGATGGCTCTGTGTGTTCTGATGTGTGTGGAGAGTATCGCCTTGCCCGGTCCGACGCCAAGGTTGAAAAGGTCGCGTCCATGTTTGTCGGTCGTCAGGCTTGGGCCCATTCCGCTCCCATCGCTTGTCGAGGATTTTTCCTTGTGGTGGCCAGAAGGGACCAGGGCTCCGTAGTGTTCGGTGGCGCCAAATTGGGATCAGCGGCCTCTTTGGCTGCTTGGTCGGCAGCCTCGTTTAAGTTGTAAATAACTGTTTACAGGCACTCCGACATGTGCGGGGATCCAGCGCTAAAACCTGTAGGTATGGTCTCAATGAGGATATACTGTATGTACTGGCCGGATGGATGTTTCGGGTTCAGGACGGCTTGAAGCATCGCCTGGTTGTCGGTGAATATGGCACACCGGCCAGGAGTGGCCCCTGCCTTGTGCACCTCGCGAACCAGCTGCAGAGCCAGATCCAGTCCACGAAGCTCTGCCGCATATACCGCGGACACGTCGGAGGTAGTTACTCATATACTGAGTCCGCTTTTTGGTGCTGTCGTCAAACTGGAGCTCAAAGTCTGTCCTTTTTGGACCCGAAAACTGAAAGTGTTGTCACATTGCATATACTTATTGACCAGCAGCCTCAATCTGCCCTAGCACAGAATCGTTGTGAAACAGTATAAATGAGGCCCTCTCCTTCAATTCTACCCAGCTTCTTTGTTATTCATCAAAATACTATCATGGCCCCCAAAATTGAGCGTAAACCAAAAAGCCCCGAGGCGGCGCAAGACCCTGATAAGCAGCGACGCTTGCGGCTAGCTTATAGTAATAAGCTTGCGTTACTAAACGCAGTAGTAAATACTCCTCAATATGCACTAGCAAAAAAAGAGGTGGACGATTTGGTAGACCAGATGGAATGGGAGCCCGACCCAACTCCCGTACAGCATTCCAACGAGCAAAGCCCCCCGCCCGCAGGTGGAGCTGGAGAGCAGCCATTCAACAACGGGCAAAGCCCCCCGCCCGCAGGACAGCAGCCATTCAATGGGCAGAGCCCCCCGCCCGTAGGACAGCAGCCATTCAACAACGGGCAAACCCCCCCACCTACGGGCGAAACAGGACAGCAGCCGTTGTATAGTGGTGAAAGCCCCCCGCCCGCAGGACATCAGACATTTCACAACAGCCTCACCCCCTCTCCAGCTCCTTCTGATTTTATGGAAGAGTATGGCCAGTATGACGTCGATACTATTACGGTCTCTTTTGATAATCTCACTGTCGACAACGAAAATGGTACGCACCTCGGCTACCTGAATCGTGGTGGGCCCGGCTTCTATAACGTCTATCAGCTGGGCGGCGACGGGCAATTCAAAAGGTACTACACAAAACGGGCCGCAACCAAAAGCGGAATTGATCTCAAAGACGCGCGGGAGCCAATGGAGACATACGAGGGCACAATCGCTATTCAAGGCGTTGTGATAGGTCCAGGCGCCGACATCTCCGCACTCATCCCATCACGATGGCCATGTAAGCAGGGCAAGTACGGAGAAATAAGACTTCCAGCTCCGTGGTGCCTGGTGAAAGTGGTTCCCGACTCCCAGAGAGACGGCCCGTCTTACTGGATGACGCGTGGCTGGGTTCGGCAGAAATACGGGAAGAATCCATTGATCGTAGCTGATAAAGACTACGTTTATAATGGTAAAACAGTCGTTGAGTGCGGAACCGAAATTGGGTACGCGGATCTTGAAATTATTAGTTCGTACATCGCGAATCAGGTAAACTATGGCCGGCAGCCTCGCTTTGCTCCTGGCACTTTCCGCAAGTCGCCATCTCTAGACCGGGAAGTGGTGCCACCCCCTCCGCCACCCCCCGTAACAACTAAACAGCCCGCGCCAGGTGTCCAGTTTTCAGCTCGACCTGCCACTCGACTTAGTCCTCAGATTCCCCCGTCTCAGGGTTACCAGGCTCCGGTGCAGCCAGGTCAGGTTATATACTCCAACACCCAGCCCCANCAACAGGCAAACCCCCCCACCTACGGGCGAAACAGGACAGCAGCCGTTGTATAGTGGTGAAAGCCCCCCGCCAGCAGGACATCAGACATATCACAACAGCCTCACCCCCTCTCCAGCTCCTTCTGATTTTATGGAAGAGTATGGCCAGTATGACGTCGATACTATTACGGTCTCTTTTGATAATCTCACTGTCGACAACGAAAATGGTACGCACCTCGGCTACCTGAATCGTGGTGGGCCCGGCTTCTATAACGTCTATCAGCTGGGCGGCGACGGGCAATTCAAAAGGTACTACACAAAACGGGCCGCAACCAAAAGCGGAATTGATCTCAAAGACGCGCGGGAGCCAATGGAGACATACCAGGGCATGATCGCTCTTCAAGGCGTTGTGGTAGGTCCAGGCGCCGGCATCTCCGCACTCATCCCATCACAATGGCCATGTAAGCGGGGCAAGTACGGAGAAAGTAGACTTCCAGCTCCGTGGTGCCTAGTGAAAGTGGTCCCCTACTCCCAGAGAGACGGCCCGTCTTACTGGATGACGCGTGGCTGGGTTCGGCAGAGATACGGGAAGAATCCATTGATCGTAGCTGATAAAGACTACGTTTATAAAGGTAAAACAGTCGTTGAGTGCGGAACCGAAATTGGGTACGCGGATCTTGAAATTATTAGTTCGTACATCGCGAATCAGGTAAACTATGGCCGGCAGCCTCGCTTTGCTCCTGGCACTTTCCGCAAGTCGCCATCTCTAGACCGGGAAGTGGTGCCACCCCCTCCGCCACCCCCCGTAACAACTGAACAGCCCGCGCCGGGTGTCCAGTTCGCAGCCCGACCTGCCACTCGACTCAGTCCCCAGATCGCCCAGTCTCAGTACTCTCAGGCCCCGGTGCAGCCAGGTCAGGTTATGCACCCAAACACCCAGCCTCAGGCTTCCCAGCCTCAGTACTACCAGGCTCCTGCGCAGCCAGGCCATGTTGTGTATCCCTGTCTGCCGGCCGCCCAAGCTGCCGCTCCTCAGTGGGTCCCAGCCCAGGCGCAGCCGGGACAGCCTGTGTACCCCAACAACCAGCTCCAGGCTGTCCAGGCGTCCTGGTCCCCAGCCCCGACGGCACAGCCAGGCCAGCCGGACCCGGTCGCGCAGCTTATGGCTCACCAGTACTGGACGGCTGGTCCGCCGGTGATCAAGCAAGAGGTAGTAGCATAATGCTCAAAAGTAGCTCAGACGGACAGTACAAAGGATTCAACATCCAGTAGCTGTAGCATTTGTCTAGTATAGTGTCGTAATCAAGAATTGTTTCGTATTTTCCTTCTATCGCGTATTTTATGTGAGTTACTGCAAAGCCGTTGCCAGGTTGAAGTGGCATATTTACGCCATACGATTTGCAAGTTTTATTTATTTTTGGAGTCTAGCTGGAAGTGCGCAGATACTCAAGATGCTGGTGAATAGCACTGCTATCGTAATTCCCGTCGACCAGCAGTACCGTGTTACTTCCTACCCCTATCGTGCACGCATAGCAATCCTCCGGCGTGATGGCCCCCCGCAAGTCGCCATCTCTAGACCCCCTCCGCCACCCCCCGTAACAACTGAACAGCCCGCGCCAGGTGTCCAGTTTTCAGCCCGACCTGTCACTCGACTTTTCCCTCAGATTCCCCCGTCTCAGGGTTATCAGGCTCCGGTGCAGCCAGGTCAGGTTATATACTCCAACACCCAGCCCCAGAGTTACCAGGCTCCGGTGCAGCCAGGTCAGGTTATATACTCCAACACCCAGCCCCAAGGTTACCAGGCTCCGGCGCAACCAGGCCATGTTGTGTATCCCTGTCTCCGGGCTGAAGCTGCTCAGTGGATTTCAGCCCAGGGGCAGCCTGTTTACCCCAACAACCAGCCCCAGGCTGTCCCGGGGTCATGGTCCCCGTCCCCAGCCCCGACAGCGCAGCCTGGCCCGGTGATTTATGCCGACAACGGAGCTCCTGCGGACCCGGTCGCACAGCTTCTGCATCATGGGTACTGGACCAGCAATTCGCAATCGCAGCCGATCAAGCAAGAGGCAGCATGATGCTCAAAAATGGCTCAGGCGGACAGCACAAAAGATTCAACATCAAGTAGCTATAGCATTTTAATAGAATAGTGTCGTAATCAACTTCGTTCAGTATTCGGCTTCTATCGTGTACTTTAAGAAGTTCCTGCAAAACGGTTGCCGGGATTGAAATGGCACATGTACGTAACACAATTTGCAAACAACTTTTATTCTTTGTTGAGTCTAGCTGGGAGTGTGCAGATACTCCAGATGTTGGTGAATAGCACTGCTATCGTAATTCCCGTCGACTAGCAATACCGTGTTGCTTCCTGCACCTATCGTGCACGCATAGCAATCCTCGGGTGTGATGGCCCCAGTCCTGCCTTCAGTGCTGAGAGCTCTAAGAGACCAACCAAGGCTGCAGAGCTTCATCGCCATGTGCTCTAGGTTTTCTCTGGTGGCCGGCTGAACTTTCTCCAAGGTTTTCCATTGATGGTCAACCAGCGTCACAAAGAACACACAATCTGGCGAGAAGCTCGAGGGGTCCTCCTCACCCGCTTCGCCAGGCCGCCCTGGTCCTTCTACGCCCGGGTGGCAACTCTCCGTGGGGCTATCGAGTCTGACTTCTTCGGGACTTCTTTCTATGTGATCTCCTGCGCCCGTCATGTCTACGGCCGCGCCAAAGAAGGCTTGACACAGAGACTGCACGCGGATGGACGTGGTTTCGTGCAAGTCCTTCATCAGTGACGGCATGGAAATATGACCGCTTAAATGTTCTCTGTCACGTTCAAAAGACAGTAGGTCGGGAAAACCAGCGACATAACGCGATCTATGCGGCGTGCCGCTAAAGAGTGGACCGCGTTGCGCCGGGCGTGGCAGTGCGGTGATCCCACGGCATACCTTTGACATGGCATTTTGTATGTATTCTACATGGGAGCGATCAACTGCATAGGCAGAAGGGTTGCGCGCCCTCATCAGCGCATGCTTCGCAATGACCATCTCTGCTGGCATCTCTCTGAGCTTAGTGATCTTTTTAGAATCAAAACCCAAAGTATGGGCTAATGTCGCAAAGACATGCAGCCTCTCTTCGTCTGCCGGTCCAGGTCTTTGTTTGGCGAGAAGGCGATTTTCTGGCCTTGTCGGCGGTCGCGCTAGGTCGGTGTACTGTAGCAGAAGAAAGCGCCACAACAATTCTCTAGCAGTCTCGAAATCTGTGGACTTGGTGTATATCTTACGCAGCATGTGGTCGCACGATGTTTTTGGCTTCTTATCTGCAATGTGGTATATGCAGGGGACAACCTCTTCCATGAAGCGGCAATCGTCGAAGAACGTGTTCAAGGAGGGGACCACCAGTACTGGCAGTTTTTTGAGGCGCCCCAGCAGGCCCGCACGCCACTGTGAGTCCGCGCCGGGGCACAACTTCCCGTCAGTGATGAGCGCGGCAATCTCGTCTGCGTCTTTCTCAGAGTATGTGGGGCACTTGCCCTCCAGCAAGAGTACGTCAAGCTCGGTCAACGCCCTGCCGTCCGCAATCTGCTTGAAGGTAGCGAGTATGTGGTTCCAGTACGACTGGACCTGCTTCGGACCGTTCAGCTAGATGCTAGGACTGCCCTCCCATAGGGCAATTTATGTGTCAACACTTACCTCAAAAGCCCCGAAAGCAATGATTTTGTGCATCAACTTCAGCCAGAACCCCGCTCGCAGGGCGTCTACAGCGAGCAGGGGATCAAGTGCCTCCGCATACTCTCGTCTTTTGAGAATTCGTATCGCGCAGTGTTGTGCGTGCTCTGTAGAGAACTTCGACAGCCAAAACTCCTTACCCTCCTCGTCTCGTTCAAGATCACAACGGCGAAGCTCGCAGTAGGTCTTGGTGTCCTTCTGACGCTTGATCCACTCTGGTGAGTTGATCTTCTTCTGTCCCTGGGGCATTGTGCTGCTGCTGGACCATGATGGCTGCTGTTTCTCAGGATCTCGTCCGTTTATATTGTGCCGACGGCGCATCAGGAGCCGGAAGCAGCTGTGCTGGGAGGTACAAAGTCTGCGGAGCAGCACCACGGCAGTGACAATTCTGCGAGCAGCGAACCAGCACCATGAGCCAAAGACCGATGACGCAGATCTTTGTGGGAGATGGAAGCGGCCAGCCCAAACGTGCAGGTGACTACCATGGCGATGTTCCTTCTCTACCGGCGGAAAAACGGCGAGCACCTCTCGGAGCTGTACAGAGACCCCGAGTCGCGGCCAGGCCAATCGTGTCCAAGCCAATAGCGGCCAAATCAACAGCAGCCACACCATTGACGGCCACACCGATAACTGCCAAATCGACAGCGTCCCAGCCAGTATTGGAAGCAGTATTGCCTAGAGTCGCTGCCACGAAACAGGTCGTCGCTGTTCGAGCCCCGATCGAGGGAGATCCGTGGGCGAAGAAGTACAAAAAAGCGTATACCATTCTGGATTTCGATGGCGATGCTACCATTGCTGCGAGCGACAGTCGCATCGCGCTTATTCGGCAATTTTCTGACTCTGACCAGCGCGCTGGTCAGTATTACTTGCAACTCCAGCATAGAAACATTGTCGAGGTGGTGGAAGCCTTCAGCAGCCAGAACTCCCTCTACATCGTGATGGAGGGAATGACTCTGTGTCTGTATCACCTTGTTCGCTGCCCGACGTATCCCAATGACGTGCAGCTGCGTTCGAGTCTAGTTCAGGCATGATGATTCGGCTCGCATGGGTTGCTCTCCTTGCTGACATTGTTAGATTTTGGACGGATTGGGTTTCCTCCACGAGACCTATCTGGGCTACAATCGTCTTCGGTGCAAGAACATACTCGTAGACCATTGGGGGAACGTGAAGCTGAGTAGGCTGACCTCGACAACGCAGAGCAGAGAACAGACGCTGACTTGCAAAGCCAACCTAGAAAAGCTCAGGCCCTTGACTTCCGAGATAGAAAAAAGCGACGCGGCTTCGGTGGGTGAAGTGGCGCTGTACCTCATGCAAAAAGACGCTGGTCCTGGTGTTCGCGACAGCGCTCAATGGTACGAGTTTCTGAACTTTGTTGCCTGCGCTCCCACTGCAAGGGGTGTCGCCCAGCTGCGTAAAGTGAGTGCAGCACGCCCGCACGAGATGAATACACTGACGTAAAAGGATCCAATTCTGGCCGACCTGCCCGAAGATCATAAAACGCAGCTTGCTACTCTCGTCCTCGCCGCTGAGGTGGCTAGCCTAAGACTCTATAAAATAGCCGAAGAGCCCTAGCAGAACCCTCGAGGAATGTAGCCCACCATGCGTGCGCTGCTTTTATACGAAATATATGCCATTGCCTTGCTTGCTGTCTCCGTTCTTCTTTTAATCCGGGCTGTGCCGATATGCAGTCTACTTGTAGCAATCTGCCGGTTTGCGGCACCACTGTGGTGCGTGCCCCGCCGCGTTGCTCACAAACTGCAGTTTCGTCGGCTGATACGGCGATACTTCCTTATCGGTCCATGGTACATCTGTAAAGTTTTGGCGTTGTTGTTGTTTCTTGCCTTAAATGGGGCCGTCCTGTCGCTCCAGATCAGAAAAACAGGAACAGCGACGTTTTCGGTGCTGTTCACGACTCTGTCCGACGCGACAGTCCGGGCCAAGTACCTTGCTCTACTCAACCTAACCATCATCTATCTCTCTCCGCATCACTATGGACTCGCGGACGTGTTTGGGTTATCGCTGCAGCTATTTCGACAAATCCACCGGGTGGCAGGATTGGTATCCTCGTGCCTCATTCTATTTCCCGTAGTCGTGGCGCTGGTGGACGACCCCCACAGTTTCACGAACACGGATGAGGGCAAGATGGGGCTCATGGTACGTTTCTGTCCCACGAAGAACTATTTCCGAATTCTTTCTTACTCTTCAGATTATCGTCTGCATGGGTGTTTTCGTTGCGGCGTCGCTCGTCAAACCAGTCGCGTACGAGATCTTTCTCAAAATACACGAGCTCTCGGCAGCGGTACTTGCATACCTACTGCTGAGCCAGGTACTCGCGGATGCGAACTTCAACCGGCTGTCTTTATACATCTACGGTGGCGTTTCGGGCCTACTGAATGTGTTTTTTCTCAGTCGGTATGGTTATCACAACTTTGCGGGAGGGCGCTGGTCAAGTCTTGTCTATTCTGAGATTGCGACGTCGAAGATCCATGGTCAATGGTGGCTTCACCTGGAAGTCAGAGCACCGCGACGAGTTCATGTAAAGCCTGGCCAGTATATAAACGTGTGGATTCCAGGCGTCCAACTTCTGTCTAGCCATCCGTTTGCGACCACGGTAACAGACGCGGAGCAGCGCACAGTATTCCACGTATTTGTCCAAGCAGAAAGAGGCATTACAAAGACTCTGACGAAGCCAATTCTCTCTTCGACGTCGCCAGCCCACGACGTCGAAAACCAAGCCGTTGTGGTCAGTCTGAGGAAGGGGAAAGTCGTTCAGACAAGTCAGACCATCGATCCGGCTAGCGTTCTCCCGCGCATTGCCTTGTTCACCGGCCCTCATGGCAGGAGCGTGGACCACAGACAATTTGAAAGGGTGGTTCTAGTAGCAAGCGGTTGCGGCTACTGGTGCTTGGATGGATATTTGGAAGACATGCTGCGCACTGAGCCTGGCAGTACCAAAACACAAAAGATTGTGCTAGTCTACAAAGGCACTCCGTGTAAGTCCGGTTGTAAAGTTTGGAATCTACGCGGCTAACGCTGAGAGAAGCACTGATGATACAGAACGCGATCAACAAGAGGCTGCGGGCTGACACACCCTGTAAGTCCCGTTTCAGGATTCGAAGATCGCGAAGCTAACGCTAAGAAAAGTACTGACGACGAAGGGCGCGTCTGAAGTGAAGCTGTCTACTAACGCATCGAGTAAGCCCCGTTTCAGGACTTGCGTTCCATGCAGCTAACGTTGAGAAAAGCACTGGTAATGGAGGACACGTCCGAAGAGAAGCTGTGGGACGACGCATCGAGTAAGTCCCGTTTGGACTTGATTTTCTTGCAGCTAATGCCGAGAAAAGCACTGGTGATGGAGGATGCGATTGATATGAGGTCGCGGGAAAACAGGAACACATTTGACAACAGCATGGTATGGACAATCATGACCTCTCGCTACGGGGGCTAATCTTGCACACAGAAACTGCGCCTACGAGTCATGATCTATCCGGCTGACCGTGGAGAAAAGGTGGGTGACGGCAAATTCAGGCACGTGGAGAAATTGGACAGCAAAGACAAGAACAAAGCCAAGATGGAGCACATGGGCACGTCAATGATGAGCAACATAGACAACACGGACGAGGTAGCCGGGCTCCGCGACGACAACGCGGGCCGTGTCTCGAATCTGGCAAAGGCTCCTGTTCTCAAAGACGTGGTGGAAGATCCTAGCGGGGTTGAGAGCGGTGTGAAGTTGACGACAAGCCAGAGCTCCTTCATCAAAGATGAGGATGCTGACGACATCAGTACCTTGATCTTAGTATCTGCCGAAAGCCAAATTGTTGAGGAACTGAAACAGGCCGTGGCCACGTCAAAGAAGAGGCTCCATCTACACGTGCTAGATTTCACTCCGCCAAAGTCTTTAGAATGCATTGATGACGACACTCCAACTTTGGAAATCAAGAGAGTAGTCTAACTTATTAATACTATGCTTAAGCATCTTGCCATAATAATGTATTGTGAGCACTCTTAAGTGATGCATGACCGTAGATTCAGTAGTGGCTGGTTGCCCAGAAATTAGCAACCTCTCCGCCGGCTGACTGCACATAATAAAAGCTGCGCGCAGCAACTGGCTCCTCGTATAAATCGGTAGCTATAAGATTCTGATAGCCTTTGAGGGCTTTTATATGCCCTGTCTCTGCTTTTGCCAGTAGTCGTCAACAAGGGCGTGGCTGGGTAAGTCCCGATCTAATATCCAGCCAGGGCAGAGGAACCCTTCCCAGAGAACTGCGTAGTACACATCTCCACAGTCGTCCTCATGGTGTCCAACTATTTTTTTGATCTTACTATGCTCCGAATCGCCAACTCGCGGTCTTTGCCCGATGTCGTACCAGAGCTCAAGCGACAAGCCAGTGTCGAGAACCCAGAGCAGCGCCGGCGGGGGCAGCGGCCAGTCGTTCTCGTCTACTATCTCAGCCAGTACGCCCTTAAATACGTAGGAAGATATTTCAACTGTCAGAAGCGTCTCGACAAGGTACAAATTGGAGGACCACGGGCAGATGATATGTCGCCGCCGAGGCAGGTCGCGATGGAAAGTCATTGGAATGGGCAGAAGACAGTCACCGAGGAAGATGGAGGATGTTGGTGCATGCAGCAGTGGGCTATTATGTCGCTTTATAACACTACGCTACGACAAGGGCAGGTGTCGCGCAGCCAAATCCGACCGTCACGGGGAGCTCATAAGCAGGTCTTCTCCCAGCGGAAAACATTTCGGCTCAAATCGCATCAGCTACACCATGGAACAGACAAGCCTCTCCAGTTCCGATGCGCAGTTGATTGTAAGCACATTGACGTCCATCTGGACCGAAAGCGTTGCTGTGTCCGCCTGTGCAGCCGGCTGGCCTTCCCTTATGCCCTCTGCTTTACCCTCAAACCTGACTACTGCCGTGTCTTCCGCGAACGTTAGCGCCAACACCACAACAAGCGCGTCCGCGCCCTCTGGTGCGCCCCTCTGGCCGGGAAACAGTTCTTTGGTCACTGCACTTCCCTCCTCAGCACCTTCCGCATCTTGGATATCGTCGGGGCCGCCAGTGCCAACCAAGCCACTGGCCAGCACCGCCTCCAGCGCCGGGATGAGCTTCCTCGCTGTCACCCTCGCCGCAGCTGCATTGACTCTTCTTGCACCGTACGGACTGTAGTTATGCTGCTCACTACATAGATGCGCGAGCTTTAGCATGCTTGCGCCAATTCAGATACATATGTTAAAGAGGCTACTAGCTATCTTGCTTTCGGCAGTTCTGCGTGAACGAAATCGTGAACAAAATCGTGAATGATCCGCGTTAACAGCTCCCGTTCCCTCCCCGACCGCGACCGCCACACACAGCACACGTCACTCCGCTCCGCCTGCCAAGCAGACGCAGCTTCCCTCGCAGATCCGAACTCCCATAGCAGCATCTCCACCGAGATGGTTTGTGCAATCCCTGGTGCACACCAGGCATCGCCTCTGATACATCGGCGACCGGATGTTCACCTCCGTCGCAACCGCTCATTCCTTTCCACAACGAGCGGCCTGTCATATGGAACAAGGCATCCATACACATGCATCCGTCGGACTGCGACACTCATCCCTGAGGGCTATTGAAGTGGAAGAATGGTTAATGCGAACGCCAGATTTTGAACTGAGTATATATACAGGCACCTCCGCCATCAGACCTGAGCGAGGCCACAGAACTTTCTCTCCTCAAACTGCACACGACAATCATGACAACAGGCTCGTATTCAAACCCCATCATAGTTGACGGCGAGGACGCTCGCAACGGAACCTGCGCTAGCCGACGATGTCACAACCTCCCCGCCTTCGATCTCAGCATTCTGCGCCCGCGCCAACAAGAATCGTATTGTCTCCCAGATCTGTTCCATCCCGCAAGATATGGCATAAGGAGCCGTCGAACTTCGAGAAAAGCGCTTGGGAGGCAGCGTTCACCTTCAAGCCCAACGAAGGCACGCCCTAACGGAATCAGCACAAAGGCTATGACATTGGAAGGGATTTCGCGCAACAAGACCATCAAATCGGCTCGTCGAAAGCTGGCGCCCTCTCGATCAATTTCCGAGTTGCCTCACTGCAGCTGCACCGAGTACGAAGGCTGCGCTGCGTCGTGCCAGAATCGCGCGATGTGCTATGACTGTAACGAAACGAACTGCCGGATCGGACCGCGCTGTACCAATCGTCTCGCCAGAAAGGTTGAGGCCCGATGCAAGGTACTTCCGGCGGGCGACAAAGGATTGGGGCTCTTCGCCGACGAACCGATACGTCGAAATCAGCTCGTGGCACAATACACCGGCGAGGTCATTACGATGAGCGAGTGCCGGGAGCGCTACTGCTCAATATACAGCAGCCGCCAGGTTAGTCCCAGGACCCCTCACTGGATCGAGCGAAAGCTAACGACCCCCAACGCGACAGGTGCATTACGTAATGTACCTGGGTATGGGTCTTGCCTGCGACGCGACCAGCATCGGCGGCAAGGCCCGTTTTTTAAATCACAGCTGCGACCCTAACTGCGTCGTGCGAAAGCAGGAGGTTTCGGGTATACCGTGCTTGTTCGTCTTCGCGAAGCGGCACGTGGAAGCTGACGACGAGCTCACTCTGGACTACAAGTTTTCATCGTTTCCAGGGGCCGCCAAGCAGCCTTGCCACTGCGGTGCACAAAGATGTCGCGGCTTTCTGGATGGGTGAGCGCGGCATTATCAACATGTACAAGCTCCCTTGAACAGAAAACAAAACAGCAGAATTATAGTCAATCTCTTATAATAGTATGCCCCCTGCACATGATTCCCCAAAACTAACTCGCAAAATCCAATTGAAAATCATGCCCAGCACCTGTGCATCTCAGCTTGACGTGTGAGCTGCCAATGTGCGTCCAAATGACGGCCGCGAGCGCCGCCTCGAGCGCCTCGAAGCAATTGGAATGGGAAGCAGGCCCCGGGTGTTGCTTTGGGGGGGCTCTAGCCTCGAACTCGTTTCTAGATCGCTTGGGAGGGCGCTCGCAAGGTTTCGGGTAGGGCGCCGAGGCGCCCTGCGAGGTCGCCTGGATTTTGGTCCAGTCGTCCTGTACCGGCACCGCTTCGTCCGTTGTCCCAGGCGTATCAATTGGCGCAACGGTAGTGGCGGAGTCCCAGGTACCTGTCGCGGCAGCTGGGCCAGGGCTGGTGCGTTGACAGCTTCTGGGATCGGACAGCTGATATTCTAGCTGTAAGGGTTTTTCAGAACTTGTCGTAGCAGTGGGGCATTCCATGTTGCTATGAGCGTGAGCACCGATCTTCAATGAATTCTCGGCTTCTGGGCAAGACAAGCTGCCCGGATATGGGCAGCACGAGCAAGAACTAGGCTGGCCAGGAGAGGATGGCATTGTGTGGTTTTGTGAGACGAGTGCCTGTGCGATGTTTGATTGACGAAGTGCAGTTGAGAGATATTGGACTCTGATGCACGGAATGCCTCTTTTGTAGTGCTGTCCGAATGGTTCTGGCAAGCAAGGCTTTCTCCCACCCCTCTCGTGGCCACGTTCATCATTCGAGTCAACGAGCTATTAATACAAACTATCGCCGATGATAGACGCCATCGGGGGGTGTCGACAGCTGCTTGGCTTGGCCAGGCCTTGCTGCGTTGTGAGCGGGCATTGGTGCCGGGTAGGTCATGCTGCACAGCAACCGCCGCAATTTTTCTCCTCCATAGTGGCCATCGGCAGCTGCAGTGGATCTTCTACGCCAAACCTGGCGTCCGTTGCCCCCTGCTCCTTGGCTGCGCCGCTTTTTACAGCCACCACACCCAAAGAGAACAATTTGGACGCTGGCTAAACGCCATCGTCGAGATGAATATGCTATGCTCGTGAATGGCTCCGCGGCACCATCCTGAGGGGGCCGTTATCTAGTCACGGTTGGTTCTCAGAGCTCAACACGGTCACTTGTTGCTGCCGTCGTGCGAAAGCGGGTGATTTCGGGAGTACCGTGCTTGTTCATCTTCACGGAGGGGCACGTGGAAGCTGGCGAGGAGCTCACTCTAGACTACAATTTTGACACGTTTCCAGCCAAAAAACAGCCTTGCCTCTGCGGCACAGAAGGATGTTGCGGCTTTCTGGGTGGGTGAGCGCGGCATTGTGAACATAGTGGATACGAGCTGTCTTGAACAGAAAACAAAGCAGCAGAACTAGAGTGAATTACGTGTAATAGAATTTCCCCTGCATTAAATTCCCTAAAACTAACACGCAAACTTCAATTGAAGACTATGCCTAGCACCTGTGCATCTCAGCTCGACGTGTGAGCTGCCAATGTGCCTCCAGATTACCCTCGCGAGCTCGGCCTCGAGCGCCTGGAAGCAAGTGGAATGGGAAGCAGGCCCGGGGCATTGCTCTGGGGGGCCGCCGGCCTCGAATCCGTTTCTGGGTCGCTTGTGGGGGCGCTCGCTGGGCCCTGAGTATAGCGCCGAGGCGCCCTGCGAGATCGCCTGGATCTTGGTCCAGTCGTCTTGTCCCGGCGCCGCTTCGTCAGCCGTCCCAGGCGTATCGATGGGAGCAATGGTAGTGGCGGAGTCCCAGGTACCTGCCGCGGTAGCTGGACCAGGGCTGGTGTATTGACGGCTTCTGGGATCGGACAGCTGATATTCATCCAGTCGCTGTAGAGTATTCTCAGGACTTGTCGTAGCACGGGCGTACGGCGTGTTGCCACTGTCGTGAGCACCAATCTTCAATGGACTCCCAGCTTCTTGGCAAGTGTGTGAAAAGCCGTCTGGATACGGGCAGCACGAACAGGAACCAGGATCGTCAGGAGAGGATGGCATTATAATGATTCTGATGACCTTGCGATGTTTTGAATGATGAAATGCAATTCAGAAAAGCTGGTCTCCGATACGCACAACTCATCTTCCGTACTGCTGTTTAAGTAATTTGGGCAAGCAAGGCTGTTTCTCACACCCCTCTCATGGGCACTTGGATGATTCAAGCCAACGACCTACAAAGCATCGCCGATGATAGACGCCATCGGGGTGCCGACAGCTGCTTGACCTGGCCTTGTTGATTTGATTTGACTTGTTGTGCTGTGACCAGGCATTGGTACAGGGTACCGGTACTCCATGCTGCACAACCACTGCAACAATATTTTCGCCATGGTGGCCATTTGCTGCTAATGGATCCTTTGCGCCAACCCTGGTGTCCGTTGCCCCCTGCCCCATTGGCTTGTCCACGCCACCTTTTTACAGCCGCCCCACGCAAGAGAGAACATTTTCGACGCTGGCAAACTGACTGGACGGCCTGGAGGGGTCTCCACAGACAAACCCCACCCCTTCGAAAATGCAGACCGCGAAAATGGCCTGTGCAGCCACATGGTGCGCCAGCAGTTTTCCGTGCCTGGATGCCTGACAAATTCCACTGTGTCCGGCAGCGAAGCTTGGGCGGCTTGACACGCATTCGCCTGCATTCGGACGGACCAAAACGACGCCGGGCGGGCCATGTCATCTCCGCGAGGCCATATCGAGATGACTCTGCTGTGTTCGTTAACGGCTCCGCGGCACCATCCAGAGAAGGCCGCTATCTAGTCACGGTCGGATACCAGAGCTCAACACGGCCGCTCGTTGCTGATAGGTACAAGATGGACGCCATGAGGGCCACGTGTGGGCACAAAGGTATTGCAGGTGGCATGGACTGCGCACTGCATGCTGTACACTTGCTGGACTGGAGCACATCTCGGCGGCCTGCTCTCTCCATGGCTCGCAGCACTTTTAGGGACGCATTCTGCGGACCAAAGCGGGAGTCGTGGCTACGTAGGAGCACCGTCAGGCACGACGACGGACTGGACCATCTAGCTTGATGTACGCAGCCGATCTCTTTCTTATTTCGCAAGGAACAGGCGACGACCGAATTCTCTCGACAGCATCAGAGCCAGGATGGCCTCTCCCCGGCATAGCAACATAGCTCGTCGGCGCGAGAGAGACATCTGCCGCCAAGCACTATCGCAGCACATAGGTGAGATCGCCTCCGGTAGATTCGACTGCAGGATGCTGAACGTGAGCGGGTGAGCGGCTGGGCATCGTAGTAAACCCTTCCGAGGTGCGGCTGAGCCCTCGACCTCAGGATGGTTATGGCTGGAAGCCTTGTCCTGGGTACGAAAGCGGTTTCTCCCTGCTGTTTGCAAAAAATCTGAGCGACCACTCGATCAGCACCTACCGATTTCTCTCGCGACAGGTGGGAAACACATTCGAGGCTGTTCCTGCAGAGGTGGGTGCGGAAGACACCAACCTCCTAACACTAGTAAGAGGCTGTCTTGTGTGCAACGAGTATCGAGCGCTGACTGTTTCCTTGACCGCGCGGCCATCCGCGGGATTCTCTGCTGAGATTGATCGACTTCATCAGGAAAACGCAGCTCTTTCAGAACACGTTCAGGAGCTGTTAGCTCTTTCGCAGAATGAGACCGAAAGCAAGCTCTGTGTTGAAAGAGAGAACGAGGAGCTGCGTGAAAGTCTACAGGTCGCCGAGGATAAACTAAACGAACGCGTCGAAAAAGCACAGTATTGCCAAACGTCGCTGTTGGCATGCTTTGATGAGCTGGACAGGATGGCGCCCATCCTGGCCGAGCTTCGTCGCATCGCAGTAGAAGGCGCGGCGCCGTAGTGGTGTGGAAAGTGGCCCTTGGCTGCGGACATTGTCATTGAATAGGTCGTCGTCAGGCAAGCTGCTCACCTTCGTCCAGAGCTCCTGAACCAATATATCATCGAAACGACTGCCACCGCCTCCTCTGCGATCGTGATGATTTTGCGCCCATGCAGGCTCGCCGGTGTTACCAGAGCTGGTCCGGCGTGGCGCGCTGTGCGACGTGGGCACGGACGAGCCAACGCAGGTGCAGGCACGTGTCAGTAACTCACAATGCTCTAATTCGACTGCTACACGTGTTGCGATATGAGTCTGCTGCTCAGACCGTCGCTGAGTAGCGATTGTTATTCCACATGCACATTGGTCCGGGGCAGGGCGCTGAGGGTGAGCCGGACCAGTACGCTGGCCGCTTCAACGGCGCTCGCGTAGGCAGTGAAAGCGAACACAGGAGAGAAAGTAGATGCACACGGCCAGTCGCAATTGAAAGGATCTTGTTTGGTATTGCTACATAGCGACAGTAGGATGAGATCGGAGCCCAGGACAAGAAAATGAAAACGGCTATGTACCACTCTGCATTTGTTGACGAAAATTGGGTTCTTGCGAAGATTGACTGTCGCAGCGATAACCCATGACCGCAGCCCATACTGCTCACAGTAGCATTCGCTGGCCTTAGGACAGTGAACTGCTTTCTTGTGGAAGATTACTGGGGAGATGTCAATACATGTAAATATACGAGGCAATCTCTCAAGGATATAGAACGTACTATGCCATGCGTACTCAAAAACACGACCGCTGTTGACGTCGTTCAGCTCCGTGTTTAGCAGCCACTCGCGAAATCGCACATAGTCCTCCCTGGGTCGGGCGAGAATCATGGCCCTCGTTACACCGAACTGTGAGCAACACGGGATGCCCTCTTCTGCTGGCAGATCTTGATCCGGAAAGAGCTTGGCGAAAGCTTTGCTGTACAGGTGAGCTTGGGGAAGTACTTCACAGGACCGCTCTTGGCATCCTGCGCAGGACGAATCTCGACAGGGCAGCCGGGTGCTCAGACGCAGCGCAGGTTCACGTAACCTTGCTCCTGCAGATACGGGACGCGAAAGCGATGGAGGAGTGGTAGTGTGTCGTGATCGGGGTCGTCATTGTGCCATTGGAAGCGCTCGCCATGATGGAAGATGACATTGGGTGGTAATGTGTCGTAACGGTCGATGATGAAGCTACCTGACGTAAGTTCCCGTTCTGTACGCTCGGGGTTTTTGACAAGGACCTGTAGCCACTGGCAGCGGACCTGGGAAATACATACATCAGATACACCATGGCCTCGCGGCCTTTATCTTCAGGGACCGTTGGACTGGCCTCCGCGTCGTCGACGACGTAGACGGGTTTTCAGCCATCCGCGCATGTTGCTGTCGAGCCAGATGATGTCTTCGTTCCTGGTCGCGGCGACAACGAGCTCGAGCTCCGGCTCATCGAAATGGCCTGTATCTTTGCTTGTGCGGAAAGGCGACCTATCGGACAGTGATGCCACCCGGACCATCGTCAGCACATCACAGAAGTAGCAGAGCAGCAAGATCGCCGCGAGTGCCAACAAGATGAGCTGTCGCTTAGCAGCTCGACCTGGCAGCATGACTTCGAATGAGGATGGAATTGATCAATAGGTGTATGTAGGCAGAAAACGCTGGGGTGTTTCCTTTCGCTCCGAGCTTTTTCATTTTCCTTCCCAAGTACGGGCCAAGTCTCTCCAAAAAAAGATGCTGCATGGCGTCAGTGGCAAAGAAAATGTGTTGAGATAAGAGGTTGTTTTCTGACACTCTCTTAAAGCCATAGTCCCGAAAAGACTGTCCTATATACGTGATTGTAGGGTGGAGGCAGACGACAGCTCGCTTGTGCTACGTAAATCAAGGCGGGGCTTGGGCCAGAGCTAAAAACCGCCTCTCTTGTCGAACTGAGCAGTGGGTGCCCGCGACATGCATCGTGGGATGATGGGGAGCAGAAACTCGCGGGTCTTGCCCTTCAGGCATTGGGCGCCTGCAATATGAGCTGCGAGAAGGGGGGGGCGCAGAAAGTTGCTACTCATACCAGGACAGCGGTAGGCGCTCGCAGCGCACGCCAGAGGGTGGTGGGCAGCAAAAGGTTGCTCATGCCAGGACAGCGGCAGGCGTTCGCAGCACACGCCAGCGCACAGCAGGGGGTGGTGGGCAGTCGAAAGTTTAGTAGGCGAGGCTGAGACCGTGGGAGCAGAAAGCCGCGACTGATACCGATCCACTAGTAGTGGACACTGGCGACGTGCACTGGACAGTAATGGGGGAAGAAAGTCACCTATGTCGAAGTCGTTCGCAATCGATTGACAAGCACTTGTCAGTCAGTTACCACTTGGCCCCCGCAACCGTGGTGCAGAAGAAGTCATTTGCAATCAATTGACAAGCACTTGTCAGTCAGTTACGGCCTACCCCCCCGCGACGCGTGGTGCAGAGCAAGCCATTTGCAATCAGTTGACAACCACTTGCCAGTGACTTGCAGCTTAATCCCGCAACGCATGGTACAGAGCAAGTCATTTGCAATTCATTGACAAACACTTGTCAGTCAATTACCACTTGGCCCCCGCAACCGTGGTGCAGAGGAAGTCATTTGCAATCAATTGACAAGCACTTGTCAGTCAGTTACGGCCTACCCCCCCGCGACGCGTGGTGCAGAGCAAGNACAGCGGTAGGCGCTCGCAGCGCACGCCAGAGGGTGGTGGGCAGCAAAAGGTTGCTCATGCCAGGACAGCGGCAGGCGTTCGCAGCACACGCCAGCGCACAGCAGGGGGTGGTGGGCAGTCGAAAGTTTAGTAGGCGAGGCTGAGACCGTGGGAGCAGAAAGCCGCGACTGATATCGATCCACTAGTAGTGGACACTGGCGACGTGCACTGGACAGTAATGGGGGAAGAAAGTCACCTATGTCGAAGTCGTTCGCAATCGATTGACAAGCACTTGTCAGTCAGTTACCACTTGGCCCCCGCAACCGTGGTGCAGAAGAAGTCATTTGCAATCAATTGACAAGCACTTGTCAGTGAGTTGCAGCGTAGCCTCCGCAACGCGTGGAGAGTAAGTCGTCTGCAATCGATCGACAAGCACTTGCCAGTCACTTGCAGCTTAATCCCCGCAACACGTGGGGGCAGAGCAAGTCATTTGCAATCGATTGACATCCACTTGTCAATCAGTTGCAGCTCGATTGACAATCACTTGCCATTCAGTTGCAGCTCGATTGCGAAGCACTTGCCGGTAAATTACAGCTTAATCCCGCAACGCGTGGTGCAGAGGAAGTCGTTTGTACAGAGCAAGTCGATTATTAGTACTATAGAAGCAGACACGACGCGCATTGAGAAAACGTGAAAGAGCGAATAAATTGATTGCGCTACGGATAGGCCATCAAAAACTCTGCGGCACCTAGGCAGCTGAGCCAGAAACGGCGAATTGCGAGCCTGGCCGGCGAGGCCTCCTCGGTACCAGCAGGCATGCCGCCGGTTTAGACTACGTCTGTATGTCTTCCACCTTTCTTTTCTTCTCCCGGCCCTGACCGCACAGGTCTTCTGGCTCCTCCGGATCCTGAATGTATCGATAAAGCGCCGATATCACCTGCCCACGCTCGGTGTTTGACGCCACTAGCAGCTGCGCATGTTTCTGCGCTTCCATCAGAGTCAAGTCCTGCATGGAGATGTGCCTAGCCTTCTCCACCAACGCATCCTTCAGCAGATCCGTTTCTCGTTCCAACACCTCCTTCTCCATAGCGGACTCATCCAGCTGGTCGCGCAGCTCCACTATCGACCGATGCAGTGACTCGTTCTGCTTCTGTTCCTGGCCCAGCCTGAGCTCTAGGGTCTGGTACATCTCATGCAGACGAATGATCTCGGAGGCAAGATCCATGCTTAGTCGGTCAACCAGGGTGTCTGGACAAGCTGAGGGGCAAGGACGGTTAATGTAGCCAGCCCATCACCACCCAAAGTGGCTGCACAGCACAAAGTGCCCACCGCCATGCCTTGAAGTGTGTTGGAAGCACATCGCCGCTGTTACGAGCCGCAATATATTGACTAGCGACTTCCGCCCTCGTGTGTTGCGTGTTGGTGGCTACCAAAATTAAGCCAGAAAAGCTACACTGCAACACCGCCTGTGAGTTTGACCGGCCGTGGTGCGGACACGAAACTGACAGATCCAGACCAGTATGCTCCTCCTCGACAAGCTGGACAAGCATCAGCAGCTCGAAGCGGTGACTCTCAGATACGACCATGCCGACGAGACGGTGTCTTACGAATGGATAGCCAGGGAGGGAAAGCCTTCTGACTGCTGGATGACGAAAGACGGCCGAGTATACCTGCCAGCGACCCTCGCGTCACTCCTGCTGACAGAGCTATTCCACCACGAGGTCGTGTGGTCACCCAAGGAACAGAAAATTCGGTACATCAGAATCAAGCAGCTTAAAGATGAGAGCAGCTGCAAGACTCAAAAGATGGTGATCATTGTCGATGGCAGAGAGGCTTTGGCAGGTGAAGAGCATGAGCTGGCCGTGGCATGAATGTGGACCTCAGAGCGTTTGTATCTCCATATCAATACATCACATTCACGTTACGCAGAAAAGATGCGACAGTATTAAAAGCATCTTCGTGGTGCATTTCGCGAGGAGGCGATGTACATCTCGGAATCGTCTCCGGGTCATGCGTCACTGTCCAATGCGGACAGCCAATGCACCAAAGCGACACGGCGACGGTGTACGCGAAACATTCACAAGATTGGAGTGCGTCCATGCAGTATTGAATAAATTATCCATGTAGTTCAAAGTATGTACAGCGCGAGCTGGGGGCGAGGCGCGCAAAGTAAGCGAAAATCACGACAGCGTCGTCACAGACCATTTCAACCTCCGTCACGCCCAGCCCAGCTAGGAATGTCCGTCACGCTGTGTTTTCAAGCATCGAACACCGCAAATATATCATCAAAAGGATCGATTGGGCTAGCAGGAGCAGCCTGGCAAAGATCATCCGTTTTTCTTCGGTCATGATCGAGCGACGCGGAAACAGGAACAGATGCCCCGTCGACACGAGACAAATCGATAAGTGCTGGGTCGCATGTGCCGTCGGTTGCATCATCACCCTTGGCCGCAGTGGGGCCGGTGCCGAACGAATCTGGTGCTGCGTTCATTTGGATAGGTATACAAGTAGGTAGGTCTTGGGGCGCATGTATGGCCCTACCGCGGCGAACGGCATCAATTATACACGTTCGCGTAGGCATAGACCAAAGCAGGGTGGCGTCATTTGGAAAGTCTCAGGTCAGATCTGGAGCACTCCAGTTGGGTCCCGCAGTGAAGGGAAGCCAGTTCTGGCGAATATGCCCCGAGTTGACTTCCCCGCGGGGTGACTGAGACTAGCTCGCATCTATCGTCTTGGTCTCAGGTGTCTTCGCTTCTGTGCTATAATCCACAGAAACGTGATTTCTCACCAGAATTGAGCCTCGTGGGCGAGACTCAATGTCCTCCGCCGGCGGCGCGGCTTCTGCGCGAACGAAATGGCCCTGGCCATTGACCCTGCGACCGCCGCCTTCCGCGCCGCCACCGCAGTCCTGCCCACCGCTTCGGAAGCCGCTTTCGTACCCGCTTCGCTTGGAGCCGTAACTCTTGCAGCATCGCAGGCACGCGGGAGCCAGGAACGGCAGCGATGACACGATGGTCCCGATGTGAAACTCGATGACGCCCCAAACTACTAGCAGAGTTGAGTTTCCGTCCCCGAACTGGATACGTTTGATCTGCGTGTAGCGCAGAACAGAGCACAGTGTTGTGAACAGGCCCAAAGCGAACGACCCCGCCAGGCCGATTTTCTTCTCCAGCCGAAGATTGAGCGTACACAGCACAGGTATAGGCAGAAGAGTAACAACAACATCGGACACGATCGTCAGGACGGCGTAGGCCGTGAACGAAGCCCCGACGGGCAGGCAGCTTCCTGCTTTGCGAGGATTCCACGATTTGTCAATCTGCGTCCAGTCTGGTCAGTTCGGGTCTAGGGGGCTACCTGTGCGGCGGTTTCTCATACTGGCCTGCACGAGAAGAGCAGCACCAGAGCGCTGCCCACATGGCTGAGCAAGACGAAAGCCATGGTGGCCCGGACAACGAGCCGGTACAGCCATTTGTCGGTACCGCGCAGTAGACGCCGGTAGCTGATCAGCAGCGCAATCTTGAAGAAGCTTATGCCAATCTGGTAGATTGGTCGGCCCGCAAAATTGACTCTCGTGTACATGATCAAGTTCTCCGGAGGGCGCAGCGAGAGCGGCAAGCCGAGGCCGTATCTGGTTTCTACGAGACGTGGGACAGTTAGTATGGGGAACGTAGCGCGTAAGACTTGGCGGGACACGTGCGGATGATGCAGAGACTGGAGTACGTCACGGCAAAGAGAAGGGATGAAAAGGACATCCAGTCATCAGCCGCCAGGGAGTGACTTCTCCGCCGCAGATGTACACGCGCACCGACAACGATCATGGAAAAGATCGACATAGTAACGCAGATCACGATGATGGTTTTGTACGATGATTTCGCGTCGACTTCCGCGGTCGCGTTGGCGACAAAGACCATAGTGACGGGTGTGCTGCGTTTGTTTTGCAGACCGCCTAACAGCAAAGCGTATGAGTATTAATAGGACTATGAACAAACATCAATGTACCAGATGTATTAGTAGCTGGCGCCTTATCAAGCGCCTTCCACGTATGTATAGACAGCCAAAACCAGCTGCGCTGCGGCCAGCGCCTGGTGCCGGAGCACACTGCGCCGTTTGTATCCTGCGGCGGCAGCTCCCACTCAAACAGGGGAAAATAGCCCAAACAAAAAACACATTAAATTGATTGGCCCAAAGATGAGCATCGGCAGGAAAGAG
>LNDK02000047.1:22624-113745 GCA_001455915.2 Samsoniella hepiali | reverse complement strand
CGATTGAGTTGACGCGCAGATAAGACATTCAACCTCTCCTTGCGGCATGCGTCTTCGTTTTCTAGTATTTGCTGCGATGCAAGGCTCGTGAAACGCGCCCTCAGGTTACCTTCTGGTGTGATCCTCACCACGCCTTCGGGCACGCAAACGGATTTTGGCATCGGATCTCAATCTGCAAAAGCTCATATATCATCTGTTCTTATGTTGATGACCAGCTTGATTGTTTCACATTGTCTCTTTTCAGTTCATCTGAAATATGGCAGGAGAAGCGGCTCTTTAAGGGTATGAAAAGGAGCTGGTTCTTGCGCTCAGCCTACAGAAGCTACTGCGAGAGTGGAAAAGTCTCACAACACTTTTAGAATCCTCTAGGAACACCAGAAGAACGGGAGACTAGTGTATAGAAGCCGGTTCTGGTGCCTAAAATACACAGAATTCTGCCAAGTGGTGAAGAAACTTGACCGTCTCCACAAGACTCCGACCTTGTCAGGTCCACGTAAACAGGGCCCCTTCTGGATTCGTTTCGGCAGTAAGGTAAACAACTTTGGGCAAGTACTGGCTGTCATTGCTTGCTTTGCATCACAAAGGGGCTTATCAATCACACGCGCTTTTGCACATCGTGCGCCTTCAGGAGCGGATGTCGACATGGCGACTTTCTGATGACAGAAGCACTCAGCTTCCGCTAAGGACACATGCCAGTTAGTCAGCAGCTGCTGAGAGGTTGGAGAAAGCTCTCTGAGCTCCATTTGGCGCCTCCACGAAGAGCGGCCCCTTATGACGTTCGGGGTCTACTTGGACGGCAGTTTATTTGAGCTTGTTTAAATTGCGCTCTGGCAATAAGATGACGAGTTGCAGGCAAATAATGGCCGCTCTCATTTACTAGCATCCAAAACAGCTCCATCCATTACCCGCGCTCCTTGCGCCATCAGTGAGCGGATGCGTCGAGGCCGGTTTCTGACGACAGAAGCACCCGTCCCCCACCAAAGGCACATGTCAACAAGTCGGCACTTGCTCTAATTGATGAATCAACTTTTCGTTAAGGCCGGAATCTGTCCTCATGGTGGCCGTCAACGTGACGTCAAATTCTGCCAGAACCGCATCGGCCGCTTGGTCAGGTCGAATGTAGACGACGGTAACTACGGGCAGCACGAACTGCTTCATACCGGTCTCGAGGCAGATAGCGGGCTAATCGGTTCGGCCTTTGTGGACGATCCACCCTGATTTCGAAAGAGAATATGATGGCAAATCGAAATGGTCGAGCTACTTTGTCCACGATCATTGTCAGTTGGGCATTCTGCCCAGCCGCTGCAGTACAGTGCCGACACACCAATAGACTTAATGTTCCCTGTTATGCTAGCGAGCTTTAGTCGGTGAAGGTACCTTTTGGATGTAAATTTTGCTGACGGACTGTAATGCAAGTGTCTCCCGCATGGCGTTTGACGCGGGTAGACTGCATTGGCAGTTGCGTCGGTGCTGAAGTGGAAAGAGGTGTAGTGAGATGGGCTGTGGGACACGGAATCGGACCGAAACCCGCGTAGGACATCTGCAAAAATCAGTATGGTATGTTATACCTGCGTAGACATAGACCACGACGATGGTAGCAAAAGACGATGCAATTCATAAGCCTGTTACTCGGTTACAAGCAGACTTGACCTTCACTATTTGCAATTATTCTCTCTTTTTCGGAGCCTCGTGCTATTCTGCGCTGCAATGACCTACGGGGCCTGCCGGTTGCCCGAGGCGGAGGAGACGGCGGACCCTGGATGCGGGAATGCAAGGTCATAACCCTCGACCGTTCCACAACCGTTGCCCACATTGGCGGCCAGCATGGTGGGCCGCTGCTCCAAATAATCTCTGGTCGAGCCGTTCACGCCATTAATTGTAACGTGAGCGCAGTTCATATACCATTCCCGATTCCCGAACTTGTTAAACCACGACCAAGCGAAAAGTGCGCTCCCAGCTGGTGTATCGCCGGGCAGGGTAAACTCCCATGGAGGGGACAAAGGACAATTGCCAATATACGAGTGCAGAACCTTCCATGTATGACCTGCATCAAGGGACAGTGACGCCTGGCAGCTTCCTCCGCCGTGCGTAGCTGTGCCGGCAAGGCTGAAGTTGTACGTCTGCCCGGGCTCCCAGCTCACCACTGTTGCGCCCTGTTGCGTATCGAGTAGCGAGTGATAGCCCTTGCAAGGGAATTGGCTTCCGTCGGCATGAGGAGGTGGGCGCGAACTACACAGTTGGCGCCATACGTTATATCTCCTGAGGTACAATACAGTGCGGTATAACAAATTGCTAAGAGCGTCAAGTTGTCTGGATGTGGTTCTGTCGGTTGGTAGATTAAGCGGAATTAATGGGATAACCCCATTCCGCCTCAACCGCGCTGCATGTCAGCTGGTCCCAATCCTGTCTGTGCTTCCAGCATTCCCGTGCCATGACATCCTCTTCAAGCTCCCATGTAGGGCAGTCGTAGTCCCGCCATTTCACTGCCAAGTATGTGTTCCCAGCAGCGGTCTGGTGTTCGCCGATGACAAGCTCGATGTCGCAGGGAAGCTCGTTGTCAACGCTACGTGATGGCTGCTCCTATTCAGGTGCCAGATTGAGATCATCATCGTTTTCCTGCTAAACTATCCAAAGGAGATTGACAATATCCGGCCAATCCCATTGCAAGTCTGTATTGATCGCTCGGACACCGTGAAAGACGGATCGTGATACTTCGAACGAATAGAGCACGTCCATTATGATAACCTGATTGGACCACGGCGTTTTGATGACCCGCCCGTTGTATGGCGGTGATGCGATTCTTGTAGGCTGGCCCATTGTGCAGCGCGCAGATCGGGAATATGGTGGTGACAATGCCAGCCGGGCATGATCCATTACGGTGGAAGGCGATTTATAAAGTATCTGGTTGGAGGAACGAGTACTTTTGGCTAAGCCATTACCGCCAACTTGCCTTGGATCCGTCGTGAAGCTGGAAGCAGTCAGTTTGTTAGTACTAAGAGCGCTAGAGAGTCCAACTCACGCCGATGAGTGTATGCGTACTAAATGCAGCAAGCGAGACCAGCCTTCATGTATCGAGCCCACTGTCCCGCGGCTTATACAGATACATAAACGTCACGTTGTAAATCTCTCACCACGGCGGTCACCAGTGGTGCAGAACTCAAGATGTAACTGGGACGCAAAGGTGGCAAACTCGCCGGCCACATACCCCAGGTTTGCGGCACGTAACAAAGGCTCCATGTACGTCTCCACGTTCCAGTCAAGTACTGCTTCTCGGTTAGATAGATATTCGAGCTTGGAAGTAAGGAGGAAACGGACTGAATTTGGCTCGGCCATTGGCTGTCACACGCACGTCTCTCATGCGGAACGCTATTTCGGATCGGACAAGATAGTATATTGGCTGTACAATCTTATATCAAGTAAGTGAGACGTGTGTTCAAATTGTTGCTGCAGTGAAGCCATTCCGCATACCTGTAATAATATGCTGCTGGCCTCCTGGGCCGGCAGGGGATGAACATCAGACAGGCTTCTACCCTCGTATTCATGTATGACATACATGTCGTCTTCGTTCGAACGAGCCATGGAAAGCTGGTCTTCTGTAGACACAGGCGCAAAATTATTTTCAAGACAATTTGCATCTATGGGTTAGCTGCAACTATAGTTTGTGGAGGTTGCAGAGCCATTGCGAAAGCGTGTTCTACTCAGCTTAGGGTTATGCACCACGGCGCGGGATTCCCTACAGACGTGCATGGCCGTGGGAAAGCAGGTGTCAACGAGACAAGGATTGCTAGGCTCTCCGCCCATTGGTCCCTCTCTGTCGTCGAGGATGATAGGCCAGACTATGCACACTTCGGGCTCGTCATCGGGAATGCTGAACTGCCATATTCGTTCGCGAATCTCTAGGGGGAAGTCGCTGAAGCGGAGAGACATTTTGCTGGACGATGGTAATTGTGATGTTGGCGACGATTGTGATAAGTGCCTCTAACGGGCACGTCCGCGAGCGGTGAGGAGGAATGTTTTTGCCGCTATGACCCGCCGACCAGGCGCCAAGGTACCGTTTTACCTCCACTCTTGATTGGAAAATATCTTCTGGCGGAAGGATGCCAAGGGACATTGCGAAAAAGAGGTGGAAGTGGGCACAAGTAGAAGCGGAAGCTAGGGGGGGGAGTACAAAGGAGGCCCGGACTACGTGACTAACAGTAAGAAATTGACCCGCGAGTGCCGCCCCGACCAGTGCCTGCGTTGCAGTGGCTTCAAAGCTCTGGCGATAGAGAGTCCGAAGCACTCCTGCCTCGATCAGGCGCCACGCATCTGTTTTTACAGTGATCATTATCGGATGATATATTACGTTGTCGAGCCATATCCGTAAATGTCAGGGGAAGTGAGAACGGGCGTATTGGGAGGCCGTCCCAAACGCAAAAATAACTTGGGCCATGGTTCGTCTGCGGATTTGAACACGTATAACCTGCCGACGTACCAGATAATTGAATCACGGTCTCCCACCTACAGGTTCACTAGCCCACTATTTGTTTCTCGCACGCCCTTTCGCAGGACCAACCTCTGTGATCTGGCACGAGAGTTCCTTCTTTGAACATGCAGCTAATTGATACATTTTTCAGCGCCCTCCGCCCCAAGAACCAAACATAACGTCGATTGATGGACAGCTGACAAAAGATTTTCGGTATATGTATACGGCACAAAAAAAGAGAGGGTACTCTTCTCAAAAGGGCTGTCTCTCGTAGAGTTTTACCATCTGAGTTGCCGTAATAACGGACAGCTTTTAGTTTTATCTACCAGTGTACAAAGGTAAATGAGTGTGACAGATCCAGCTACAGCCGGTTTTGCCCGCGACTCCACAACTCAGCTCTACGGGGATTTTCACCACTAATAGCCTTGGTTATACGTAATTTTCTCGTGGCGATTGACTAATTGTCTACAACCGCCAGTAAACACGCCTCTTGGCAATACAGCATATAGACTCTTTTGACAAACTTACCCTCCTTTGACCCCTCTTCGCTGCTGCTAGTGGGGTGGACCATTTTCTCCAATTTCATGTGGGGTGTCGCGACTATATAAGACTCAGCCCTCCACGACGGCAACCACAACCTCGCTCGCCTCCCTGCCTCAAACTGTGTAACATATACCCCTCCCGTCAGCCATGGCAGACATTTCGACCACCGCGCCCCTCTGCCGCGCCTCTGTGCAGGCTGCTCACGCCCTCATCGCACCTCACGTCCACCGCACACCCGTCGTCACCAGCCAGACGCTGTCCGGCCTCGCCTCGCGCTCGCGGGACCCGGACTCTCTCGCAGGCACGCGGTTCGAGGGCCGCGCACCCGCGCGCCCGACGCTGCGTCTATGGTTCAAGTGCGAGAATTTCCAGCGCATCGGCGCATTCAAGGCTCGCGGCGCGTTCCACGCCGTGGCGAAGCTGCTGCTGGAGCCGGGATGGGTCGAGGGCGGGGGCAAGGAGCGCGGCGTGGTGACGCACTCTTCCGGTATTCTTTCGGCCCCGCTTCGCTCGAGATTGTGGGAGAAAGCACATATTCAGAAAACAGTGTGGCTGACAAAGAAATGCAGGTAACCATGCGCAAGCGCTCGCCCTCGCGGCGAAAGAGAGCGGCATCGCCGCACACATTGTCATGCCCACCATCTCCATGCCGCAGAAGATTGCCGCCGTGCAGAGCTACGGCGTCAACGTCGTCTTTAGCGGGAGCACGAGCACGGAGCGCGAGGCTGTCGTCGCGCAAATCATCGCCGACACGGGCGCGCGGCTCGTGCCCCCGTACGACCACCCAGATATTCTCCTCGGGCAGGGCACCATGGGCCTGGAACTGCAGGAGCAGGTCGCGGAAGCCATGACGTCCGGCGCCTCACCGTATAAGTCGGAAAGTACGAACAGGACGGGCCTTGACGCCATCATGACGCCGTGCAGCGGCGGCGGCATGCTCTCCGGCTTGGCGCTGTCGTGCGAGGGCACGGGGATCCGGGTGTTCGGCTCGGAGCCATCGTTTCAGGGCGCCGACGACGCGAAGCGCGGTTTTGAGAGCGGCCAGCGCGTGACGTCGGTCAGGAGCCTGACAATCGCGGACGGCCTGCGGACCCCGCTCGGCGTCCACCCCTGGCAGGTGATTTGCGAGCGGCGGCTAGTCGCGGGCATGTACAGCGTGACGGAGGAGGAAATTGTCGCGGCGATGCGCCTCGTCTTCGAGCGGATGAAGATAGTCGTGGAGCCGAGCGCGTGCGTGCCGCTGGCCGTGGCGCTGTTTGACGAGGAGTTCAGGGCCATGGTGGAGAGGGAGGCGGGCGAGGACGGTTGGGACCTAGGAATCGTGTTTAGTGGTGGTAATGTCGGCGCGGATGCCCTGGGCAAGTTGTTTGGTGTGAGGGAGTAGGGAAACAAACGGGTGGATAAGGGGCTTGTATGTACGGGCAGAGAGGTGAGATAAGTAGTGCGGCTTACGTCGGACAAACCTGTCGAAGAATACACCTGTCCTAGACACAACACTTCATACGGAGAAAGATAAACATCCTAAGCCAGTCCATGAGGACAATCCCGCCATTTTCGGTCTCCGCTGTCAAAGTGGCATTCCGCCTGTGGAATCGGGGGCAATTCCGCTTTGCTGTACGCCTCAAGTCTGGCGACAAAAATCATCCCTTCGCGCACAACACCGCCCACACTTTTGTACACTGCACCGCCAACCATAGGCCCAGGGATCCATCCAGTACCATACACGAGGCCGACCCGGCCCATATAGTAAATCTGCCTCTAAGCGGGGTTACTTGGCTCCTCTACTACCGTAAAGGCCCCGTCCCGGCTACTAACCAAAGCCCGTACAAATGCCGGCCACACAGTAAGAGCGGGTTGTCGTAGATGCCCTAAGCCTACTACTGGGCGGGTCTTTCTCGGGGCGAAGGTGGGCGTCGTGGCAGAAACAAAAGGCCCTCAAATATATATACGCACACCATCTGTGAAACTCCTCGAAGTCTCTTTTGCGCTGGCCAACCTTGGTCGCTGTGGTCCCAAGAAGAAAAGCCACAGGTCCAGACCGATGAGGCGTTGTGTGGAGGGATGGCTATCTCTTTAGTTCGCTGGCCCGGGCTAGCGCGTTACGGCTAGATGTTAGCTCCGCCTAGAACGGTGTGCGTGATAATTGAGAAGGGCNAGCACGCTCACGCTCACGCTCACAGCAAGACAAAATCGCGTAGCTTTATAGTACAATATAGTGAAAATCCAGGCGGTGGTCACTTGTGCAGTGGCAAATCTCAATCATGTTCAATGTTTCCAATTTTTCAATTTTCGTGCTATCTCGAGCCCCTCTTGGCACGCAGAGACATCTGACTGTTTCTCTGCGAGTTCCCAGCGGACACCACGTGGAGGTGGAAGCTCATCGTCCGCCGCGCAAAAGTGATGAACGGAGCTGGCAATCTCCTGTTTTCTCACATCAATTCATCAAAATCTTCAGAGAAGCGGAAAAGCATCAAAATCTCTGGAGAAGCGGCATCAAAATCCCCAGAGAAGCGGGAAAACATCAAAATCTCTGGAGAAGCGGCATCAAAACCTCCAGAGAAGCGGAAAAGCATCAAAATCTCTGGAGAAGCGGCATCAAAACCTCCAGAGAAGCGGAAAAGCATCAAAATCTCTGGAGAAGCGGCATCAAAATCCCCAGAGAAGCGGGAAAACATCAAAATCTCTGGAGAAGCGGCATCAAAACCTCCAGAGAAGCGGAAAAGCATCAAAATCTCCAGAGAAGCGGCATCAAAACCTCCAGAGAAGCGGAAAAGCATCAAAATCTCCAGAGGAGCGGCATCAAAATCTCCAGAGAAGCGGAAAAGCATCAAAATCCCCAGAGAAGCGGGAAAACATCAAAATCTCCAGAGAAGCGGCATCAAAATCCCCAGATGAGTGTACTGGCAACCTCAGCTTTCTATGCATCGCACCTATCTTGACGCTCTGGCCAATGCGCTGGGGCTGCAGTGGCGTACATTTCGTAAAATCCATGGTTGAGTCAGGATCGTTGTATTTTTGCTGCTCGTCTTTCACATTGTCGCTTTCAGCCTGTTCAAAAGCACCGTTTGCCATGACCGTCGCAGAACATAAATGGGCAGTCGTCGTAAGCCATGGTCTCCGATTGTCAGCAAGAGGCGATCTACTTTTCTCCAAATTATAGGGCAATCCGACGGTTTATAATTTGAGTTTCTCAAGATATGTAGGACTGAACTATTTTGCTCACTTCGTAGAAGACCAGTCAGCTGGTCTGACCTCCTGACATCTACCACAAGGTTGTGTAGCTTCCCGACAGGCCCTTTTCGACGCCACAGAGAGTGCTCCGCTTCGGACAACGGGGCTGCGCCCGACAACTGCTCCTCAAATGCTTCCACATTGTGCCCGAACAGCAACGCCTTGGGCTAAGGCCGAGCTTCAAGTACTCCGTTCTCTCAACCGACGCCCACCAGGCTCGGTGATCGATTGTTATCTGCTTCTTCATCTGTCTTTTCTATACGAGACAGATGGTAATTGTTCATTCGCGGGAAGCGCAGTACCATGCTTCGCGAGTTGGTCCGCCAGTTCGTTACCAAATATACCGGTGTGGCCAGGCGACCATTTGACTGAGATCAGATACGGATGTTTGTCTCCAATCCTTTGGAACTTTCGGTAGCCGGCCTGCGAAGAGTCCGCCGCTGTCGCTCCGATGCAGTCAATCACGGACGTGTTGTCCATGCAGACTGCGATCGGCTCGAGGCGCCTGTTTGTTGAATGGCCGCTTTCAATTTTGCAAGCGCGCCGTGTATTTCGGCGTCGAAAACTTCTCGTCCCAGCTGTCCGGAACCCCAATCCAGAAGTTGTCCATGGTGGAATACGGCGAAGCCGTATTCCGCCGTGTCAGCGTCTGTTTTGGAGCCGTCACTGAAGACTACATAGCCCGCGGGTCGACCGGCGCGCCACGGCTCCAATTCTGTTACAGCCTTCTCCTTGGTGAGCCTCTCACCAGGCCCTTCTACTTGTACGTTGCCAGAAAACCTCTGTGGGACGAGTCTTGGCCGCTCGATCTTGGGAGTGCGAGACGAAATCCGTAGGAGCCTCGAATGCCGCAGCGCCATTCGTTCCGCGATGAGTGGTTTCTCATTCAACTCGATTTCTCTCTGCGGCTTCCGCAGCCGTTTGCTGATTGGGTGTGCATTATCCGATGTAGCGTACCGGACCGCTACGCGTTCCTGGATATGTCGAAGCAGGACGCTCGCGGGCGGGATGCCCGTTTCTTTCCAGAGAGATTCTAGTGGTGTCGTCTTCCACATAGGTAGGATCATCTTACACGCGAGATTGAGTATGCGTTGTATCATGCCGAGGTTGGTCTGTCTTTGAGATGTGATTTCTTCTGAAATATGAATGGCCTGTATCTATGCCAGGCAGCCAGGCATCTAACCCATGGAATAGGATTGGCATGGCTACAACCCATGCTCTCGACGAGCCGCTGCTGCTGCCATGCCTCGCACGGTGTTATTCATGACTCGAAGGTGATTGATCACCCTGCGAGCCTTTTGCGTCCACTCATTAATGTGGTGGTTGAAGGTGAGTTTCTTGTCAAGCCAGATGCCGAGCCACCGCATGGATGTCGCTGCCCGTATCTCCTTGTCGCCGTGGTAGATGGTGGGAGATTGGCTGTGATCTGCCTTGCGACTAGAAAAATGCATGATTTCTGTCTTTCCGGGTCAAACTGGATTGCCTCGCCCCTTCCACAGGATTCCATGGCCGCGATTGCTTCGTTTGCTTGCCTTGCTCTCGGTGGTAGCCAGAACGTTTGGTGATCGTAGCCCGTCGTAGTCCATATGCCAGTTCACAACGGCGTCATTCGGTGTGTTGTCCCCCGGTTATTCAGGTTCCAGCCGCAGGGATTGTACCTGGTACAAGTATTATCGCAGAGCTGGTGAACAATTAAAAGAGGTGCGTCTATGTTTCTGGATTTAACCGCCTGCGCGGGTGTGATTTTCGAGACTAAATTACGACTGCGGGTGATTCGGTACGGGCGGGGTAGGCAAACTACGGGCGATCCACATGCAAATCGCACTGCGAAAAGCTCTCCCGATATCGTGGTGATGGTATCCTAGGCAACGCTGCTTGGGAGGTTCTTCATTCTATGGAAGCAGACCACATGAAGGAACAACACGGGTTATGTTGGTCTAATTCCATCGGCGCTTTGGCGACAATCTAAGTGACATTTAAGGAGCTGTTGAGGCGCCAGTGATACGGAAGCCCAGCGTGAACGACCGTACCAAATAGCATTGCAGCGGCACCATTGCTCACCAGCGCAGCTTGCAGATGCGCCTGAAACTGCAACTGGAAATGGGTATCTGGCGCTATGCATGGGAGGCACCAATATTTCGTCCAGTACGGAACCCCTTCCACCGACAACTGCGTCTGCAAATCCAAGCAGTCGTACTAGACGATCGGCAATAGCTGCTAAACCTTTGGCAAATCTGGCAGACAGCTAATGGGGGAAAAGAAAATATACTAGCTCGGTCTTTTGCTTGCGGCAGTTGCCGCATGCTGCTTCAATATGACTGGGCTTTGGGAGGAGGGTTGCTGTCGTCGTCCTTGGGCCACGTGCCGAGTCTCTCGATACTGCTGGTAGCAACGGCAGTAGTGGGCTCTTCAACTGCGCTGCCGGCTTCTCAGATAGGACGCGTTGTCTTGACCTCTATCTTTTCAGTGTTCATTCTGACAAGGGAGATTTAAAGTCACAGTAGTTGGGCCAACCGTTTTGCTTGTGTATATTTACGCCCGACGTTTTGCGCTGATCCATGACATCATACGCCCCACAGGGGTGGTTTCCATCTGCAACCACTACGACCAGCACTACACCTGCAATTCGCCGGATTTGTGAAACGTTAATTGACGCCTACAAAACAACGCCGGCTTAACCAGAAAGATTTGTTTTCCAATCAAAAACATTGCCGAGTTCACAAAAACAGTCCCAATTCGTCGTCGAGACATCTTCAGCTTTTAATTATCACACTGGCTCTGCGTATTGCAGCTACCAACGCAGCAACGCACACCTCTCGCAACACACGAACACGCACTCGCTTTCTGGGTGATGAACAATATACAGCTAAACCCCGGCCTTTCCGCCATGTTCGAAGGAAACAATATGTCCATTGACCCAGGCGCCCTCCTGCAGCAACAGCCATTCCTTGGAACCGACACTGCTTCCTCCCGCACAACATGCACCTCTTCCGTGCCGCGATTATCCACACCCGACACGGAAGACGGCGACAACGGTCTCGACAAAGAAGAAGACGAGACACCAAAAGAGCCCAACACGAGAAGCAAGACGAAGATGCTCGTTGCATTGTCCAAGCCAGAAGCCAAGTCCAAACGTGGCGATGTCACCACTGGCACCGCAGACAACCGTCGCAAGCGCAATCTCGAGCGCAACCGCGCTGCCGCCTCCAAGTGCCGTCAGCGCAAGAAGAAGTGGCAGGACGGCCTCGAGCGCAAGAAGACGGAGCTCGAGGACCGCTACAAGGCCCTACACAGCGAGGCAAAAGACCTCATGGAGGAGGTGGCCCAGCTCAAGAACTTTGTCATGGCCCACGCCGCCTGCACCGATACCAACATTGACGACTGGATTCGTAATGAGGCTGATAGGTTTGTGCGCCGCATGAGCACCGCGCAGATGCAGCCCGTTGCGACACAGAACGCTTCGGCGGCGGCGTCGGCACCGCCCATTTCGACGGCGACAGGCTCGATGGCCCAGATGCAGTCTCCTGCACAGAGCACTCTGGCAGTGACGACCCGTATGATTGGTGAATTTCTAAACTCAAGACACATAGTGTTGAAATGAACAGTTGCTGATGATTGCAGATGCCCTTAACAACATGATTGCCCCTTCTGGCTCCAAAGCGCCGTTTGACACAGCCAACAACGCCAACAGTAATAATAACAACAATCCGCGACTCGGCGCCGCAAATAATGCCACTTACAACAACATTTTCCGTCAAAACTTGCTCATATGTTGAACGCGAAAGGCGTAAGCGTACACTTGTCGCGGAATGAGTTGAGCGAAAAGTAGTCGCGCCCGGCCGAGTACAGGTCTTGAACCTTGGCGGCGTCGAGTGCCCCCCGGGCTCTTGCCTCAAAATGCAGATGCCTAGGCGGTGGTAGGGTGAGCCATTGGTGGCGTAGGGGTAGCCAGGGCACGGCCGCTGATCGGCGCCGATGATAAAAGGCAGGGTAACGATGGACAGCGAGGGGCTGACGGAGATGTTGGCGGCAATATCGTGGCAGCGCTTGGAGAAGCTATTGTTGGCCACGTCGGGTACGTTATCATTGACGGTGACGAGACGCTTGCCCTTGTCATCAAAAGCCTGCACCTGAGGGGCGGCATACTCTCGGAGATTTTGCTCTGCGCGATGCTGCCGGGCGGGATCTTGGCATTTTCAAAGTACAGCTACCAGGTCGCCGGAGTTGTTGAGCACCAGCACCATCTTGCGCACCTTGGGGGCGCCGCAGATACGCCGCAGATACGCCACGCGAGGGCCGAGTATCAACATCTTCTTTGCTTGCCTTTGCTGGCTTTGACAGAAAAGATGACGTCCTTATTCTGCGTGGGCGCAGTGCCCACGTCCGTTGCATCATTGAACGCCGGAAATCTTAGCAGTTTTCTTTCTAGTGTCACTTTTTTTTTGTGTCAATTTGTGTTAAAGCGTCTGAGGGTGTCGCAGCAGTCTATCCACCGCGTTGCCCAGAAGTAGCGACACACTGGTCGCGTCGCTCTGGTGGAGGAGGCGTGTACTGAATGCTTTGATCGACGTTTAGCCACTCGCATCGCCTTTACCGCGGCACTTTCTCCCCACGCATGTTACTTACGTCGGCGCTGCTGTCGTCACCTGTTCTAGTGGTGGTGCGGGGTGCCAGTTGAAAAGGCTAGCCAGGCTTCCTGTCACGGGTCAGACCCTGAATTGGACTCGGTGCAAGACCTCGTTGCCCATACAACCACCAGCGATGGTCAGTGCGCATGAAAAGGATATTACCGAGGAGATCCAGGGGATCTCCTCCTCTCACTCGATAATTCTTCCTCTTTGTAATAAGATCGTTAGTTAGATCGAATAAATCTTTTAAAACCCTCACACTTACCTCCCTTTTGTCACAGCTGGACCAAGTCGAGCGGCCTACCCTGTACCTGCCATCACGGGCGCACGCGCGCGCTCCGTTTCAACTCTCCCCTGTAAAAAATCTTCCACTTTTAGAGCTGTTAGCAGCTGTTAGTGGTGGGGGCTTTTACAGGCCTAGAGGCCCGCAGTTTTGATGGCATGGCTAGCATAGCCGTAACAGCCACAAAAAGGATGAATTTTGGAGAGTTCATATTCCTCTTGAGCTGCGCGCGTCTCGCCGACCGACCTCGTCGACCTGTTAGGCCCTGATGCGGTCTGCTATTTCAACTCTCCCTTGTCTAAAGACTCGCGGTTTTGATGGCACGCGCCGTCACAGCTACGGCAGCCACAAAAAGGACGAATTTCGGGGGGTTTCTACTCCTCTTGAGCCACGATGTCTTGCCCGGCAGCCTCCTCAAGACACGACAGGCTCGACGAGGTCACAACGAGGGAGTTTATCTTTATCTTCCTCATCTTACTTGGTAGCACGCTACCTTCCGACGACAAAAGGGCTCCCGTTGGTCCCCGTATAATGACCAAGCGACAAAAGTTGTTGACGTGACGCAAGCACGGGTGCAAACGTGCGCGCGCACCCGGCCAACATCATCGTGATCCCGCTGACGGGTATCGATACCGAACAAACATCCGCCCTCGGGCGGCAACACGCATCCTGCGAATCATCTCCGCTGTTGAGGGTTTTCCCGAGCTATACTATAGCATAGGTTTTTTCCCCTCTTCCTGTGAGAGAATTCTAGCTGGAGGGGTCCAGGAAGCACATAGAAAATATCGTCGTGATCCCGCTGACGGGTATCGACTGAGACAGATATATGCCATTGGGCGCGAAACTGCTACAGCTGGAGGACGGTTATATGGAGGAATTCCCCGGAGGTATTCCGTTGAGAGCATGAGCGCGACTTGTCGCGTTCTGTGGAAACCTACTAAGTGGGTGCGGTCATGTAACAACAAGTCTGTTGATAGCTCGATAGCACGTCCAAAAGCCTACACTAGGGCGCAGACGGACGTAATAGTCAAATCAAATCAAATCAAATCAAAGCGCGCGCTCCGTTTGTAGCTCGTCGAGCTACGTCTTGTACATAGAGCCTGCCCTACCTGAGGAGGGCGTAAGGGTCAGGCTACATATTCCCTATAGGTTAATTAGCGAGGAAAAGGGATATCCTTCTATATGGCCTACTAATAGGTGGCGGACGCCCGTAAATGACTTAGGATACCGCGGGCGGGGTCAGCAACTAAGCCGGCCCAGCGGCGGTCAGCCGGGGCGTCAATACTAACTGGTACACCCAGTGTTAGTAGGCGGCTGCCGCAGCCAGTGGATCCTCGAAGCTTGTCGGTTTTAGGTCGTTGGCGTCGCGCTGAGAATACGCCCTCACAAGCTCTTGTATGTTATCCCCTATGCGTGACAGTTGGTGTCACGACTTTCCATCACAGCCTCCTTCCTCTGTGGCTTCTTTACCTCTTTCATCCCGCAACCCGCCACCATGGGGTCTCGCTCAGCGACCCGGTCGTCGCTGGCGTGCGTGCAATGTCGCAATCAACACCTCAAGTGCGACTCCGTCCGCCCAATTTGTGCCCGCTGTCTGGCCCTCTCTAAACCTTGCTCATACCCCGAATCGCGTCGAGGCGGACAGCAGGGCACGGCGGCATCAAGGGCACAGACGCGGCGAGTCGCGCTCGTCAACTCTCCGGGCACAGCTACGCCGCCCAACGCTGACTCCTCCCCGAGTGGTGCGTCTGGCGGTACACCTCTGCGACACATGCCCTTGAGCGACACGGCATCGATACACTCGAGCACTATGCCACGGCAGACCGACATCGACAGCTGTCTAATCGATCTATACTATCAATATTTTCACCCAAGCCACCCCTTTGTGCTCCCGCAAAGAGCCCTTCGAGCAAGGCTACAAAGCACCGAATGCTCCAGTCTTCGACAGCTTGCCAACGTGATGCGATACATCGGCTCGTTTTACGGAGACTCTTTCCCCGAGTGCACAGAGTACGGAGGGCTTGTTGACTACAGCACAGTGGACGGCTTCACAGTACAAGCCACCTTGTTGTTAGCGCTGGCCAAGAGCATGTGCGACGACAGCGCCGGGTCTAGCGGGCTGCTAGCTCTGGCCATTGCGCAGGCGACAAGCATAGGATTGAATTCAAGCCACTTTGCGAATGCGGTGGCCGGACTAGACCCCGTGCTCGCAGAGAGCTGGCGGCGCACCTGGTGGATGATTTACGTTGTCGATATCAATTTTGCCATCATCCGTTGGGACTTTCATCAGTTGCTTGCCGACCATACCCCAGAGGTCGACTTGCCCTGTGATGAAGCCGGGTACAATCGCTTGGTACGCCCATCTCAAACATTTGCTGAGTACTGCTAACCGTCCATCCAGGATATACCCATGACATCGCCCTCGTTTGAGGAGTACCAGAACCGAGAATATGCCTTGCTTGAGCAGACGTACTCCTCTTTTGCCTACTACATAGAGGCCAACTCCATATACGCGGCGTCGTTGCAAGCATCTACCCAGTATAAAAGCATGTCTAATGCTGAGACAGTCTGCAGTGACTGGGAAGCTACTATTGTTAGCTGGTTTTTGATGCTCCCTTCGCATCTCCGTGAGCTCCCTGCAAAGTCGACTGCGTCCGATCAACTCATGTTCCAGGCACACATGATGATGCACACGTAAGTTGGGCTTGGACTATGCGCCGGTGCCTGGCTATCTTTATTGGATCTTTTAACACGATCGCAGATCTTTAGCTTTTATTCACAGGCCACTGTCCAGCTTACAGTACGACTCTGCGGAAGAGCGCTCTAGCTGTCGCCCACCGCCTCCGCCCTTGAACACGAGCATCATTCTCATCGATGCGTCGAAGCACGAGGAGCACTCAGCAAAGCTGTTCCAGGCAATCCGAAAACAAAACCAGTGTCTTGTGCTGCTTCCAATACGGGCTGTACAGCTATCACCGTTTATCATCTGTATGATCGCTTGTTGCACCATTGCCCACCTTGTAGCCTGCAAAGTGGTCTTTGACGCTGAAGAGACTCGTGTAGCGCGGTCACGAATTCGAGTTACACTTGGGACACTGAAACATTACGAGAATATCTGGCCGCGGGCGAAACGGATGATAAAAGAACTGAAGCTCATTGCCAATGATTTATTGCAGGCAGAGGCTCTACGCGCACCGACACCTGCGGTAAACGCCGCGTTCCGTACTTCAGAGGAAAGTATTTTCGTCAGCATGTTGGGAGAACAGTGGATAAATCCCTTTGAGACCGCATGAGATGAAAGGCGACCGCACAACAATATACGCATTCGTCGGCGCCCGTTCTATCTTGGCTGTTCCACTGGCTACATTCTTGCTGCTGCCCAAATGGTAGCCGCACTGCTTATTCACACGTGCCTCGAGAAACAAAAGAGGGAACAAGTTAGTGTTGCTTCCGCCGCCACCTCGGGCGGCGGAGCCAGTGCGAATGGCCTCAAACGGTGGGTGAAACAGACCTCACGTGGGGTGGTCTCAACACCAATTCAGTCGTACGTTATTCATAGCTAGAAGACTTAGAATAAGCATCAACATCATACTGGAACAACCTCGTTACCCGTCGTGATATCACGCCCGATAGAAGCCTTGCGCTTCCAACAGTTAGTACAGTCGCGCAAATTCCAAGGTCATGTGTATTCAAACGACAAACACTTAAACCTGAGTCGATCGCACGTCGGATCCAAGGACTGCTGACACACATGCCAGGCTTCAAGGGGAAAAATGTTTTTATTGATGAGGGGGGACTTTCTAATCACGGTCTAATCGCATTTCTAAGTTTTGTTCCGTTTAGTGTCTACTGCATGGTAAACTTGCTGCGCTTTCGAAGATTGTCGCCGTGCAAATAAAGATACCAGAAGCCCGCAATGCCGATAGCACTAATGGCGGCGAGAAGACTGCATCCCTTTCCGATGCCCAGATTCAAGTACAGAGGCCGACCAAACAAGATGGCGGCTGTGGCGAAAGAGCTTCGGAGCGCATCATTCGCCGCAAATAGGCTCGCAGCATATTGCGGGTAGCTGAGCGGGAGGTGGATGAAGATACCGAGCCCAACGACGAATGAGCAACCGCAAACAATGACAATACCCAAGGTAGGCACGGGCCATGGCACCGAGGCACGCGCCGCCCAGCCGAAGAGGAAGAGGCCAATGGGGAAACCAAAGACACCTATCAACCCAGGTTTGAGGAATGTTTCTTGCACATCGAAAGTGCCGAGCTGCCTGAAGCGTGGCTCGGTGGTGAGGCGATACCAGAGGCAGTACCATACTGCACCAAGGATGCATGCGATGAGCACACAAAGAAAAACTGCCCCCGTGTCGCCTGTGCTCATGCCGTAGATCTTAGGGTACACGAGTGGAAACACTTCAAAGAATGAGTAGTAGATGCCGTATGTGAATGATGTCTATAAGTCTGTATTAGTCCACTGCAGTTGCTGCGTTTTGGGTAATTAGAACCCCATCTTACGTAGAGGTTTGCGAAGGCAATGGCCGGGTCTTTGATGGTAATCTCAAACGGCTTAATGAGGGCCATTTTGACAATATCTCCTCGAGACAGAATTCGCGAGCCTTTCACTTTGTAGCCAGAATTGCCCGTTTCTTGGCGAAGGCGCTTGGCCTTGTAATGGAGCAAAGTGGGTGTTGCAGTTTCGGGCAGGAATGCGAACAGCAACACAAACACCAAACCGGACAGCCAGACAATTTCCCACATCGACCAGCGCCAGCTAAAGCATGTGGTCAGCCCAATCCCTAAAAAAGATGAGCAGGACCTACCTTCTATGCACAACGGCGTAGCCGGAGAGTAAAGGTCCCAGCGCAGGCCCTGCATACATGGCTCCTGACCAGGCCGACATGGCATACGGAATTTTAAGAACAGATAGCTATATATTGTCAGTGCTAAAGGAAGTCTTGTACTATTTCACGTGTGGCCAACTAACCATGTCGCCCAAAGAGGCGGCTCCAGTCGCTAGGCATGGACTGCCAAAGAAACCTTGAAGGAATCGCACGACAACAAACCCAGCAAAATTGTGGCATGTCGATGCAACGATTGAGAGAATGAAGTAAATGGCAAAAGTGATGATGTATATCGGATTGCGGCCGATTTGCGGAATTTCACTCAATGGCGAGAAGAGCAAAGGACCAAGGCCATCTATCCACACACGGTTAGTATAGGCAAAGCCATCGGGCGGAAACCTGTGGCTGGCATACATCCAAGAACATACATGGCGAGACCAAGAGATGCGAGGGTCTCTGAGACGCCAAATTCCTCTCTCAGCTGCCTACGATGTTGTTTTAGCGGTGTGACTTTTTGATCAAGTATTAGTTGGGGAGCAAGTCTCATACTCGGTGCTTGGGACATAGATGGAGGATCCGCAGTACACAGTAAATGTGTACAGACTAGATGGCATGTTAGTAGGCGACATGACTTTATTATTAGAGATTTGTCAATCTGACCATATCAATGTGGATACGAAGAATTTCCTTCCCACAGACCAGTTCTGGGGATGCTCACGGTCGCCTTCGGAGGACCTGGTAGTCAGTAGCCGGTTAGTGGACAGGCTCACGGCAAAAGCAATTGGAGTGCGCCATGTAGGCGTGCCTACCACTCAACCAGTATCATGTCATTGCCATGCTTGTACTCTGAGTTTGAAGACGCTAAGTTTGCAGTGGGCTGCGGCCCATGACTAGGATGCGTGAGCCATGTATATCTCGAGACAAATCGTATTGTCCCGCCAAGGGTTGTATTTCTCAAGTATTCGGAGACGGGCATATTGGCGTATTCCAGAGCGTCGGACGAATAGCCAAGCTCGATGGGTACCAATAGAGGTGAAAAGTTCCACGGGGTACCCTCGGCCCTTTATAGTTCATTTGGTCGGAGAATATGGGGGAAAAAAGGAAGAAAAATTGCAAAGCTCGGTTCTTTCTTATGAGGTATCGCCTATTCGGGTGTCTCTTTGGTTCGAGAGCCTACAGACAGCCAGTCTGGTATGGGCTTCCATTCGGCCCCGCAGGGGCCGTACCGGCTATTCGGAGGTCTTTTGCACAAAGTCGCCCCGTGCAACATAATCCCGAATTTTTGTTCGCGATTCGGTCTGATCTGGGAAAGCATCAGCCTAAGTACAAAAAATATATATGGTATTCTGAACTGTGGCGATGTTCCAATGTTTATTATCCTTGCCAAACACCGTGCTGTAGCAAAGGCACTAGTAACGATTTTAGTGCACTTCAGGTTCTGCTCAGGCTCTGGGCCAAGGTTTCTGTCTTCGTTTTCGGGCAAAGAAAGAGGGTTTAGATTAACAGTACGACTTTCTTAGCAACCATTTGCAGCGCTGCACCCTTACACTCGCTTGCAACCAGTTCGAAAAGGCGGCATAAGACGCAAATAACGTCATGGCAGCAAGCTATACTGGCGTCTTTGTGACAGCAAGCGCTGCGGTGAAGATAATGTTCAAATATTGGTGCTATCAAAGTATGTGCTTGATCGCTAGCATGACTGGGTCCATCGCCGACAAAGCCGTGCCATCACCGGTGTACAACTCTTCCCAGGACGTGCACGCCCACTGGATCACAGCTCCTACTGCGCATTTGCCGGACAGCCACATCTGACCACCTTGTTTAGCAATCAACCCTCATAGAGGCAGCAATTGCATCAGGGTCATTCAAACAATGGTAGGGTGTCCAGTAGCCCATGTTACCACTGCTGCAGCGTGGACGAGATGTCACCATCATTCCCTTGGCGTCAACAATTGCATAGCTTCTCATCCGCGGAGAGTACGGTATGATCACGCATCCATTGCATGTGCGCCCTTCCTGCCATACGACAGGTCCGGAGCAATCCGTTGAGGCATAGCCTAGGACGTTCGCCACGGTTCCACCGATCGCATGGCAAACAATGATTGACGATGCTGACATAAGCTGGTACTTCATGATGAAAAGTTGTTTCCGCGACAAAGCAGTAGTAGAGATGCTTGAAATGGTATTAAAGTAATGGTAGTGTATTCAAGAGATATGTAAAGAATGGAATGAGAGATGGCCGGAGGAGAGTCTACAGGAGGGAAGAGGATAATTTATATACATGGAGTACCAGTGTTCAGCTGTCAGACTTGGAGTTGCATTCAGCCGATTCGCATCCCGTATTCTCGTATTTAACTGTATTAACATCGTCAAGATGGGAAGCGAACAAAGGCATGCTGTGCGACGAGAGCCCATTGGCTCCTTCGCCTGCATGATGAGCGCGATTTTCAGCGCAAAACGTAATACAATCGACGCATAAGTCTGCATTGATTCAAAAAGCTCAGCTTGACGTGATGGACCTTGCCTCGCGCCTGAGAACGAGCGTATGGGGAATGTTGTGCTGGAAACCGATAGATGCCCCGCCGGACGAGACAGTTGGCGGGTAGGCAGCAGCTAGAGTAGCGCAATAGGTTGTTTTGCAAATTGCGATCCAACCACGATTAAATCTGCAAACAAAGCAAGGTAATAGCAGTCATGGTCGCTCCTGTATGGCTACGCTGGGAACTTGGCGTGCCAGCGGCTCGTCGCCACTCGATCTTCTGGTATAGAGAATACACCAGTTGCGCGGAAAAACATGGTTTTCTCAGGAGCTAACATGGTACAGGGCAGGTCGCCTTCTGCTAAACTTGAACTTGTATTCATATGACTATTGTCCCAACCGCCGTTATGTGACTTGAACCAAAAAAGAAAATCCCTTGAAATCAATCTTAGTGAGCGTGGAAAATTTTGTCCTACTGAAAGGCTATCAGATATTCTATCATCTTGCGCCACAGCCTACATGCCCGTTTTCTTTTCCTCGTTGCGTCATCACAATGAGATGCACCGCGACCGCGCGGTCGCGATACCCACGACCAACGGTTGCCTACTCAACTAACGCCATGGTCAATGCGTCGGCGATGCTTCAGGAGAGATCTAGGGGATCTCTCCTCTTAGCTCTTTAATTCTTCCTCTTTGTAACAAGACCGTTATGTCACAGCTGGACCAAGTCGAGCGTGCTACCCTGTACCTGCCATCACGTGCGCACGCGCACGCGCGCGCGCTCCTGCCTCCTCCCTACATCTACAGTGGGTCTGCGTTGCACTGTTAGTGCAGCACATAGTACCCATATACAAAACCTTAACGGACCCCTATTTGTTCTGGGTGTCACGCCATGACGCCGACAATCGTCAGGCAGCGGCCCGTTCGCTTCAGAACTCCTGAGGCAACTGCCGCTGCTGAGACACATGCCCTCCAGCGCTCGGCAGCCGTCAACCTACCCGTGCGCCCCGACCATCCGCTCGACATACTCAGCAGCCCATCTCTGCTACGACCGAATAGGCGACTGCCCACCTAGAGGAAACAGAGGATCCCTTCTCTAGGGCAAAACCAATCCAATCAAGCGAAGCAGGACATACTATCACTGCCGATCGAAGAACCCAAATCGACAAGAGCATGGTTACAGCGCTGCAGAAGCGCTACGATGATGAAATGGAAGTATACGCTCTTTTTATGGGAGCTCTCCAAAGCGCCAGCAAACATGTCAACGGCGAGACGCAGACTGCATTGGTAAATGCAGCCCTCGACAACCTCCCGAAAGTCTGGACCGCCCTTGTTACGAAAGAAGTTCTGCCAACCGCCCCAACTGCTAGCATAGAGACGGCGAGTCGCCCAACCTATGCTAAGATAGCCTCTACCCATGCTGTAAAAGCCCCGGTAGCATGGGACTGACTGAGCATGTCTCAACCTGGACTGGCCAGGGCATAGCCTACCGCAAAATGTCTCATGAAGAAATATAAAGCAGAACGCCCAATCACGATAAAGTGCCCCTCAATTGTCGGATCTCTATGCCAATCAGGTTTAAGTATCAATCTCTGTGATCGGAATGCAGCGTTGCCACCGCCTGTATCCTCGTGTATGTTATCCTGGTTGTATCGGCGATAATAGCTTTTTTTTCGGTAAGGCCGTTACCTTGAGGCAGCTTTCGCTGACAGATCGCCATCCACTACACTACCCATGTGAGAGAGTAGCCGTATGGAGGCGTGCGTAATTAGCAAGGTCTTGGCAATCTCTACGGAGTACATGTGCAGGCTGGCCACGTTTGGCGATGAGCCGTCGGAGTTCAAATGGCAGGACGCGAAATACGAACGGCGCACTTTACACCTTCCGACCTTTCCGACTGAAAACAAGGCAAACAGGACCAATTCAGGTTCTTCACCATCGCCCACGATGGCTAGTGTGTTTTCATTCGTGCGCTACCTGCGCCTGAAGTTCTTAGTTTCGCTCTTCCGCCTTCTGGCTAGAATTGCTGAACCGCTGCCCACGAGCAAGCCGGATGCGGTGCTTGCTATCCCGTCGCGCGACAGAGCGCGCACCATCAAAGCTCATGTTTACCGACCGCAACCTGGTATCACCGACGGAATAACTGCGAGCGACCCGCGCCCCGTCTTGATCAACTTCTTCGGGGGCGGTTTCACAGTTCCTCTGCACGGCGCTGACGATCTCTTTTGTCAGCGCGTTGCCACACAGGCTGGCTACCTGGTGCTCGACATTGACTATCGCCTGGCGCCGGAGCATCCCTTCCCCGCCGCCATCCACGACGCCGAAGACGCCGTCAAGTACGTGCTTGACAACCCGCAAGAGTACAAGTCTACTCACGTCTCCGTGTCCGGCTTCTCATCCGGCGGAACCTGCGCTCTAGCCACCCTCTCGCTATTCCCTCAAGGCACCTTTCGGGCCGCTATTGTCTTCTACCCGGCAACCAACGCCGCCCAGGACCCGAGTCAGCGCGTGGCACCTGTGCCGGGCGGGAAGCGGCTGCCAGCTTTCTGGACTAGAACCTTCCGAGAAGCATACTTTGCAGATGCAGATCCGCGAGACCCGAGAATATCACCCGGCGATGCGGATACGTCCAATTACCCAAGCCACATGCTCATTATCACGGCCGAGATGGATGCATCGGCCCTCGAGGCAGAGGCACTGGCGGACAAGGCTACACACGACAAAAACGGCAGAAATGTGGTGGCCCGAAGGGTGAAACGTGTTGGTCACGGTTTTGACAAGAAGACCAGCGAGAATTGCGTGCAGGCAAGAGAGGAGAGCTACGGGCTGGCCCTGGACATGTTAAAGACTGTCGCCAGCGAGTAGCCGGGCGATCCTGTTCATCAACTTTTGTCGATTTACCTTCCTTCTATACCACGATATTATAGCAAACTATGATATTAAATTTCTACATACGGGTCATTCAAGCCCAGACGTCTGTAGTGGGCAGATTTGTGCGCTCCATCCATCGTAAGTCGTCACGTAGTCCCTACGCCAATTACTCGTTTATTAAACCGAGAGCTGGTACTTTACCGCCTGCGCTTTGTGCTGCATACTAACAACCCTCGACCTCTTTGATTCAGCAGCGGTAAAATTTAGCTAATGCAGCTGCCGATGGCACTGATTAATATTAGAAAAGAGAATGGACGAGAGACAAGTTCGCAATCTCCAGCTTTTGTTGTCTGGAAATAGGTACTGATTCTTGGGGTTGGTACCCTGATAATATTCGCATTAGGGCTGCGCAAGGTTTTAGCGGTGCTGCACCTGCAACTGTTTTGTCCAGCTTCTCTACAGGTGGCGCAGCCGCAGCGCCAATAGCAGAACCGACAAGACAAAGGAAAGAGAAAGGTCGAATTAGACTCGAAAGATACAGTCATTATCCGATGACGTTTGACCGCTCTGCTTTCTTGTTTTCTTTTTTCTTGGATCGAAACAGAAACAGGGCCATGTGAAGAAGGCGGTCCCACAAGCCGCCAGCGCCAGTCCGCTGTCCGGTTCACTAACGTGCCAGGCACCGCGACCACTGTCAAGACCATGGTGCGCCGAGGGTCAATTGCATTCCCCGCTCATCTATTATGATAACTTCATGCCTCGACGCGTTCTGGAGAATATTGCAAAAGATAAACAATGGATAAAACTGTGAGTACACTTCAATCCGTCAGGGTTCGTCGACTCTAACCCAATCGCGTCTCATGCAACGAAAGCAGCAAATTATGAGAAGAGAAGCAACCTCGCTGAACGGAGTTGAAACCCTAGGCTTCTTCTGTGGCGGGCTGGCTGTCGCAAATCAGGCGGACGTCGATGCGCGGACTTTCAATTATCTCAATTTCGCGTATGTGCTTTCCCGAGTTGTGTATGTTTTTGTTTATGTTCTGGTTTCTGCTAGGCGATGGTCTTGGTTGAGAAATGCTGCGTGGCACGTGTCGTCCGCCTTGATCTTGTCATTATGGGTGAATTCCGGGCAATTCTATGATAGCCCAAGAGCTGACTGCAATCCCCGAATATCTAGGATATATGTCTCCCAGAAGAATACATGCCACAATGGTCGTGCCAGTAAGTCTTTTCAGGAAATACGCAAGCCCTCACCGAGAGCAAAGAACGGTACCGATGTTCTCCCAGAAACATAGTAGTCACTCTTCATTACTTCCATTCTATACGAAGCTATCTATAAAATGGGGAATTGATCAGTTAGCTAATGATAATACAAAAGACTGGAGTGCTCCAGAACACCTGGCTGGATTCCGGCACAACCTGCCAGCTGAGCAGAAACAGTTCCGTCTCGATTGGCGCACAGCTGCTATTACAGGAGGAGGGAGACTTGGGTCACGAAGGAGGCCCCTGCTGAGAACGTGGGCGCGTTCCCGGACGTGCCCGAACAGGCTCCCCGGAACGGCGACACAGTTGTCCGTTGAACATAGCTAGCACGTCCTTCCGCTTACACTAGAGTTGCACCATAGACATTGAATAATAAAAAGAAGGAGTCAAATCAAATCAGATCAAATGACTGCTTAGCACCGTCATTTGCAAATAAGTTCGAAACTGGGCATTATGTCAAAGTCCATGTCCCAATCCACGTTTACGTGGCCACTCAAGAAACTAGTGCCGCGCTTCAGTACCGTTTTTCACATCGGCTACAGCTTTGAGTACCGCTTTATTGGCAGCGTCTCTCTCATCCAGATTCGGTTTTCCATAAGTCTCACTCACGCGCTCACATATCTGCTGCTCCCAGCCACTGCCGTCGCGGAATTGAATCTGCCCCGCGTCATCCCAGCAAGATTGAATTGTGCCACCCACATTGTCGAACAACGCTTGCAGTCCGCCTGGGCCGCCACCAGCATGGAAGCTTTGAAATGGACCGGCATAAGCCCATCGCGGCCCCATGCTGTTCTGGAGGATCATGTCCAGCTGATCTACATCAATGACGCCCTGATTGACGAGATAGATAGCTTCTCGTAACAGTATCCATGCCAGACGTCCTGCGACGAACCCGGGCACCTCGCGCCGTAGTATCACAGGCTCTCTTCCCATCTGGTGTTTCCAAAATGTGTACGTCTCATCGACTGCTGCGGCACTGGTCTCCGGAGACGGCACGATTTCGAGGAGTGGCAAGATGTGCGGCGGATTGAACGGGTGCACGACTAGTAAGCGGGATGGATCCCGCAACATAACGTTCTGTTCTGATGCTGCAATACCAGACGTAGCGGTCCAGAAAAGACTGTGCAACGGGGCATGATTCTCAATTTCCGCCCATAGCTGTTTCTTAAACTCCAAATTCTCCGGCCCGCATTCCTGGACGTAGTCGGCATCTTGAACGGCCTGTTGAATTGATGAAGTCGTTCGAATTGCGGATATGAGATCGTGTAGTGACGACGGCAAGTAGCGAGGAATGGTTTCGTCAATATACGCCCGGAGATCCGCGCGAATGTCAACAATGGTAAGCTGGTGGAACTTTTGCATGCGCGTCAGATGTAGAGCAGCGAGAGAGATGCCTATTGTGCCCGCGCCGATAATTGCGATACGATATGTATGCTCGATGGTTGCCATGGTGTCTGTTCTGGTAAAGTCGAGTTTGGATTGTGATGTGTTAATGCTAGTGATGGGAGCTACTCAAGACTAGGAATCAAACGAGGTCCTTCCTCTACACTTTTCTAGGCAAAAGGAGGCGTGAAGATTACAAGCGTTTGGAAGGCGAAACGTGCACGGTAGGCCATCTTCGGCCAGCCTCACCACTGGATGTGGATACATATGCCACTAATTCGGACAACAACAGTGTTTACTATGCGTCCTATAGATTAGCGCCCAAGTTTTAAATACATGTGTCTAAATTGCAAACTCAAGGAACGTGTCACCTTCTAGCTTAAATGATTACGATGGACGAGATAAGGTTCTGACAAAGGTCGTGTCTCTTCTTCATTCGACAAAACTTGGCGGGTTTCGCTGCCAGAATGGCCGAACTGTTATATGGTCGCCGCCCATCGCCATCCGAACTTTCCAAATAGTTACAGAATTTTGCTTCTCAATACAAAATCGAAATCGGCGAAAGCCAGAGAGTGAACCATGTGCCTTAGTTTCAGAAACCGTAAGCTTGGTGTAAGATCCTTCTGTTCCTTCCACTCCGTCAAGTTCTCAACTGACTCGTACAGAGAGCGAGACAGAAGGCCAAAAGTCGTGCTGTGGCCGAAAGTCGTGTCGTGGCTGAAAGTCTTGTCGTGGCCGAAAATCGTGTTGTGGCTGAAGGTCTTGTCGTGGCCAAAAATCGTGTTGTGGCCAAAAAGCCTGCTTGAGCCCTGGCCCAAAGAAATGCCCCAACTTGCAGGGTTGGGAACGTTGCGCGAGCCAAAGACTTGCCATGATATGGCGGCATCTGTCCACACAACCGTCAAGAACGGGCTAGCACTCGAAGGCTACCTATTGAAAGGCTGATTATCTAGTGCTATACTTGTGCGAGGATGTATGCCCCTCCCTAAGCATAGCACGTAACATCTGTCTCAACACTAAGTATACTAAAAGAGGGGCAGAGAAGTCGTCACCAAGGCGGCAGGGTTCGTCCGGGTAAGTTTAACCTCCAGCTCTGTCGCTCGCTTCTTTGGGCGTCCGACAGAGCCTTTGCTTCAGGTCAGCGTGTACCCTAGACGGTCACGCTTTTTGGCCGCAAGTTTGGTAATGCTGGTGCTGTCCACAGTCAGAACATCGAGGCTGCTAATGTTGGCAAGCAGCTACGTCTTGGTGAGGAGCAGGTTCGACCAACTCAAAGACAGGGCCAAATACAATAAATGAAATCCTCTCTCCTCAATTTAAGATTACATTACGTGGATTTACACCATACGTGATGGGTATGGCTCTCGTTACTGATGGGAGCCCTCCGGGCAAGATTTGCGAAGAGGTGGCCAACAGTTATGCCTAGCGTGTTTGAAGGCGAAGCATGATTAGCATGATTAGCGTGTACTATTTTGACTTATTTTGGGAACATATATTGGAGCATTTGAACTTGAACTACTCATATTTCTTGCCCTGCTTTTATGCCTGCCAGCCCACGGAGGAACCACCCAAGGCAGCGGCAGAGTTGAGCTGCCGCGACACACACCTGGGTGCTAAGCTCGTCAGTCCATATATTGGGTACAACAGACTGGCAGAAAAAATTACAAGACGAAAATGCCGTAGTATAGCTCGAAAGCCGCGAAGTGTCTGTTCATGCTCCTCTTCACGTTGCGCAAAGCTCCAGAGCGGCCACAGCCTCTTTGCATTTGTAGCGCGCTGTGTCCCTACTTCGGCGAGGGCCCATCACCGTTGGCATTTCGGCTGAGGTCCTTTCCTGGTTGTCAGTGTCGTCTGTGACCATTCCTGGTAGCGCTTGTTGAGCGTCTTGGTGGGCTATGACGGGCAGCGCCCTCTTGAGGCCTTCCGGGCACTGTGGGCGGGCCGCTTGCGCCAGTGGCAGCCATGGACGATTGATTAATCGACTGTTCGCTGGGTGCCGCTTTCTACTGGGCGTAAGCCCGTGTGGCTGAGTTTTAATTTAATACGGGTTTTAACCAGTGTAGACGTGAGAGGAAGGTGCATTGTAGTCCTCCCAGCACTCTATAGCAGCCTCTGAGAGCCGTTGTAAAGCGGAGTATTCTTCTTCATTGACCGAAGTTCTGGATGTCGCTCATTGATCATGCATTTACGCATTTTCCATACATTTTCGATGGGATTAAGATCAGGAGAGTACGCGGGTCACTGAACCAGACCAATGCCGTTACCCTCTGCCCACTCAACCAGCCACTCTTATACCACACGTGCTGTATGAGTCGGCGCATTATCCTGAGTGAATATATGACATGGTTCCGCGATAGCAAATAAGTTTTCTCGAAGGCGCTCTAAGATCCGGCGCCCTTTAACGCCGCCGCGCGGAGCGTCCCGGGTCGCCAAAGAGGGACACTAAAGAAGTGCGTCCATTATATGTAATAACCCCCCCCCACAACATCTGAGAGTGACGGGACGGAGGCTCTCGAGGTTGAACATTCTCTGGTTGTATTCTCTGGTTGTATTCCTGTGTGAGTTCGAAATTGACCTGCTCTAACAGGTGAACCTGCCATCGGCAGTTGTCTCGCGGTTCGACGGCGGGGCTCAGGTCCACCCAATCGGGCGTGCGGCGTTGGACGATTTGCCCCCCGCGCGATCTACTCGCTTCAGAGGCACCCAAACTCCCGCGACATTCGTGTCTCAACACAGAAGAAGGAAGAAATTACTAGCCTGACGCGTCGTCCTCAAGTTCGCCGTCCTCTGCATCTCTATCGTTCTCACTTCTACCTTCAATATCATGTCCTTCGTCACTGTCCCAGCTCAACCAGTGGCTCTTCTGCTAGCTCCCCGCTTACCAGCTCCTCTTGCTGGGCCTGGTTTACGCGGGTAAGAATTGCTTGCTAGGATGCAGTTAGTTAGTGGAGCGCACATATAATAGAGTGACCTGCATATTCCGCAACTCCTCCTGTCGGTGCCCGGCGGCCACGAAACCTGGGGATAGATCCGTTTGTTTTGGAATACTCCTAGGCTTGCCAGAGGCTGAAATCAGACGAATCTGTCGCGATCCTATTGAGCGGCGGTGGCAACACCTCATCCAGCACCTACCGTCACTACCACGGCGCATCATATTCTCCTGGTCGAAAGCTGCTGAGAGACGGTTATAGATGGATGCCGGTGGAATTTGAGAATGCATATATTGATGCTACAATTTTTGAGGTCGGACATGGTCGTTCCCCCGCGACAAAGCGTGCTTTATCAGCAACACTATGACCAAACGGAGGGGGCTTACAGGTACGCTCGACATGCGCAGTGTTTCCCCTTCAAAAAGAGCTGTATGAGTGTCTGCTGAATGGCCTCGACTGGAAATTTCCAGCTATAGGCACCTACGAGCCGTTTATGAAAGCAGACGCCGGTCCCGAGTTGTTTCCAACAACATGGGAAATGAGAGTTAGTTATGAGTCTCGTCTATCCATGGAATCAATTTCTACGGTTTTTGGCAACGAAGAAGGATGGTGGAGGAAAAGACCCTTCGCCATTCTGATTCCAGATGCGACCCCCTTCAACCGTATAAATGGACTGGTTGTTTCAATGGATAAAGAGAGAGGCATCAGTGATGGCGACGTGCTAACCAGGTCTGATCTACTCCCAGGCAACACCATGGAGTATGTATACGACTCAGATGCTTCAGGCCTTTTTGTCGTCGACAAAACGACTGCACCAGACCCATGCCGTTTTGTATGTCGCGTTACATTAACGGCGACAGAGGTTTCGGAGCACTTGATGACACGACCGCGGGCATTTATAAGTCATGAAACTCACGGCTTTTTATTTTTATAGGTAGCACATAGGTTAAAGACTATCTTTCAACTCTATATCAACTGCAGTTTATGAGCCCACAGAACGGCCAGGCATTTTGCTCACGGTTGAGTTTCACCTACCAAGCCGGCGAGAGGTTATCTGTGGCCTCCTGGCGTCGACAACTCTAGCGATGTTGGTGGCCCAGTAAGAGCCGAAAAGCAATCATGCCTATGCGATACGTGTTCAGGTATAAGATAACTTCATGTCGTTTTTGTGATTCTCTTGTCATGTTTGAAAGCTTCGTGTTTTTTCTTGCACTTGTATCAAAGTTCTATCACATTGATGGTGCTGTATAGGTCACTAAATGACGGGGCTGGTGCCACCGCTGGCTCCCCCTGGTGTTGCTAAGGGTGTGGACCAACCCCGCGTGGCCATATAGAAGCCTCCAGATCATCGAAAATAGATAACCGCACCAACTTCTGGGTGGAGATATAGGCCACCTAAGAGCGTACCAGAATCTGTCATTGGCGCGTTCCCAATAGCATTGACTCAATGATACTGCCCTACTTGTTACAGTGATATCAAGCCTCGCGAGATACCGCACATTGCTAAGGTGTAAAACCATCACCATTCTGTGTCATGGGCAGACATGTCTCTTCCGATTCCGACGAGTCTTCGTGGCCGTCCAAGGTGTCAAAGTTATTGGGTAGCGAGCAAAAGAAGATTGGCGGTGGCAAAGATGATGGCTTTAGATGCTTGATACGCACATCCGTGTATACAATTTTCACATCACCAGGAAAATCATCCCACGATCGTTGATGTGATAGCAGCGCTGCGTTTGACACCTACGATAATCCCGGCACTGTCATTGCTATTGTAAATTGCTTCACTCCGCTGACCGCTCACAGCGCGGCGCACTACCTGAGCTCCCGTGGAGCTTGCGCGGCTAACAGCCTCCCTAGCATCTGGGTTCGACGTACTCTTCTATCGCGGTCACGAAAAACGATGGCCAGGTCGAAGTTATATTCAGCGACCAGGGCAGTCGTATTACTCCTTCCTACGGCGCCTTTATCGAGGAGGGGGGTTATCCGGTCGGCGACACCGCCAACCCTCTCACCACAGTCTTTGATGTCTTGTAATCTTATTCTCCCTGTCGCGACCTCAATTACCTGCAGCCTCGCCACTAATGTACCTCTAGCCGTCTCATTGGCCGCAAGTTTGGAGTCGCAGATGCCCAGGCTGAGAACGAAAAACGCCTACCTGATGAGGCCATCTCCGAGAGTAGCAAGCCACAAGTCGAAGTTGACGTCAATGGCCAACAGAAGCGGCTCGCCCCTAAGCAAATTTCCGCTACTATTCTCGGCAAGATGAAGGGAGTCGCTGAATCTTACCTCGATAAAAAGATCACTCACGCTGTTGTTGCTGTCCCCGTCCACTTTAATGCAAGTACTACCTTGTTTTTATTTTGACTTGACTTCGCTTACTAACGTATTTCAAGAACTTTCATCAGGCCATTAATATTCCAAACAAACAAATTTCGCTCGAAAATCCTTCAAGAAAACAAATATAGGTCCGGATTTGATCTGTTTGATTGGAGGGCAGCGCTGCTCCGTGGCAGAATGAAATGCTATTATTAATGTCGCCATGTCATCTTCTCCGTCTTCTCCGCCGGCAACGGAAATAAGAACCAATGGCTTTGTAATCAGCATCGGCCAAGGGTCCAGTTTTGGGAGCTCCAGTTTTCGGTGGTCCTATATATGGCAGCAACTCCATCACTGATGGTGAGATTATTAATTCAGGATTGTTGCGCCATTATAGCGGTGACCTTGTCTCAAGCTTCTTGTATCATCATTATCACCTCGTATTGAACTGATTCTCTTCAGCAAACCTTACCTGCTTCGCCTCGCCACGATAATGAAAACAGTTGGCATTTTTCCCGCCTCTGGCGCATTGGGTACCAGTACCTGCACACATCTTCTGTCCAAGGTCCCGAACGACAAAGTCACTCTGATCAGCCGTTTTCCGGAGAAGATGTCGAAAACATACATGGACAATGGGGTGGTGTCCCGACAGGCTTCATATGAATCTTCTGCAGAAGATCTTCAGAAGGCTTTCTCCGGGATTGATGTCCTGTTCCTGATTTCGTACCCGAGTCATCAACACCAGCTGAGAACCCAGCTTCAACTCCTAGCCATTGATGCTGCTTATCACGCAGGCATAAAACACATCTTCTATTCATCTCTAGCTTTTGCGCTATCAAAGCAAAAGTCAACAAAGGCCGAAGTCATGGGTGCGCACCTGGACAGCGAGGCCTACCTCGAGAACCTTGCCAAAGATGACCCTGCATTTTCGTGGACGGCTGTCCGCGAGGGCCTATACAGCGAATCTTACCCGATTTACACGGCTTTCTTTGACGTTGAAAATCCGTCTACTAGAATTCGCATTCCACACGATGGCTCTGGCCGAGGTGTCAGTTGGGTGAAGAGGGACGAACTCGGCGAAGCTACAGCACAGTTGATTGCAAACTATGCCAAGGACCCTTCCAGTTTCAACTTTATCAACCAAATTGTTGAATTCACGGGCTCCAAAGAGTGGACACTAGCAGAGACAGTGGCGCTCATCTCGCGTGTACTTGGTACGGAGATCTCAATCGAGGAAGTCAGCGTTGAAGAGTACGCTGAGCAATCACAAGTCCTGGCTGGGTTTGGATCTAAAGAACTTGCAAAGACATGGGCAACGGCTTGGGATGCAATCAGAGCTGGAGAAACCGCACCAGTAGTTGTTACTCTGAAAGAAGTGCTGGGACGAGAACCTGAAGCGCTTGAGACCACCATTTGCGAGCTGCTTTCAAGATAATTTGCCCAGTTTTATAACACAAGACGTTTATGCCGAGATGTTTCCTCTACATAGAAATTAAAATGTATTCACACAACTCTCATAGCCGGTCCATGTAGCAAAGAGATTTGACCTACACAGTTGCTGCCTAGTTATCTTTTGTCTAGCACGAATTTCCTGAGGCCAATGTGTCGTTGCCGTATTGCCACTATACCATCCTAAAATTGCTAACCTTTTGACTCCAAGGACAATCGATACTCTTCTTTTCCCATTGAAAAGGTCGACCATGTTCAGTAACAGCGTACTGGTTCTCCACAATAATGTAGTCGACGCCTATGCCCTCGGATGCCTATTTCATTCGACTCACCTTGGCAGCCAGAAATTCATTCTTCGATTCTGCTGTCCCCGTCAGTGAATGCGGCGGATAATTGTCTGCCCGGACTGCCCCATCTGAGGCTCCATCGTTGTCCTGGTTTTTTTAGCCCGTAGTAATCGCAGGATAATATTTGATGTTAGATCTAGGCGTCTAGATTGAAGCGAAAGTCTAGCTCAGAATCATCTTAATCAGTACACGGCAACATTGTACAATACAAGGATTGGTGCATGGCCCGTATGATGACAAAACGTGCATCTGGGCGCTATTGTCACTTTTGATGCACCCTCTTCTTTCCTTTCATCGTGTTACCAGCCGGCTAGCAAACTACTGACGTCGCGCTGGGGGTATATGCTCGGTGCGCCGCCGCCGATGCCAACCATGAAGTTGGCATAGACGCTCCGAAAGCTTCGTTTCAAGCTGTTGCGACGATGGCAGCCTTCATCGTCCCATATTGCCCGGGCCAAGGATGTCATAACGACCATGGGCTTGCTCACAGACGAGTAGACGCCGTCAAATCAAATGGCATGCCAATCCTGCGTCGGGATCATGCGCGCCCGAGTTGTGCGGCCGTTGCCGGGGCCGCGCTTCTTCAAGGAATTCTACAAACCAACAGGTCACGTGGCACGCTCCGGGCACCAACATGGCGTTCATCGTTACAGGAATCGATTTCATTCATATAGATCGCTATCTGCGTCAAATATTGCATACTATGCAAGACTGGATAATCCTTCGCAACTCACCACGGCATCACCTCCGACAGCTCCCGCTGTGCCGCCCAAATCGCCTCTTCCTCCGACAGGACGCCTCTCGCCTTCAAGGCCTTGTCCTTGGGCGTCACAAAGTACTCACCGTCAACCTCGCACTTTGTGTGCTTCTCATCCGGCAGCGTGCCCTCGTTCAAAAACGCCTTGACGTGCTTGGCCAGGCACGTCGATGGCACGGCAATGGAGCAGTGGCCGTACCCCTTGACCTCGATCAGCCTGGCGCCTTTGAACGAGTCGCGCGCCACCTTGGCCGACACGAGCGGGCACACGGGGTCGTACGCCGTCGACAGCACCAGCAGCGGGTGGCGCGTCTCGATGCCCCTCTTGGGCTTGAAGTCGTGCGTCTGCGGGATGCGCCACAGCGCGCGGACAAAGCCCTCGGAAAACTGTCTGGTACCAAAGGGCGAGCTGTCGAGCGCGGGGAGCACCGTCTTGGAATTCAGGGACGGAAATTCGATTAAAATACTTGTGTGAGCCGGTTGATATAGAAATAGCGGTAAGACCACGGTACTGAGTGAACGATAGTCTGGTGTGAAATACTGCGTTGAACATAAAGATATTGCTGAAATGTGGTGATCATATGCTGGGGAGTAGGTGTACCGCGTCTTCCAAGCCGCGTTAGCCTGCGCCAGAAATGCAAGAGTATGTGCCGGGTGGGGGAGGCTGGCTTGGAGGAAGCTCACGGTTAAGGGCCATTGCTAGTCTGGTCGCCGACCCGCGTAGCAAAGTGGTCAGTTTGGCCAGCGTAACATGGTATCAAATTATCGTGTACTCCAGAGGGGACGATTCCCTGCCGTTCTGGTGACCGTTCTGTCCGTGCAGCCTGTTTGCCATCCGTGAACCAATCTAGCCCACTTGGTGGAGGATATCCAACATGAGCAACAGCGGCTTTGCAGCGCCTATTGCCTGTACGCAGGCAGCTTGTCAGTCATCACTGTCTGCAAAACAATCGGTAGCTAGGCCACTTACACTCTGGCTTGCCTTTGCCGCTTTTTCTCCTCCGTTGCCGGCCACTGATGCAATGAGTTTTCGTGTCTGGGGCAAAGGAGTTTGAAATGGGGCTTCGCAGCTGTCTGCTGCACGGCCTCTTCTGCGCAGACGAACGCTGAATGCGAGCTTGTAGCACAGCCTGATGCGATAAGATTTGGCGCACAGTTGGTCGGGCTGTCGTAGCTGTGAGACCAAGAGGGCTAGGGAATATTTTAGAAGCGGGCTCACCGTGATCTCCGGACGCCGCGTCCGCTTTGTCCGGAAAAGAGGCCGTAAAATATGGAACCTCACCCACTTGCCTATCAGTATGTGAGCGGTAGTCTACCGGAGATGCAACATCCCAGCCCTGGTCCGTGGTGACTGGTGCAAAATTAGAGCTCAGTTTAGCATCGTGAGCTTCATCGATGTCTGGGACTTGCGTCTGTATTCCTCTGTCGTCCCAAAACCCTTCAACCGACGGGGGACGTTTCCGCTCACGGAAGCTGTCGGGATCCATTTCGGACTGATCTTCTGGCTTTGGAAGGGTCGGTCCGCGAAGACCTCGCCTTTTCTGAGGAGAAGCAGCAGAGCCTTGGCTATTCTCGATCGAAACAGCAGTGGCGAAGAGCTGGTCCGCATGCCGGGCCACAGCCTTGGCTGCCGCATAGCGACGCTTTCGAACCATCGGATGACTGAGTCTGGCGGGTGCGTAACACGTCGGAAGCTGCGTTGCAGGTAGACAAGATACTGACTCGCTGTTGTCAGAGATGCTGCGCAAGATGGCAAGGCTTCCGATGGCCGGCGAGACACTGCGGTTGACGTGGCGCAGGGTCTGGTCAAACAGAGACAGCCAGCCAGGATAGAAAGTCGAAAGGAGCTGGATCGCGCCTGGCGGTCTAGTACGTCTTGAGGCCAGTGCCACAGGGAACAGTATTGCTCATGTTCCAATGACAGATCTGGGCAGTGAAAGCAGCAAGAAGACAGCTGGATCGGCGCTGCCAGGCCTGGGACTTGCAGGTAAGCTGTCTTGCTAAATTGTCGTTGTCTGTCCGGTATCTATCAAGGACGGGGTGGAAGCAGCTAGCCTGTTATTTGCACGATGTGCAGGCGGCTTCCAGGCAAGTGTGTCTACTCATGGGCAACATCAGGCCGATGGTAGCGGTCACTTACGGAAGACTCGTTACAACGCGCGAAAAGCTTGGCGCCGCGGGAGAGCCTCACGTCCGGAAGTGGCCCATGGAGGACTCCAGTCATGGGGCAGGTTGGGTGGGTATCTCACACTCTTACCAGCGCCCAGGATTCATTGACTTGAGTAACCAGGCTGTAACGTCTCTGTGCACAATGATTAGTTACTGGGCAGTGGGGTCGTCGAGACAACGCGCGTTAGCGTCTTTTTCGCTTGTCGCTTTTTAGACGAGGCAACGAATGATTTTCTGGCCACCCTTCGCGGACATTCAGCCCGCTTATCTTCGAGAGCCAATGTCTCGCTCGTCAGCTGTTCATTAGGGATTGCACTAAGTTCGACCAGTACTCTTGCAAGCCACTTCGTCGTAGCGGTCAAGAACTGGTCTAGCGTGGATAGGCGAAAAAATATGACCCTCCACAGGCCAGCGCCCTATAGGTCACACCACACCTCCACAGGGCAAGGTCGGCTGCCTGGCAGCGATATAGCAGAACCCTAGCCCAGGCCAATGCCATCACTTACAGGCTTGGAGAGCTTACGCGAGCCAAGGATTTGCCATGGTACGGCCACACCGGCCGCATGGTGTGCATGGTGTGTCACTGGTGCTGGAAATGAATGTAAAATGATTGATTGCTGCTTGTGGCAAGATAAAAAACAATGATTTAGGAGATTGTGCAATGCACATATGGCCATATGGATATCAATCTGGATATGACGGTGATCCGGCGATGATACAACCCGCACGAAGCTAGTTGTGTAACATGCTGCGTATTTTTCAGTAACGCAAACCACTACAAATAATGCATTATTTTTTTCAGCTATAATTGATCTATTACATATCAGAATGCCGAAACTTTTGGCGATTCTTTACCTAAATGCCAAGAGAAGCCTTATCAGCCACCATCTCGCATTCGGAGGACTCCTCGCGGTATGAAGCTCAAGCGCTAAACCTGCCGCCTGGTTCGCAGCAAGGGGCATTTGCGTTGAAAATGAATCAGTAGACACATTGAGACGCGGCAAAAAAGAATAAAAAAAAATAAGGAAACCCTTTCATGAATTGCTCGACCTCTCATGGAAACTGCCGTCTTCTACTTCCCTGCACAGAATTGTGTCTAGGAGTGAATTTCCTGCAGTGGGCTGCAGTCAAAATAGGGCGGGTGCAGCATCAACAGACACAGCCAGTGTGGCTAACAATCAGGTTCAAATTTGACAAGTCTCAATCAAGCTCGGCCGCTCGTCAAGTCAAGTTCTCAATGCAAGTTTGAAGCCGCCATTCAATCAATCAAGTTCAATCAGTGTCAAGCTGTCAAGTACTTGATGTTCATTAGATTTCTTACAGAACTGTGCAAACTCTAGGTTAAGTCAAGAGGGCGACCGACTGGACAGGGGCGAAATCGACTCGGACCCACCCGTCCCCACCCACTCATCCACTTACCGAGAGCACCCCCCAAAATGCGCATGGACGCGTCGAATCGACGCGTTACTATGTTTCTAGACGCGTTTTGAGGTGCAAGCAGTTACAAAGAAGTCAAAATCTCGTCTTCAACAAAGTAACCCATGTGCATTACCCGGTTGGGCAGAGTACATCAAGTACTTGACAACAAACACCAGCGTAAAGATAACCATTGCGCGCTAGGTGGGTACTAGGCACCAGCCATTTGAGTCACTAATCATGTCTTACAGAAAAGAAGCTTCAGCAGAATCCCATCAGATGATAGGTATTTGCGTGGGTACGTGGGACACGTAGCAGCAGTGGCCCTTGCCCTGCTTTCTGTACAGTGACAAGAGCTTGAACGCTCAAAGTGCGGACCACCGCTGTAGAAAACGGGCGAGATATCCCGCATTTGTTTATTAGGTTTCGACTTTGCAGCCGGGTTTTCATTGCTTTCGTCAAGATTTCAGCAGTCCCCTCTTTTTGCCCTCTAGCAGCCTACTAGAGAACTTGCTCGCAGCTAAGCTTTTCCCTTGCGGTGCCGTGCTGTGCCACACCCAATCTTTGCTAGGTAGTCTTTTTGGGTCGAGAATCGCCGATCTGGCAATAGGCAGAAACCGTTTCCCGCATGCAATCTACGCGGCGCCCGCATTTCCCTGCCCGCCAATGATGCTAGTGGCCCAGCTAGCAGGAGGAAAATGTCCAGTTCCCGGTTTTATCCCGGTTTATCACTTTCTGCTCGGTAACCTCTTGCCCTTCATTGTTTGTGTCAATTCGTATCAATGAAACCCAGCACCTCTGCTACCTACACACCCACCATTCACCTCTAACACAGTGCTGAAACTATGTCTCCATAGCTGCGCAACGCTATTGAGTACTCACAAGACTGAAATGACAGCTTCAACTACGAAGCTCTATTTCCCTTCAGAAACATCACCGGCATTGCAAACAACATCCCAATTTACCGTCAAGATTTGAAGCAGCCTTTTATTGCCACGTTCTCTGCTCGTCTTGCGCCTACTTAGACAACAACAGTAACAACACACGCCTCTCACAACGATTCAAGCACGCTCTACGAGTATGCATAATTCACTGCTAGATCCTGGAGCATCCGCCGTGCTAGCGGGAACCAATCTGTCCATCGACCCAAGCCTCCTACAAGAGCAGCCGCTTTTTGAAACCGACACGGCCTCCTCTCGCACAACATCCATTTCATCCGTGACGCGCTTATCCGCATCCGACACGCCCGAGACGGAAGACGACGACGTTCCTGAAGAAAAAGAAGATGATGACACACCGAAAAGGCCCACCGCGAGGAGCAAGGCGAAAATGCCCAGCAGGTCAAAAACAGCCACCGCATCGTCGAAGTCTAGAAGCGGCGGCGCCACCACAGGCACCGCAGACAAGGGGCGTAGGCGCAATCTCGAGCGCAACCGCGCCGCCGCCTCTAAGTGCCGCCAGCGCAAGAAGCAGTGGCAGGACGGCCTCGAGCGCAAGAAGACTGCGCTCGAGGGCCGGTACAAGGCCCTCCACAGCGAGACGAAAACCCTCATGGAGGAGGTGGTCCAGCTCAAGAACTTTGTCATGGTCCACGCCGCCTGCGGCGACGCCAACATTGACGACTGGATCTGTAATGAGGCCTGGAACTAACTAAAACAAGCAGGAGTCAAACCACGTCACTTTATTTTTATCAACGAATCTGGCATGCATTCCCCAGATACGTTGTGGACAAAGAGATGGGTCGGAACAGGTATCAGGCCTATCCAATTTCCAGAAGAAACACAGAGTACATATTTTTGCCATATCCTCACACTATGAAGAGTTTCCCGTTAAAGCCTTCCGCCGATGGCCACCTTATCAGTATGTTGACGACTCATCTTTGCCTTTGGTGGTTTGTTGAACAGCATAAGCCCATCTGAAGTCAAGTTATCCGTACCATGTCTTAACTGGGTCGCCTTCAGCGGTGCCAGCTCGTTAGTCCCTCTGTGAGTTTTTCTTCAGCCATGGCCGCCGCGAAATGGGTCGATCCCATTCTAGACAATAATAGCCGTGCCTGAGTCACAGCGGATACCTTTATTTGCGCTGGTGATATCGTATCAGAGGTGATAGGGGTTACACCGTTCTTTGCAGGCGCTGTGGCTTGCGGATTGACTGCCGCCCAGGGACGCAGTTGGACAAAGTCCATGTGTGAGCCACTGTCCTCCACCGCAACACTGAAAAGACCCGAGGCGCACACAAAGTACGGTACGAAGGCTGACACGCGCCGCAAAGTAAAAAGATCGTCGTAAGACTGCGCGAGCGAAAGAATGGACTGCACAGCCTGCGCACATATCTCGTGCGGCAGGAGCTCGGAAATGGCAAAGTCGCTGTTCGCAAAGGGCCGGAAGGCGGACAAAATGCAAAAGTGATAGTACATACTGTGGCATTCTTAGTAACTATGATAAATATTGAGTATGAGCATGCTTAACTCACTGAACAAATAACAGAAACGGTGTCCTGCTTTTATCTCCATCAAGGAGCTCGAATAGCTCATGGTACCAGCCGAGACACTGTGTATATATCGACGTCATTTCGTATCGGCTCGAGTGAGGCGCTCTTCGATTCGCAACAATAAACATATACACCCACTCTGTGAGCTGAAACAATTTGACGGTGAGAAGCTGAGGGTTTGCGAGCTGCAAACTGGGAGTTATGTCTGCGGATACGTTTACATATTGTCAGATGTAACAAACGTCAAGCTTTCTGCAAAACTTACTGATTGTGGTCGTCGTCGTTCCAGCACGGCTGTTGGGCAGCTGGTCCAGGAAGCCGTCCTCTTGCAGTGCACCGGTGGTCTCACTAAACACTATTCCGGTAGCTAAGTATAACATGCTAATATGTTGTTTAGCTATAAACTTGTTGATAAAGCCAGTTAGGCATTGCGTTTTCAGAGAGACATACCGAAGTAGTGAGATTGCGCCACAATATGTAGTCGCCCGGACTTTGAAATACTGCTCGTCGGACGTATCGACAGCAGTATCTTTTAAACACAGCGCTCGAATTCTAGACGAGCATGTCTCGGCAAGCTTAATTGCTTCGTCTTCTCTTCCGCATCGGGTGTAATACAGAGCAAGAATTCCAGTTGCTTGAATGTCTGGTAAACTGTCGTACGATGGCGGGCTGCGAAGTAGGGCCTTGGTCCTAAGCAAGAACCATTTACTTCCCAACCAACCTGATGGTAAAACATCAGATTCATCTTCCTTTTCGTTAATGATACGCGTAGACAGCGCCAACAGGGCATGCACCAACGCCGACGAGCAGCATCGGGTGGAGCCTTCCTCATAATCCCGCAGAAACTCGTCCTTTCGCAACAGAATGAATGCAGTGTAATCCCAGGTGATGAGAACGTCGAATAGGTGTCGAATGTGGGCGCGTGTCCAGCCTGTTTGCGTCCATTTATCCGCCTGCGATAATAAGCCGTATGCATCTATCGGCGCAAGTGGGAGAGAAAACTCCACCGAGGCGCGCAGAGACGTCGACGTCGCATTGGCGCGATCCTGAAACGGTGGATGACAGGACCGCCAGGAGAGCAGGTGATCAAAGCAAGACCAGGAGCCAGACGAAACATTCGTAGAAATAGGAGAATCAATGCGGGGGACACCCCTTGGCATTGAATCGGATGAGAATTCTATATTGTCCGCGACAGGCAGGGTCCCGGCCACATCTGCATCGGCCGACTTCATTCCACTAGTCCAGCCCTGCATCGCATCCTGACTTGTCGTAGAATTCAGGGCCGTGGAGGAATCCTGATTAGAGTTGCTGCTCTGATTCAGGCTCTGCAACGCCTCTCCACCCTTCATATTCTGTCGGAGCCGACCAATCTCTGCGCGTAAGTCACTCTTAGACTTCCACAGTCTGCGACTGTATACGCAAATCTCGCTTCTTTGCTCGCACCTCCTGCAGGGTTGTTCGCCGTCGCACTGCAATGGAAGTCCAGCAGCATGTCAGCATAAAGGACACTGCGGATAGAGAGGGCCGCTCTGGGGACAAGCTATGAGAAGGGATTCCGGTTTCGCACAACAACCACTAGGGTGCTGCTGCTGGGCGTGCGGGGTATGCGCACCTTTGCTCGACTCTTACGACAGCGCTGACACGCCGTTTGAACTTGCTGGCGGTTGGGCATAGTTTGCTAGACGGAGACTGCGAATCATGAGAGACTATAATGTGAAATGACGAATAAAAAGAGACGGAGAAATTAGTGTAGTAATCGTTCGGAAGGGTTAGTCAAGCTATGACGATGGATGACGACTACCTACTGCGACCTGAATGTATGGATCCTGCCAGCTCTGCTACCCCGCACGTGACCTCCAAAATTCGGTGGTTTGAGCCAGCCTTTTTTTTGGTTGGTTATCCATTGTGGCTCTAACAGCGATCATCTGTACGGATATATGCAATCAACGGGTATGCCAACCCCCCGAAAATGGAACTCAAGACAGCGACACACAGACGTTTCTTGCATAACTGCTTCTTGCCACCATGCGTCGTAGCGTATGTAGATGTGTTAGGTCTTCAAAACTAGGGGTAACATATTGCAGCGGGGGACATCGCGGTCGAGCGCTCATGGTCAAATACGAGCACGCACCAATTGGGGTCCCAAGCCCGGCTCACAGATCAGCAATCAACGATTCTCGCCCCAAACGCGCTAGCCCTACTCCTGACTCGATCCCTTCTAACCGAACATGTTTTTCGGACGACATGTCAATGCCATTTTCTGATTCACCTGCCCGCCACCGACGATTTATGGACAACTTCCTCTCGACATTGAATGGAATCGTGGGCTCGTTTTCGTCCGAGGTCTGACAGTCGCATGGCAGCCTTACTTCTCATGCTCGGGCGCAGGTGGCCAATTTTGTGCCACTGCCGGTACAGGGACTGTTAATGGTGCGGGTACATTCTAAGCACTGATCAGATCGTAAAATTTGACGAAAGGTGCTCGAGAAGCGGCCTGAAGGGAATTGAAGGTCAGAATGGGGTATCACGAATTTGTTAAGTGGTGTATCGGCCTTGCTCCGAGCATGTGGCTACTCTACGTAGAAATGGGAAAAGCCTTCGTTTGGGCACGTCGGAATCGATTGATATCTTCGTACGAACAGTCGGCATCGCGGAAAAGTCGAGAAAAACCAACACCGAGTGCCGTATTGTCATACCAACCGGGTGGGGAGACCGACTGTTCCGTGAGCACTTGCGCGACTATGCAGGAAACGACCATTCCACAGGTCACCCGCTGCTGGTCCAGCAATGGAAGCATTGGTAATTGTTGACAAGTCGCCAACACGCTCTGCTTCACCCGGCACTTGCTGGCTTTCGATGCCGACACAAAACTTGCACCATATAAACAGGCTGTCAGCACAATTTCGAGCCTGCGTTTTGTTCGAAACGCGGGTCAGCGCGAACCAGCGCATACCGATCCAAGGGCCCGTCATGACCACAGCACCCAACCCGCACACAGCCCGATGGTTCGCCGGACTGATCCATGAATACAGCCGGTCTCTACAGCAATGGGAAACCCTCGCCGAATCACGACGGGTAGAATGCGATCAACTGCGATGCGCCATAGAGACCTTGCAGGGACAAAAAAGAGACGGGGCGGCGGAAAAGGCATTTTATGACCAGTTAATAGCTGAGCAGGCGTCTTCGATACGTTCGCTAGCAAGCGACCGTGAAACGCTCGAGCCACGGACGCGAGGAGAGGACCCGGTCCATGTACCACCCCGCCCACGGACGCCGTGGCCGTCAGGCACCGCCGCGAGTTCCTCTAGCGAATGCGAATCGGACACGAGCTCGGAGGAAACACAGCCGGCGAAAAGAATGAAAATGGTGCTGTAATTGGAAAATAGTTTCCAGTGCATGGCTTCTAGTCGCTGAATATACTTTGTCTCTGTTATGCCCTTCCGGCGCTGGGCCCGTGCCACCAGTTTGCATGTTGTAAAACCGTAGCAGAACTTCGAAAACCTTCTGGACCTCCTATACAGCCCAATTTCGCGACAGCTAAAGGCAACTGGAGGAAACATGTGGCAAAGAGCCGGAAAGTGCAGTCGCGAAGGCCAAGTGCCAGCTTCTGGCCACATTCGGCATATCTAGGCGCGTCCTGTGTTCGATATGTTCGACACCGTCAAAAACAGGCCATACGAATGTCTTGCGCATGCGCATTAACTCCCATGTTCCGCAACCTCCACAGACTATAGTTGCAGCTAGTCCATAGATGCAAATCATCTTATAAATGTTTTTTTGCGCCTGTGTCTACAGAAGACCAGCTTTCCATGGCTCGTTCGAACGAAGAGGCAGCGGCCGAACAAGCGGTAGACTTCCTTCACTTGCTTATTTTCGCAACCGAAAAGCCGGAGAAAAAGAAAATGCCCACCCGGATTTATATGGATACGCACCCGCTACATGACTACGAGCCTCAGCGTAAGCTGGGAACGTCGTGGCAAGGGACGTCGAGAGTCGGCCCATGTCGTTCCTTGTTCATGGTTGATCATGTGCAAAACGTAGCTCTGTCGTCACTTGCCTGGTTTGCGAAACTCCACCATAGCAACCTCGTGACTAAGGTCGCTTTCTACTGTGTCGCAGACGACATGTATGTCATATATGAATACGAGGGTAAAAGTCTGTCTGATGTTTATCCCCTGCCGGCCCAAGAGGCCAGCAGCATATTATTTCAGGTATGCGGAACGGCTTTACTGCAGCACCGATTAGAATGCACGTCTCACTTACTTGATATAAGATTGTACAGACAATATACTATCTTGTCCGATCCGGAATAGCGTTCCGCATGAGAGAAGTGCGCGTGACAGCCGATGGCCGAGCCAAATTGAGTCAGTTCCTCTCCAACAACCAAATTCGAATATCTATCTAACCGAGAAGCAGTACTTGACTGGAGCGTGGAGACGTACATGGAGCCTTTGTTACGTGCCGCGAATCTGGGCTGTGTGGCCGACGAGTTTGCCACCTTTGCGTCTCAATTACATCTCGAGTCTGCACCACTAGTGACCGCCGTAGTGAGAGATTTACAACGCGACGCTTATGTACCTGTATAGGCCGCGGGACAATGACCTTGATATAGAAAGACTGGTCTCGCTTGCTGTATTTAGTACGTGTATACTCATAGGCGTGTGTTGACGCTCTAACGCTCCGAGCACCGGTGCCAACAAACTGACTGCTTCCAGCTTCCCGACGGATCCAAAGCAAGTTGGCGGTAATGGCTCAGCCAGAAGTACTCATTCCTTCTACCAGTTACTTTATATAACGCCTTCCACCGTAATGGGTCATGCCCGGCTGGCATTGTCACCATATTTTCCCGATCTGCGCGCTGCATGATGGGCCAGCCTACAAGAATCGCATCACCGCCATACAACGGGCGAGTCGTCAAAACTCCGTGGTCCAACCAGGTTATCATAATGAACGTGCTGTATTCTTTCAAAGGATCACGATCCGTCTTTCACGGTGTCCGAGCGATCAATACAGACTTGCAATGGGATTGGCCGGACATTGTCAATCTCCTTTGGATAGTTGAGCAGGAAAACGATGATGATCTCAAGCTGGCACCGGAATGGGAGCAGCCATCACGTAGCGTGACAACGAACTTCCCCGCGACATCGAGCTTGTCATCGGCGAACACCAGTCCGCTGCTGGGAACACATACTTGGCAGTGAAATGGCGGGACTACGACTGCCCTACATGGGAGCTTGAAGAGGATGTCATGGCACGGGAATGCTGGAAGCACAGGCAGGATTGGGACAAGCTGACATGCAGCACGGTTGAGGCGGAATGGGGCCATCCCATTAATTCCGCGTAAATCTACCAACCGACAGAACCGCATCCTGGCAATTTTCCGCTCTTAGCACTGTATTATACTGCACTGTATTGTACCTCAGGAAATATAATGTATGAGGTCGACTGTGCAATTCGCGCTGACTATTTGTTGACTATGGCCAGCGTGCTGCATTTGCGTTTAGTCCCCATCACTGGTCAAATCCTGGCGATAGCTGACCGTCACAAAAGTGCTTTTCATCGGTTGTCTTTTGAACTAACCTCTGACGTGCAAAGCATAGCTGAGATATTGCAGTATAAAGAAGTAAACTCCCTCCCCACGTGCCGACGAAGGGGTCCAACATCAGGGAGTCAGCTCTTCAAGAAAGACGTTTTCATTATTACATAGCAATGCAAATCCGAATGCCTCGCACAATCTATGTTCTTCTAAGCGCCTTAGGCGTCTCCTGTGCACACATGCAGATGAGTTGGCCACCGGCCCTCCGCTCCAAATTCAATCCCCACACGACCGACATCGACTATGACATGACAGCACCTCTTCATGCCGATGGAAGCGACTTTCCTTGCAAGGGCTATCACTCGCTACTCGATACGCAACAGGGCGCAGCAGTGGTGAGCTGGCAGCCGGGGTGGACGTACAACTTCAGCCTTGCCGGCACAGCTACCCACGGCGGAGGAAGCTGCCAGGCGTCACTGTCCTTTGACGCAGGCCATACATGGAAGGTTCTGCACTCACATGTCGGCAATTGCCCTCTGTCCCCTACATGGGAGTTTATCTTGCCTGGCGATACACCAGCTGGCAGCGCTCTGTTTGCGTGGTCGTGGTTTAATAAGTTCGGGAATCGGGAAATGTATATGAACTGCGCTCATGTCGATTGATGGCGTGAGCGACCCTGCCACAGCTGCGGGAGATTATATGGAACAACGACCCATCATGCTGGCTGCCAATGTGGGCAACGGTTGTGAAACGGTCGAGGGTTATGACCTTGCATTCCCGCATCCAGGGCCCGCCGTCTCATCCGCCTCGGGAAATACGGCAGGCCCCGTCGGTCATTGCAGCGCAGCCTAGCACGACTTCCGGTTCAGCAGCGAAGATTGCGTGCAGGCAGCTGCTTTATATTCGTCCCGCTGTGAAGAACTGCGAGCGGCGGTCCCACCCGTCTGCAGGGCGGCTGTCATGTATGCCCGCACGGATATAGCCCAACGTTGGCGACCGAACGATTTCTAGTCACAATCCACGGGCGCAGAAAATAGTAAGATAAAGTTTCAAGGTTTGATTTCAGTCAGCTGATAGGAGCAGCGGATTGACAAGCATGGCGGTGCGCACCGCCGAACGTCGCGACAAAGGTCACCGTCGCAGGAGGACGAAAGGGACCCTGCATTTTCTCGTTCTTTCCACATTTTATTGCACCAAAGCTTTACATAGATATTAATGAAGAATACAAATGAAAATATATAGATAATACTGCAGCTTGATCTGTATTGAACCCTACAAGGGACAATGATCAGTGGCCATGAAAGGATGTCGTCGTGGACGCAGTGTCACTTTGACTATGTCTACCCGGCGAAACAGGACCAGGCATTGCATTGCCTGAAACCAGAGTTCGCTGCGCGAAGTGCTCGGGCGGAGTCGATTCAACTGAATTTTTGAGCTTTTCAGTGCTCTCCGAGCCTTCGGGCGCAGGGCGAGCTTCCGAAGATGTAGATGCCCCTTCTTCGGCAGCCATCAAAGCGCCCCGGCAAAGCTGTCGATTCCATGCACAGTTTCCACATTGAGGAAACAGCTCGTCGTCCACCATGATGCATGTCTCAAACGGACCAGAATTTTCCATCTTGCAACACACACAGGATTGATGCATGACGGCTCCGCAGGCTTGTATCCTGCACGCAACAGTTTTGACACCTTCCTTGTCGGAAGGGTCCCAGATAGCGTTCAGCTGACGCTGGTCGAAGCCATGCCCCCGACGTAACTTGACGCTGCGCTGAACTGGAGCGTGTAAAATGGCGTCAACGCGCTTGTTGCCCCATGGACCAGCTTGCTCGAGCACTGCTATGAGTTGGTTGTCGGCATCGATGATCTGGAACGCCACCTTTTCTCGTTCGGTGCTATGGTCTTGGCGAGCGGTCCCTCCGCGCTCTGCAAACTGCGATGCAGATGCCTCGCAAGGGCTGATCTCGGAAGTCTCTTCTCTCTGTTGGCTCCGGAGGGAAGGCGCCGTATTTGTCTGAGGACATTCTGCCTTTGGTATGCTCGGCGCGTGGTCTGAATTGTCAAAATGATGTCTCTTGGCAGGAGGCTGTTCCCCATCGCTCAAAGCACGTCGCTTGAGGCGATCGTCGAGCCATGGATCACTAAATCTCGGGGCCTTCTAGGGAGACGCGTCAGTTTCAGCGTGCCGAACGAGTGGAAGGGATCTTACTCCGCGGTCCTGGCCCGGCTCAGCGCTTGCACGCTCAGAATGCGGAGGGGTGGTTTCTTTCTCTTCGCTGTGGAGCATGTCATATGGGAAATAAGGCTTCAACTTCCCGGTAGCAATTTTCTGTAGAGATCGTTTGACGTAGGAGGGGTGTATAGTGGTCGTCAGTAGGTCTGTTCCCGTTTGCAAAACGCAAGCCACTTCGTTCTGGTATGCGTTTTCGAAGTCGCGGAGGCCATTTTGTCTGAGCGCCTTAATTTCGCTGGCGTATTGGACGATTTCGTCCTCGGTGGTGTTCTCGTCGCCTGGCTGCGGCTGCGACCGTGGCTGGTACAGGCGCGCCATGCAGCGATCTAAGTGTGCAGTTAGCTCGGTGAGCCTCTGCGTGTATCTGTGCTGCGGAGACAGGATCTTGTTAAAATCGTTGATGGATTGCACAATATGGCCTACTACCCGCTCCAGGATCTGCGCCGCGGGCGTCGTGTCAATCGGTGCAGCCATAGCTGTGGCTACTGTGGCTGAAAGGCGAGGGAGTCGCTTTCGAAGCTGATGAGCATTTGCAAGTCCAGCGCACCATGGCTCAGGTCAAACTGAACTGCACTGGATATGCTTGCGTTTATATTGTGAAAGCGATCGCTTGTTTGCTGCTGTTGGACATTGCCACCTGTCGTTCCAAAGCAACCAGTAGGCTGTCTAGCTCTGTCCACCTTTGGTCGACTTCTGGACCAACATCCAGTACACACCTCGTCGGCAGTTGGCACTAGCGGACAAGCAAAGCCTCTCCCTAGCCAACGCCGGCATGTTCACCAATAGTTCTCGTCCACTTTCATCTTGAACGCGCCACCTGGCCCCTGTCCCTGCCCACTGCAATTTTTTCTGTTTGTCCATTTTTTCGAGGTTTCCGTGCCTCTCTTCAAAGAAATGTAAAGCCACATACGGGAACGACGATGCTTACAATGCTCTGTAACAAGGAGATAGTCGCCTATCACCTGCATTACGCGACCTAGCCTATCCTTGGCGGACTGCCTCCCTAATACAGTTGGATGCAAGAATAACGTGACGCAATCCGAACTTAGGAACGATAACTCGACTGGGATACCTATATGAGCCGGTTGGGACGTGAACAGTAGCAAGATCGCGACACTAAGAATCGACCCGTAGTCCTGTGTGAAGATCTTCGTTGAACATATATTAATACTTGACCTCATTATCGGTGTCCTCTCGTACACGGTTTTTTAAATTTAAATGAACGGATACAGGCGCTGGTGGGGGCCTCGGCCGCTGTATTTCAGTGGGCGGTGGAAGTCAGTTTGCTTGAGGATACGATAATGTACAGCCACCGGGCGTAATAAGCAAAGTAAAGGTAAAGTAAAGTGTGAATGTGTTGCTACTATGTGAGCCATCCGCCAGTGGAAAGGTGTATCGCGTTTTCCGGCCTGCGCTAGCCTACCAGAAGTGCAAGAGTATCGCAATCGTGCAGTGTCAGCGTGGCATAGCAGGCATTTAGTTGGCCGGTTTCTGTAACCTAGAACGGTAGCGACGCCGTCGTCTTTTTCGCTTGGACATGTGAGGGCCGCTGAAGAGAGACTTGGGGCCTGGGAGTACTGGGGAAACCACATTTTGAACTTGGTCTTGTCCGTCTCGAGAAGCTGGAGCAGGGGGCGAGTTGTTGGGGCTGTGATGAAGGAGTTCAGGCCTGCAGTGGCCGCCCTCGCCCGTCTGCACACGACGGCAAATGGTTTGGCGGGCCAGCTTTTGTAGCCTAAAACGGTAGCTACGCCGTAGTCTCCCCCGTCTGGGCATGTGAGGGTCATTGCACAGTGTTTTGGTGACGGGGAGGAGTGGGGGCATCACATCTTGACCTTGGTCTTGTCCGTCTCGAGGAGCCGGATTGCGAGTACGCTCGTGATGCTCATGGGGGTCTCGGCGCGCGCTATTGGGGCTGTAACGAACAAATTCGCTGTGGCCGCCCTCGCCTGTCTGCGCATGATTGCCGATGACGTTGTGCCGGGCACCGGCATCGACTCCGGATTCGATCTTTTCGACATATTGGCAGGGCTGGATGGGCCGTCCGTCAGAGCTGCTAGTGGCAGCAGCTCGTCGCCTGCGGTCAGCCTCTGCGTACGCTAGCGTGATGGAGGGATCACCAATTTCCGCGGCATAGTCGTTGGGGCTGATTAAGTCGCTTGGATGGAGATCGACGCCGCATCGACGCTGGAGTCTCGAATGTCAGAAGAAACTCCGACAATGTTGATTTGTGTGCCTTTGCTTACTTGAAGTGGAAGCTCAAGACCCGAGCCGCTCCCCACGCTGCACGTGGCTGTCTCGGCATCCTTGCCGGTCCACTGGGCGACTTCGCTCTGCGAGGACCACGACTGACTTGACTTCAAGAAGTATGCTAGCTGTGACATGATTGAAGCCGCCGACGTCGAGATCCACACCGCAGCATGATCCGGTAGCACGGCTGTGTTCTGGTGAGAAATACTCCCAACACCTCCTGGCGCCGAAGTGCCACGGTGCTCAACTGGTCCCGCGGCCTCCGGTCCACAAGCTGGCTGATGTCTTTGCGCGGGGCTTAGGATATCTGCTGGGGGTTTCTTAGGCAGGCTAGTTGATGACCCTGCGTGGTGTTTTTCGGCAGGCGTGTAAGCGGTCAACGGGTGAAGCCTACGGCTACCCTCAGATCGCGCACAGGGTATGCTCGTGTGCGGTTGAGGAGTGAGACCTAGTCTGCAGTTCTGTAGAATCTCAGCGGGAAAGGTCTTGCCCGCGTCCCAGATGTCGAGCAGTTTCCTGATTTTTTCCTGCGTAGTGGATAGAATGTCAGTATCTCGTCTGCGAATCAAGCACGGGGTTGCTTCTCAGCCCATCACAACCGGACCATGTCGCACAGCAAGAGGTGAACACAGCAGTGCCGGACGTGTTGTAGGCGAGGTAATAGCAATAGAGGCAATGTGTGCGTACCTTTTGGTCGTCAGGAGCGCATTCGTTCATAGCACGCATCAATCCTGGCAGAAGCTGCGTTACGCGATGCACAGCAGCAACATAGGTACTCTTCCCTATCACCTCCGTCGCTCCCATCGTTGCTCTCATCGTCATGGTATGCCACAGCTACGTCTTTGTTCTTGATACCGTCGTGAATAAGCTTCGAAATCCATGTCATGACCTGTCCGTCTCCTCTTTGAGTCGGATGGACGCCTCACGCTGCTGCCGCGACTGTATACCCTGTCTGTTGAGGATCGACCCGCAAAATACTTCGGCCTCGAAAATACAGTTTCGAGGGTTCTCAGAAAAGTGCCACATGCTATCCGAGATCGAGTCCTCATACCTGTCTCAGCTTAGCCTAAGTTACTCAGCGCTGGATGGTGGGGGGATTCAAGGGCCGACTTACAAGGCGCGGATCTTGCGTGCTTGCTCATAATAGAGAGCAGGTCATGATCCCACGTGTGTTGAATTCAGCTCGCACCCGTCCCATTAGCTGCTCCCACACCGACGGGCCGTCCGTTGGGATTGCCCTGTGGATGTCCTCGCTCCAAATCCTTTTCTCTTCGATATCGCGATAGACTCGACCGAGAATCTTTTCGGAACGATATTGCCGGGGCTTGGTGCTTCCCATATCGTTTCCGTCGTCCTCGTTGTCCTCATCTAGTATGTGACTGATTTGACCAAGCTCGTAGACATGAACTGGGGGAGCGGGCGCGAGACTTCATCAACGTTAGACATTGCATCTGGAGATGGATCTCATGGTGAAGAAGTACGGTGTCGTGCTTACAAGTTCGGCCGCGAGCGTGGCGCTCGAGGCATATGTTGCCAGTCAACCGCAATACCAGTCTCGGAATGGTCAACCGCAGTGAAGTGCATCTCGGCAGCTTGATGCAATCGCCATCCTTCACCCCTTTCACTTGAACGTCTGCAAGAATCTGGTGCCTGATTGCTATGAGCCCAGGATATCTGACTTCATAAAGTCGATGAAGAAGTTCGCAATATCGTGACGGGTGACGGGCCTGTCAAGGGATGGAGGCGTAACGCGTGTGTAATCGGCGGGCTCAAACGTCGTTCGCGGATGAGCTTGGGGGTCCCAGATGGCATTGTACAAGTCTCCAGCGAGATCGCCTCCACTCAACTGGCTTGGTAGATCACGGGAACCTTTCTGGCTAAAGTCGATGCAGTTTCTCAGCTTCCTCAAAGGATGAGCCGCAGGAGGTGCCACCATTCTGGGAACCTGAAAGTCGCCTGGGTGCAGTGCTCGGACCTCGTGACAATATAGGACCATCCACAAAAGTGGCATCCAGCCGCTCGCAGCTCTTACCCCGTGTTTCGTCGTAGGTAATATACACCTCACCCTCCTCGAGAAACCCCGTCTCATCAACGACACCAAAAAGGGTCACGCCCTTTTGGACTGGGATCCGAGCCTTGTACTTGAGCAGCCGCAGTTCGCGCAGCACAACATGCTCGACAACCGATTTGAGGAATGCATCGCGGCGGTAAAATATACTCATCTTGTCTAGTTGCTTGATAAAGGACGTCAAATTAATAGCGCCGCCGATGTCTTGATATCGCAAGAAGGTGCTAGTATTGAGTGCCGTGGCGGTGACAGTACGTAGGAGGTCCAATGCGTCGTTTGGAGTGCCATAAGCCACTCGTCGCTAGTTCCCATGTCTGCATTTCTCGTGGTCACAAATCAAGGCACCACTGTTATGCTCGATAAACAACCCCAAAGGCGTGAGGTACTCAAGAAGGTCATGGTGGCTCATAATGATGATATTTCACGCCGAAGATGCGCAACGGTTGGTTGTAGTGGCAGAACGGCAAATCGTAGCTATTGTTACTTGAATTTACGTTACCATGGCTCTGGCCCCTTTCTACTAGGTGAATTGATAGGGCGCACATGCACTGACAAAAAGCGTGTGATCATTGAGGATCCTAGATTTGGCTCAAAAAGGCAAGACCCCAGTAGGCGGGTGGGGTTCTGGTCATCACTAACTTTTTGGACGATTTTCCCGGGGCGTTGGTGCAGTAGGGTTTGAAGGCTAAAGGCTAAGTAGTAAAGAGGGTTAGTGTGAGGGTTTGGAAAAATTCATTCAATCTATCTAACGATCTTATTACAAAGAGGAAGAATTAATTAACTCGAGGAGAGATCCCCTGGATCTCTCCTGAAATATCGTCGGCGCACCGACCATGGCGTTGGTTGAGTAGGCAAACCGTTGGACATGGGTATCGCGCAGCGCGGTCGCTGTCCATCTCATCGTGGCGACGCAACGAGGGCTTTAGCCCGAGGTCTCCTTCAGGGTCTCACCCGTGACACTGATCGGGACGCGTGGGGCGCGCTGGTCGCGTGGTGGGTAAGTGTCACGCAGGGCAGTTACTAGTCATAGGAATAATGTGTGTTGATTGGAGAGGGCTATTCGTGGGTGCCAGGACACTCAGGGGGGGCCGCCCACAAAAGGCAGGAAAATGCGTACTAAATACATCCCTTTATGGGCTAAGACCCGTTCTAGAGTCTGACCCAGTCCACCGGCTTGACACTCTGCAATGCCTAGCAGTAATATACAAACCATCTAGATTTACGTTGAGGCTGTTGAAGGTCATGTGCGGTTCCGTCTCAGCCCCATATAGCCTTGCGTCCACATGCAGTATGCTCATCGGACCAACGATGCACTCAATATCATCTCGTGCTGTAGCCAGAGGTCAGCGCGGCAGATCACACGAAAATGGCATGGTGCGATCGCGATCCACAAAGCTCCGCAGGACAAGCTGAGTGTCGCGGAATTATGATCTTCCCATTTGTGGGCGTGTTTGTGTCACTATTTCTCAGCGCCTTCGCATCCACATTAGTTTCGGAACTGCTAGCTCCCGTCTGCCCAGCTTTCAGGCAATGAGTACTTAGGTTAGGATGAAAGCGTCTCGCAGACTCTTCAATTCGCTTCCTCAGCTTGCCGTACTTGACGGCCATGACCCGAACAGAAGAATGGCATTGAATGCTACAGAACTCGCCAAATATCGTGCGGCCTGCAGTGAATGCCACCGAAGGAAGCAGAAGGTAAGTAAATCCCGCCAGAGCTGAATGCGGGATGATTGGGTCTGATCCACAATGCTGCCTGGGCATTGCTTCGTTTCTCTGCGCTGTCGCAATGATCCGCCAATGAATTACGGTAACTAATCTCTCAGTGCAATCGCGAATGGCCGTGCCATCACTGTCACAAACGCAAAATACCCGATCAGTGCCGATTCAGCGTCACACGCAAACGAAGCCACAGCGCAATGTGTCCCACAACATGCAAAAAGAGCCAAGCAAGCGATGGTGACGACGCGGCCGACGAGACTGCCTCCATGCCAAATGCAATGGGGCCGAACTCTGGTTACGTGGGCGACACTAGCCCGGGATTCGAAAACAGCGTATGCACATGCAGTCATGCTATCTGCATTCTTCAGGGCTAGCGATCGAATTCTGATTCTATTGGCAGGTGAATGCTCTAGGCGATGCGCAGTACCGGGCCAGTGTCAAATCTTGCGCTGCGTTGCAGCGTGCGCTAGAGCTCATTATTTGTCGGCAATGGGCAGGTCAGCACTCAGGATCGTTGCGCAATCTCTAAAAACTCCCTGACTTGGCAACCACAGATATACTTATTCGGAGCTTTTTTAGCAATACTAACTACACCTTTTATAACGTTTACCCGCTTTCCTTTCTAGACGAGTATCAAGAATGATGGGATAGCGTGGCCCAAAGCCAGCCTATTGGACTTCCTTGGACATGTCTCTTCCTCACACTGTGCGCCTGTGCTGTTCAAGATGCAGACCCCACGCTAAAGGAAGCCATTGAACTGGATACACAGGAGAATGTCTTTACACTCTCAGAAAGATATCATAACCTCGCTCGAGAAGTTTGGAGTATCATCCCCCCAGGCTATTACCACATGTACACCTGCCAGTGGCTACTTCACTCGGCCTACTGGTTTGTTTCTCGGGGTAAATATCTTGAAAGCTGGCATGTACTCAGCGCTGCGGCTCGCGAGGCATGGGACCTCGGTAAGGAGCAAACCTCAACACGTCCCTGCGTTTTCCATATTAGCTAACATGAAGCTTCCGCGGAGGGCTCCACCGACAATCTGCCTTTGAGGGGTTGCCGGAATTCGACCGCGAAATGCGCAGGAGAACTTGGTGTATCATCCAAAGTCTAGATTGGTTAGTATCGCTGCATTGAAGGCTTGAGTTCCGCATCGCTCATACAATCCAGGCAGATATCCTCCCACCTCTCCCGACAAACAGTCATCAACTGGTCGGAGGTTGATGTTGCATTCCCAGTTCTTACGTTGGAGGGTCTCGATCTATCGCCAATATTGCACCTGAGGCTGCAGTCGGAACTCATGACTGCTCTGGCTTCAGTGTATGTGGGACCGGTGAAGGTTGTGACGCCTAGTCAAGTCCGAAAATACGTGTCCACGATTGAAGACTGGATTCAATCGTTACCCACGGTCTACGGTTTTGAGCATGCAGACACGTCAGTGAATAGGAATCACCCATGGGTTACTTCCAACCGCTTTCATCTTCACCATATCATTCGTTCTATGGTTATCAGCTCGGTTCGACCATTTATGGTGAGGAGACTCACGGCCCCATCTGCGAATGAAATACTGCAGCTTCGTGACAAAGGTGTGGAGTACTGCCTGAAGAGTTTACAGGCAAATGCACAATGGGTCGAGCACATCTCGCATCAAGGTGGCACGCTCCAGTTCCTCATATTCTCCATCGTCAAAGCTGTGTTTCTCCTGCATACGGTTATCATTAAGAATGAGGATCGAACTATTTCGAGAGATGCCGAGATTCACACAGAAATTGATAAAGGGATGAAACTGCTGGCTCGACTGTACCACACTTCGCCAGCAGCGAAAAAGGCCCACGATATGCTAAGCGCCAAAGTCACCCGGCAAGTTTTGCGTCCTGGCATATCTTATCAACGGACTGAAGACACAAAGGAATCATCGTGCAACACCCCAGATCGGATGACACTGCCACAGTACTCGCGATCTGTGGCGCCGCGAGAAACTTGATTCAGCTTCTGTTTTTCCGCGTCTCAGCAAAATTGTTGCCAAGTTGCGGTTGTACCGCCGCGCGTTACTCGTCTTCCCAGTCACCTACTTTTCACACCGTGCCAAGCATAATTTCATTCTCGCTTTTTGGCGTTGATATGTGGACACCATTGCATACTCTGGCGCATCCATTTCTAGCGATTGGCTCTAGCTAGTGGCTTCTGGCCACTTCTCGCGCCACCTTCGTACCCGCGTCATGGTCGTCCATTCTATTCCTATCACCTGGTGTTTCCCTCTTCGTTGACCCGATGGCGGGCCTCTAGGTCAATTGCCAGTTTTCTGCCTGTCTATTTTCTATTAGTTCCATAATTCGGCCTTCGCATTCACCCGTTTGTTCTTTTATGATGATAGGGTAGTAGCACTGAACCGCCAGAGATGACTTTTTTCTGAAGAAAAGAATATCTGCACGGTATGTATCAATTTAATACATACCTATAAAATCGCAGCAACGAGGACCATGCCCAGCAATCTTCTCGACGCAATCGACAGGCAAGAGAGGATCTAGGAGGCTTATCCCGGCCAAGGTTGCACACCACTCAACTCAATCCACTGCAAAGCCTAGTTACGTTGAGTTGACCTAGTCAACCGCGAGCCTCAGTGGCGTTGATCAACTGGGCACCGAATTGAGTTGAGTGGATATAAATTGACGTTGATTTACATATGGCCTCATTTCTTTTCTTGTATGTTTGCACGGTTCCGTCCTTGCTCGGCGTGACGAACTGCATCTTAGACTTGATGGTTGGCATTATTAAATGAAGCGTGGACGCGAGAATCGCGTCCAGATGGTGTTCGAGCACCAAACCATGCCTGATTTTTAGCGCCATGTGGTGGGGTTCTGTCCCAGCTACATCTGTCAGTTCTCGTACCCTAGATCAACGTTGTCAACTACTCAATCCACGGATTAATGAAATGGGTTGACGTATTATGTAATCGAACATGATATTGATTGAGTTGAGTCAAGACAGACCTGCAAGTCCCGGACCTGACAGCGCCTCCCTCTCCAGCTGTCCTCTTGCTGCTTTCACTGCCCAAATCTGTCATTGAAACATGAGCACTTTTGTACTCTGTGGTACTGGCCTCAAGACTTGCTAGACCGCCAAGCGCGATTCAACTCTTTTCAACTTTCTATCCTGGCTGTCTCTACCGATGTTTGACCAGACCCTGCGGGACGTCAATTATAGTGTTTCGCCGGCCATCGGAAGCCTTGCCATCTTGCGCAGCGTCTCTGAAAACAGTGAGTCAGTATCTTGGTTACAGTACCTGCAAGCTAGCTTCCAACTTCTTACGCACCCGCCAGACTCACCCATTCGATGGCTCGAAAGCGTCGCTATGCAGCAGCCAAAGCCGTGGCCCTGCATCCAAGCCAGCTCTCCACCACTCCTGTCTCGATGGATGAGAGTAGCCAAGGCTCTGTTGCTTCTCCTCGGAAAATGCGAGGTCTTCGTGGCCCGATACTTCCAAAGCCAAAAGATCAACCCAAAATGGATACCGACGGCTTCCGTGAGCGGAAGCGTACCCCGTCGGTTGAAGAATTTTGGGACGGCAGAGGCATAGAGGCGCAAGTCCCAGACAGTGGTGGAGCTCACGATGCTAAATTGAGCTCTGATTTTGCACCAATCACCCCGGACCAGGGCTGGAATGTTGCATCTCCGGTAGACTACCGCTCACATACTGATGGGAAAGTGAGTGAGGTTCTAGGTTTCACGGCCTCTTCTCCGAACAAAGCGGAGGCGGCGTACGGAGATCACGGTGAGCCCTCGTCTAAAGCACTCCCCAGCACTCTTGGACTCTCAGCAGCCACGGCCCGACCAACTGTGCGCCAAATTTCAACGCATCAAGCTGTGCTACCAGCTCGCATTCAACGTTCGTCTGCGCAAAAGCGACCCAGCAGCAGACAGCTGCGAAGCCCCATTTCAATTTCCTATGCCTCAGACACGAAGACTCACCGCATCAGCGGCCGGCGACGGAGGAGAAGAAGAAGCGGCAAAGGCAGGTTAGGGTGTAAGTTGCCCAGCTAGCGATTGTGTTACAGGCGGTAATGACTGACAAGCCGCCTACGGACAGGCAATAGGCGCTGCAAGGAGACTTTTCCTCATATTTGCTATCCTTCGCCGGGTCTGCCAAATCGGTGAAGCCCATGTAGGCGAGCTCTGCCAGAAACTCGATTCGACTCATGCAGGCTGAATCCTAGGCAGCGGATCGCAGGCCGATAGGACAGATGTTTCAATTACAGCAAAGCATCGCAAGCAGGATTTCAAAGATGACAAGTGAGTAGGGTGATAGTCACAAAAGTTTCAATCATGCCATTAGGATGCGACACAGATACTTAAGCAGGCAAGGGGAGGAGTACTCTAAAACAAGGACTCCGTCGACAGCCTTCTGAACTTGTCGCGGCGAACATTTGAACAGCCAAAAAATTTTGACATTTCTCAAGAAAACGAAAATAATATTCTTTTTCTCTACTATAGACACTCTGAGCTTGCTAAATACTGACTAAAGTCGGCTACTTGGTGGATGGGTTGGGCGAAATAGTCTTGTCAGGAAACTTTCTGAAGATATCGGCGACATGGTCGAAGGGGGCGGTCAAAAGACCCATAACTGTCTCAAAGGGAGGCTTCTCGCCAGCACTTGGGTGGCTGCGTGACGGAACAAATGCTTTTGTACGCCCAAAAGAATTGGCCATGGACGTCGATTCGCCATGGACTGCCTCGAGCTCTGCCTCGAGCGCAGGTAGATCGCGCTCTTCCTCCTCCTTGATGTGTTCATCAAGAGACGCCCAGATTCTTTTCAATTGGGTAATATAGTCTTTATCCGAGGGTGACATATTTTGGAATCTTTTCAGCATTTCCTTGACCTAGAATCAGATTAGCATTTATTTTCTCTCGTCAATTGATAGCGGCTTACCTCGTGGTGTTCCTGGCGATCATGGTCGGCCCACCGCTTGCCGCGATCGCCGAGATATTTTTCAAGCGCTGGATAGACAACGAGTTCCTCTCCCACCGAGTGGCGAGCTAACTCCCAGGTGAATTGATTGCCGTATCGCTGCTGATGGTCATGATTGTTGGGGTTGTTGATAACCTCATCGTAGTATTGCTTCAGTTCGCGATGATCATTGATAATGGCGTTGGAAATTGTAGACATGGCTGCCGCGCGATACCCAAGACTCTTGTAAGGTGTATTGTGAATTATGTTTGAAGTACAGTGTCTAGTAGCTTTCTGTAAAAGTGACATGGTAAAAGATCATACTTATTCTTGACAGAAAAGGTTGTCGCCTCCTTCTTATACTATTGGGGGCCTGTCTTCGCAAGGGGCTCTTCTTTCTCGTCCAATGATATTCCACGGATTAACAATACTCTGTCGACTATTCTATTTATTGTTTGTGGGATGCACGTAGCAAACGCGGGAGAAAAAAATCGTTACCTCGGCTTCGAACTCGGAATCAGAGTCTCGTCATGATTGCCGCATGACAGCTGGTAGTGGCGTAGAAGCCAGCAACGCGGGTAAAAAGCTCCGTAATAGCACGCAAACGGAAAAGCAGTCAGAAGAAGCAGACAGATTCTACCTCGAAGACAAATTGCTGTCTGTCGTCTTTTTTTTTCGACGAGATCGAGCAATGACGCAGAACGGATCACCGCTGTGCAAGCACGCAGGCCTAACCCAGGAGGCTGGGAAAACTATCAGTATTGCTGTATTTTGTCTAGCGCAATTCTCCTGCCATACTACTGGCAAGCTATAAACGAACATGAGCCTGGTCGAAATCTCCGCCCTATAGTGGTTCTACGTCCTAGCGAGGGTGTATACGTTTGCTATCTCATCTGTATTACGAGGCGCATTTATGTGCCATGGTTGTTTACAATCTATGTCTAACAGCATGTGTGGCAGTAACTGCGGCCGAATAAAAGCGGGGGTGCGTCATTGCTCGACACTCGGTGTGTTAGCCCATACATAGTTTGAGCGAGCCAATCACATGGCGCGGACGCAGACTCCGAGATAGAAGCGCAAACGTGCAGCAATCGTTTTAGCTATGCGGCTCATTTCATCCGCCACGATCTCTTTCTGCTATATCATCAGAATGATGGAATGCGGGTTGATAAAGGCCAGGTAGCGGTTCTTTTTACCATTGTGACTGGGCACTAGCGCATAATGATCAATCGACTATTGAGTCAGCTATACCTTCTACTCCGGGGCAGCGTCGCTTGGAAACGACGAGTCCAGGCCACAACAAAAGATATACATTGCCCTGATCTTTGCCACTTCCTTCAGCTGCCGGGAGCCAAGTGTTGCAGCACGTTCAGTTGCTAGTCGCTATTCAAGCCACCGTTACTCTACGCCGACCCATCTTCGCAGCACATTATCTAAGCCGTCTGCTCGGCCAGCCGAGCTGCATCCATATTCTGAACATTGCTCATACGCCGCTATTTGACCTATAATGTCAACATCTAGGTTCTTGAATTTTATAGCCTCTGCCAAGCTGCTTTCGTATCGATATCAACTGCTCGAAAATGGATTTGTTGAGATAGACAGCTTATGCGACATGACGGAGGACGATATGCACACCATCGGTATACCGGCAGACCACCGCAAAGTTTTACACTGGATATTTGCAGAAGTGCGTTGCCAGAGGGCTAGCGTTGTTTAAACAGATGCAGGCAAACAAACCTATATTGCGGAGATCTAAATACACAAGCGCGGCGACCAGCTTTTGTCTCGGTAATAGACATCTCTCCTCCGTATCTTCTCAACTTAACAAGGCCGCCTTCTTCCATTGCGTCGGTTTCCAGTACCTTGCAAGCTGGGTTTACAGCGTACCCAAAATCAACGAGTGTTCTACTCCCCTAACTGCCTCGTCAAGGCTCGTGAAGCCCGTTGTCACTGCCCCGCGTATTATCACGTTGGCATCGTCACAGCTCTCAGCCGCTTCGACACAGGCTCCGACTGCTCAACAAGTCTCCGCACCCCGTCGTCCGCGGCCTGGTTTCTCGTCAAAGAGGCATGCGTCCACTATGCAGCGAGTCACAGTCACCGTGCATGCCAGCAGCGCTCTTGGCGCATGCTGCGGTACCATGAAGCCTCCTGTGAGAAACGGCGCACATCACTACGCTATCACCCACCGGACGACCACGCCAAGAATAGCAGGCACTCCACGCCGCGTCCTTCGACGCGGCCAAGACTCTGCCCCTGCCACTCGCAGCACGTAAGAAGAATCCAGCCGCGGGACCGCTCCCATGAGAAGCTCGAACGGAGCTGCCTTGGAGGGAAAACGTCGCATGCCAGCGCTTTTTCCCTTCGCGATTTGCCAGCGGGTGGTTTGAGGTTGGGCGAAAATCGCTTCCGACGTGGATTGTGGAATGTATGCTTCTGAGGTGGCAGCTCCTGCCGTTACGCTATCGGGTATGCAGGACATGAGTCGGACATTAAAACCACCAGAGGTTGCATAGCGCACTGTTGTGTTATGGCGGTGTCGCTGTCCTCAAGCAGTTTTTGCGACGGACTGACTACCGCAGCCATTCCTCTTAAAGCTCCAGCTGCCCATACGATCGAAAATTCATGTCGTCATAATTCCAGCCAAAGTATTTTTTAGAGACCCAGATACTAACTGAACGCGACTAATAATTGCGCGACAGATCACCCCTGCGAATCATCAACGCATCTGCGGATCAAAATGATGCAATTCTGCGAAACCAGCGCCCAAATCGGCCCATCGCGCCTCACTTGGAGGTTTCCAAGCTTGATTAGACATACTTTGGCACTTCAGCCTGGATGCGCATCGCGGGTTGCACCCTGTCCGGCGTGGCGTAACTGTACTTTCTGAGCTATCTTGTCGCGCCCCTCGTGGGCGGAAGCTTCGACAGCGCAGCGCTAGTGTTTGGCTTTCAAGCTCTACCGGCGTAGGTGCAAACGGGCTTCAAGACGCTGATAGCCTTTCCTTTTGCGTATCATTCCATCAGCGGGGTCAAGCAGCTGATCCTCGTGCTGAGCTCGGCGTGGTGCTCCTGCAGAAGCAGATATCTTGCGTGGCAAAGGTGTAATTGCGAGGGCCCGGCATGGTGATGTGTTTCTATCTAGGCCTATGAAATAGGTATTAAAAGTTATTCTGCAGCAGGTAGGCAATAGATACATTTCACATTATTTCTGGCCGTAGTGACACACCATGTAGGCTGATGTCGCCATATTTTAGCAAGTTTTGGCTCGCGCAAGCTCTCCCTACCCTGCAAATCATGGCATTTGCCTGGGCCACGCTTAAGCTACGCAGCAGGCGTTTTAGCCACGGCACGACTTTCGGCCACGACACGACTTTTGGCCACAGCACAACTTTCGGCCATAACATGAGCCATAGCACCATTTTCGTCCATGACACGATTCTCGGTCACAACAAGGTTTTGGCCACAGCCTGACATCGGGAAACGCGGCGCAAAAAGACACCGGCGGATCATGGGCAAAACGGAACAAGTGAACAAATGCACAAGTGACAAGCGGAAAACGACTACGCCTGCCAAGAAATGGGGTGCCGAGCCAGGACCACTGCCCAGAAAGAAGGGCGAAAAGGAGGCAACGAGCAAAAAGTCACGACTGGACAAGCGGAGAGTTGCTCACCCGTCAGGCCTGGAAGAGCCAGAAAGTCATTAACCACCCAAGAGCTGCTCAAGAATTTGTTGGGCAAAAGATCGTTAGCGGTTTATTACATTCGCCAGCGATAGCACTCAGGCATTATATTACTAAGTCACAGAGTATTGCACAAATGCTTGCTCGACAATGGATTCACCATTATTCACAACCGTGGCAATAGCGGTTCTGGGCGGGGAAATAAATAACTAGTGTTTCCCCTTTTGGCAGCCTTCGGCGTTCTCCCGCCTTGTTACGCAACGCAATGCTGGACCTTACGGGACTCGAGTGGTCCAAGACTTCCACAGACTGTAGCAAGCCAGGCATCATGCATCTGGCAACGCACCTTCACAAATTGGACACTAAACGATTTTCAAGGCAATTGCACAGCATCGCTCATCACATTGTGACTGACCTGTGTACTTCATGCAATTGAAGTACGAAGAAAACACGGAGTGATCGTTGCCCGCTTCGCTCTTTTCGACAATATCTAGTGGCCATCGTTAGGCACAATCCATGTCAGAGCTCTTCCATGGTGCGCGGCTGAGCTTAATGCAGGTCATTTATGGGGCGCTGAGCTAGAGCGAGGCTATGCTGTGACAGATTGCAGGTCTGGCTTGAACGAAGCCGGCAGCGTCATGTAAATGTCTGGCCGCTTCATCTATTTTGAGCTCTCGAAACTTTATCACAAGCTACGAGTTGTGTTTTTCTCGCGATTTATACCATGCCATGAAACCTCTCGAGCTGGCTGGCTGGGTTTTCTAGCCCCGCCGGCTGACTTGGTGCCATAAATGTGGTTCAAAAATAATCTTTGAGGACATAATCAGGTAATGTATAAATGCTTCAAGGTCGCAAATTGTAACATGAAGCTGGAACGTGGCTGTGTCATGGCAGACCGCATGTTCGCCTTATGAACGAGGAATCTCGAGTCGTCACCGGCGCTGAATGCCTTTCGTGTTGAAGTGAAGGACCAGCTTTCAGCCATGGCAAGTGACTGCAACAAACAGGAAGGTGTATTATATTAATAATAGTTATGTTTTGGTGTGTACATAGCGTCCCGCCCCCACCATAAAACTTCCCGTTGGCAATTGTAGAGGTTGTGCATCGTCAGGTGAGATGCGGTTTGCTCATGCAGCCTGCATGTCTACCTGGGACGAAGCGGCGCTAAGCTCTCTGGACTAGCTAAGGGCCTACACTTCTTGATATATTCATTCCGATCAATATTGCTCTCTCCTGCTCGCTGTGCTCAGTGCGCTCGCTGCTAAGCACGTCAAGCACACTGATCACAGTGAGCAGTCACGTGACGAAACCTCTCTTTTCTAATCGGACTTATCCTCTAGTTGCGTCACTCACCGCTGGCCACCTTCTCACTAGCCAGGCTGCCTTGCGTTTGTTACACCCGAGTTCCAATTTGATCAAGGCTCACGAACCGTTCGCCATCTGCGTCTAGCAAACAATCTTCCAGCCGTATATGAGACCACTCACGGGTCGACTCCGGGTCTGTGCTTGGTCCAAGTACGTAGTTGAAATTGCAGGATGATATATCGCTGATGGAAGAATTGCTTGAGGATGTATGCGTGTGAGACGTCATATCAAGAAAGGTCGCTGATTCCGCAAAACAAGGGTCAAGACCAGGTCCCATTTCTCCCGCCAGATTCGATGTAGCGTTGGCTTCTAACTTTGGGAGATCCGCGAAGTCGTCATTCGCGTTGTCGAATCCGGTCATTTGGTAGCCTGGTAGCATTGATAAGTTGCTGTAAGCCAATGCGGATGGCGTCCGCTCAGTCCATGCTGTATTGTTCGGAGTCGGCATCGTAAACAGAGTATGAGAATCCTCGAAAAGGTTTTGCACGCCTGACTTTCTGGCAATGAGTGCAGAAATGTAGGCATCTGTCTGTGACCAGGTCCTGCCACGATATCCGTTCGGCGACAAGAGCCAGTACTCAGATGGCCCGTGATCTTCTTCTTCATACATCTCTCCGTTCTTCACTATCTTGTAGGTTATGCGAAGGGATTTTCCAGTTCGCTTTTTGTGTACTTCGCTAGCCATGAGAGCGGATTGATATCGCGCTTCAAGACTACGGTCGGTACGCCGAGACGCTGCAACGTACGCACGCTCTTGGTTCTCCATGTGTAGATTGGCCTGTATTTCAATACTCATTAGCAAAACAAAGTATAGTAAGGTTGAGAAATTTTTACCTTTCGAGTTTCCCTCTCCAACTGTTGTTCTTCACCGCCCTCGTCATCAATGAAGCATCTCTTTCGGTCTTTCGCGCTGATATTCGTTTTCGAATTTTGCATTCTGACGGTTGAGACTTTGATCAAAAAGATAAAATATCGATGCTTGAGAAGGTTTGTGTTTGAGACCTTAATATACGAGGTATAAATTGCTGTTAAGAAAATATTATTCTGCGAACTAATGTGCACTGCAGGTGAAGGGATGCAAATATATATGTGAAGCACGGATAGTAAGGAGTATATAAGTAAACGCATCAAATTCGCAGCGATCCAGAGCGTCTCCAGTTGTTTGACGGGTATTTTCTGATGGGAAAATGACGGAGCTATTGGGAGATACATGACGCATACTCGAAGAATACCATCATTGGAGCAACTGTGCCGGGGTGCTTCGGGCCAAGGAGCACAATCTGCTCACGGTCAACGGCATATACTTGTAAACTCTTGTACTACTCTGAGGTCATCAACCAGCTACCAAGTCACAGAGAACAACAACGCGGGTACAACATCCCGCTGCCTGCTGCGCCGCAGCAAGTGGGTAGTGACAGAGGCGCCACCAAATATGCTATAGTATTATGAAATATGGTCTAACGGGGCATAGTACTTTCAAGATACGACAGAATATTTTTGTAGAGATGGTGGTACTTACTGTCATTTTGCTATATTTAAGTCACGACCTTGTAGGTGGTGAGAGCCAATAGAAAACAGAGCACGGTTCGAGCGACGCGTTATTTTGCTACCCGCCTGCCTGGCTAGAGGAAACTAGCTAGCGATTGAACCCCCGTTAGCCAGACATGTGGTGCACACCGGAGAAACGGTCCGGACATTATGACTGGCTGGAGTGGGCGACAAGTGGTCTAAAACCATGCAACCAAAACTCGAGGGTTTTGCTCGATATTAACTCAGGCCACATCACTCTTCCCCACTGTGTCTCGGACGCCCTATTGCATTTATGTACAGCTGACGCTAGTGCGCCCTGGACGAAAAGTTCCGGCTACGACAGTATTACAGGGGCTTTACACTAGCACAGGAGTGAAGTTTCTTGAGAGCAGGAAAGGGACAGTTCGTAGACAGATAATATAGCGGCACTGGCTTGAATTGCTTAGCAAAACCTGGGCGTGCTGAGTTACGCTACTGCACCGTCGGTACGCCGTGACGTGCTGAACATGTAAGACGCGCCACATCCATTCGGAGCGAAAGTTGTGGTATTGGATCGCCCTTCACGAGGTACAAGAAACTAGATGTCTTTATCCAATGACGATGTCGCTTCCAAGGAAGCTCACCTCAAACAAGTTAAAGGACTATCAATTCGTTAAGTACTTGATGCCAGAGAAAAAAGATGTTGCTGTAGGGTAATTGTGAATTTTTCGTGCCTAGCCGCAGACCCAAGGGGGTTAGGCCAGCCCTGGTGACCCTGCGCGCGTCCATTCTCCAACCTGTATCAGCGACGCGTCGAATCTATGGTCAAAGATTAACTCCTACTACGGGCTCACCGACCGATCGCCGATCTACCGTATGGTTATCGCTCTCCACCCAGCGTCTCAATCTGAAAACTTCCGGTAGAAGTGGTGGAAATGGGAGGACTGCATAAAGGCCGCTGAGAGGGACCTGGACTTATGTTATGAAGGGGGGCAGCAGTCACGGGGGCCGCCGAGCACGTCGACCGGGCGGAGACACCACGTCCTTCCTCACCAACGATGGATGACGGGGTCGACGCCTGGGGCCATGCAACAGATCGGCCACACCGTGGCAAGAGGGGAAGGATGACATGGGCTTTAGAAATCCTTTAGCGTGGTGGGTGGACCGACGACATACTTGGCCTCTTCTTAGCAAACTTGCTCTTAATGTTTCCAGCACGCCAGCTATGAGCGCAGAACCGGAGCGCGTGTTCTCTGACGGCAGTGAGCTCATCACTGACAAGCGCAACGGCTTGGCGATGACATAGTCGAGGCGGAGATGATACAGAAGAAATGGATTACCTCGAAGGTCTTGCGGGGAATGGCTGCCCGAAAGGGGGGTTTTGTACGAATTACCTAATTAGGTATAGTTCGTCAAGTACTTGACGAGTTATCAATCAAGCTGGCTGCTTGGTTAAGTCCGGGTTCAATCGAGCCAAAGATAGGTTCAATCAGCCGAGTTTGGGGCCAGAAATTGAACTTGATTGATTGTTAGCCCCATTGGCAACAACAACTATTGGCGGTTCGACTAGGCAATTGGCATTAGTCTTGTGATTGCACTGGTCAACCTCCAGCGCCACGTTGCTCTTATCGCGCCGTGTACATACGGGCGCAGAGCAGAGGGACAGCTCTGTAGTCAGCACACACACCTCACCTATTACCAATTGTGGCATGCTAGGCCACGAAGTAAAAACTTTTTCGATGCCATAGACTGCGAAAACTGCCGGGAATCGAAGAGCAAGCGCATGACTCCTTTAAAAACAGGATTGTCACGAAGACTTTGGTCCACCGAGAGCTAGGTAGATTGGCACATGATGACGATGGAACAGCCTCCGTGGCGGAAGAAGTGTCCCGCTCTGACCACAGCAATATTTCTGCAAACCTGCTCATGCGGCCGTCTCATGTATATGCCCTGCTCCGGCGTGCCTTTTATTAGTCGCGGACCAAAACGGTTCGCTAGCCCGTAATCAGGACGACAGGAAATTCCAAGACCCTGGAAAGCTGTTAAGGACCAGTCAGCAGCTGCGGCATCCGCCCAGCAAAGAAGGCGCGCCTTCACACCAGCGAGGTGATAGCATTCATGGGGCCCCCGGACGGCTCCGGGGCCGCTGATTGGGTACCATGCCCCTGGCCCGTTACGGTAGATTGGCGGGCAAGTTTCCTGCACTGTTTGCAGCCTAAAAGTTCATCATAGGGTTGGTAAATAGGTGTAGATGACCAGGGTACGGACTTTGAGTCCTCTAAGTGCAGATTGCAGCCTACAGACCATTAAATGTAGGGCGCAGTCACTTGTGTCTTGGTGGCTAGAGCTGCCAGGCATTCTGTTCACAGCAAATGGCGTCACTGAATGTGCTGAATATATCATTGTGGATCTCAAGAGTTTAAGTAGTTTTTCCCCGACCACCAGGACCGGATAAATTGCCATTTTCGCGCCTCTGATCGTGTCAGAAAACCTTGGCATTTCCTGCGCCATGCCTCGCTCCCCGTCGCGAGATCGTTGTCACTTTTGCCGGAGAAAGATAAAGGTTAGGATAGAATTATCATCCGTCTTTCCAGTTCTATCTTCCATATCAAGGGCCCTGCTCACTTGGTCCGAATCTTGAACCGCCCATTCAGTGCGACGGACAAACTCCTTGCCATGCGTGCAAAAAGGCACGAAGTGGATGCGTCTACCACATGCCGCGGCCGAATTCTGGCGACATCACTATACATCCCCCAAAACAACACTACTCGAAGCCAAAGCCGAAAAAGCCGAAAAAGCCGACCGATGCGATTCAAGAAATTGATGGCCGGCGTTGCAAGGTTGAAGAGGAGTCACCTGGCGCAGTAAAAACAATCAAAGTCGCTTCATTGCGAAAGACGCGATACCATTGCAGACAGATGGTGATATCAATATCAACTCAAGAGGTATGAGTTTACTGCCTCGGCGAACGAACCCCGAGGTGCCGAAGACGTGCAGAACGTGCTCGCTAACATGGCCATTTTTCCAAACACCAGATCCGGAGTACCCTGTATTAAGTATCGAATCGTCAACATCCCAGAGAAGTTTCTCTATCAGTGACGCCGATGATATCTATGATAGTACAGCATCGCCACGGTCACCTCCATACGCCTCAAAGCATATGGGCTGGACTGAAGCCCGCGTGTTACGCGCTCTGGACAACATTCTACAGTGGGATTGCGTCGCATTTTGCCTCATCGACGGAGGCAGATTCAAGCGAGATCTGCAGACAAGCTCCACTAAATATTGTTCGTCAGCTCTAGTCGACGCTTTACTTGCGCTGTCCGCTGTTGTCTTTCGACGTGACATTGTTCGCGAAGTTGCCAATCGCGAAACGGAAACTCCAACAGGGGATGTCTTCAGTGCCAACCTCGCTAATGAAGCCATTCAAGCTCTACATCGCGGTCCTTGGCCTCCGGAGGCTATTCCTGATATACAAGCGTTCTGTAGGAAGCGGCTCTCGCTTGTCCATTGTTGGCCCTAAGAATTTTTTTCCCTCGTACCCCTCATCCCTCCCATTGCCGCACGTTTAGGCTCGCTCTCCTCGACGTCCGTTGCTTCCTCCAACCCCCTACTGCCTCACTTCTCATCGACTGATGTTGGTTTTTGGCTCGGCTGCTGCCTTGCTCTGTTGGCGACTTTCTGCTTGCTCTATTCCATGATGTCCAGATCCATCTACCGATGGGCGACCCGTCCCGTATTCTACAATAGGTATCAGGCCCATTTAGGACAACCTGGGCGAAACACTTGTTTAGCTTAGGCCTAGCAGTTCCGACTGGGTTGCTTCAGTCAACAAATAAGGCCGATCTAGAATTGAGGGCAATCTACACCAATGGTATCACGCTTGATCGAGGCTGCCAAGAATATGGGCACTCTCCTCGCCGTAATCTGGCCTGTCTTCAATACTTTCGCGTTTCGTCATCATGCATGCCGCAGTACGCTGTCGCCCGGTAAGGGTTGACCGCCGACCAGCGCCGCGACATCTGCCGCGGTCAGCACCGCCGGCGCTTATCAGAGCGTTTCCAACACATTTTTTGGTCCAAAGGGCAATTGATCAGTAGCTAACCACTGGAAGTCGGCATCGAGTGGTGTCTGCTGGAACAACCACTCGGCCACCTTACCACAGCCTTGTAGTTCTTCCTTGAGTCTCTCCCCGGTAGCACCGATCTTCGCGTCCGGAATGTTCTTGCCAATCACAGCGTCTGGAGGTAATGTCCTTGAGTAGTGGGGCCTGGGACACTGATCCCGCTCCTAACTTGTACTAGGTGCTTTTCATCACGCCAATGTCTGCCCAGCAAGAAAGGGCTTAAGTCTCGCGACTTGGCTGTTATACCCAGCTACCAGCAAGGAGCAATTACTCCTGTACCAGCCCGTAACGGCGCCCGAGGTGACTGATACGGGCCTCGCAGGAGCCGTTCAGCTTGATGGTGGCGTTGTCTGGGATTCCCTCACACACAGAACCAGTCGTTTTCTTCTATATTACAGCCCGTAGACAGTTGCTTCATCAACACACATACTTCAAGCATCGTGTAGGCTGCACCTCGAAAAACTTTTACTATAACTTCTGACAGTGTTGACCTCGTTGTATTAGGAATCACGGGAAAAGCCTTTGTCTCGACTACACTGACGTCATGCATGGCATCGCCTACGGCGCGGACGATGCTGGTAAGACCGGTCAGTGCACGCTTTACGGCAATATCAATGTCTGGTCCAACAAAATATGCGAACACGTTCTTACACACGAATGCCGTTTTCTTGCAGATTCGAATGCGACTCTTTGTGTCGTATGCGCTGTCGCGACGGCCGAGGGACGACCTTGCGTCCAGGTGCTACACGAAGTTGAGTGTGTCTACAACCCACCTTCCTCTGTAGCAGCAGCCATTGCTTGAATTGCGAAAAAGCAAGAATTGAAGCGCAAGTTGAAGCCCCTGATCAATCGGCTAATGGGTGCGATAATCCTAGCCGCGGGCTTCGCCGTGTCGCTGCAACGATGAGCCGTTGCGTCCTCATACTGCGTTGCAGGTCTAGGCTCCTGAAGAAGGCTTCTGTATGCTGAGGGTGGAATACTCCATGGTGTGGAGGATGGGGTGTCTGTCAGGGAACCGCGTCTAATTGAATGCCCCACCTTAATTCCGTGTAAATAGCTTTTTACGAGAGCTTTCCTTATTAAATCTCCTTTCCTCTTTGTGAACAATCACTTCATCCAAGTTGCACTCGACCTTGCTCATGCCCTTGTACCGTCACAGTGTTACAAATGTGACTGTCACTATGGAATGGAGCATCCCGGACAACAATAGGCTATCCAGCAGTGCCAACACAATGCGCATGTGAGGTGCTCCTGTAGTGGTGGCAAAGGACTACAGTACGTTCATGATTTCTGTGGCTTTGACGGCTGTGCTGTTGATATCAACTTTAGACGCTCAAGCATACATCAGATCGTACCGTACAGGCCGTCCGGGGGATCGGTAACGAGGAAGTCGGGCGCTCCGGCTCCACCGATCAGACATGTAATTAATCAATCAATCTGAATCCAGCTCTGGATTCAGACTAATTTACTGAATCAGCACTTAGATTCGAGGATTAATTAATGATTCAACGATTCATTACGTAATGTACAGCCCAAGCATCAGTCTACTATGCCAAGTTTGCGTCGTTTACTGCTGTTTTGATATCATCAGTATCCAGCTCAATACCAACCGGATCTGACCGTAAAAATGGCAGATCAAGAAGACCGCTACCAATTGCTTCAAACACTCTGTGCATTCCAGCATCCTCGGAGACATCCGGGTTCTGTCCCAAGAAACAGTGCGCCTTGCCCCACTGAACACTCTCTCGGCCTCGGCCGACATCGCTGGTATAGAGAAAATACTTAAGGCAAAGTGGTGAAGCGAAGGATACGAGGTTTGTTGCGTAGGCTCAAGCCACCAAGAAAGGGCAGAGGATGCTCCGATTGGCAGAGCGGGCCCTTCGATGAATCGACCGAACTCATCGTGAGTGGATGAGGATTGATAGATCCGTTTCTTGTACGCCTCGTAAGCAGATAAGTCTTCTTCAACTTCAGACTCTTTCTCAGGCTTGGAGCCTTCCCAGAGCGTACGCACAGCTCGGATCGCCGGTTCACTATACTGAGCTTGGTCTTTCCACGCTTCTGTCATATGCGCCATCCGGAGGCTGGGGTGAAGCAGAATGGCAACTGCGTAGAACGGGCTATCATCGGTTCGGGTGTAGTAATCGTCGAATTTGTACCAACTCGTCATAATTCGATCAGTCATGGTGACATTGCCGCGGTACCGCTGCATGGCAGCCTTGTAGTGCGTGACAAAAAAGTTCATGGAGCAAATCACTTCACTCAATGAAGACTTATCCCACTGAGTGTCTTTGGTTACTTCGTAAAACGGCTCTAGAAAAGAGTGTAGCTCCTGCAGCTCCTGCCAGTGCTCGGAAAGAAGATAATCAAGTCCAATATCGCTGTCAGAGTATCTGTCGTCGATAAAACTGTTGACCTCCTTGCGTAGGCTGAGAGCAACATGGATCATACGGTACCATGAGTTCCAGCTTGTCGAATTGTCTTGCGGAATCACACGTCCGGCTGCCTGCACGAAAGCCTGATAACGTTGGATAGTGAATCTCCTGCTGGCGCCAGAGCCAAGCAGCACGCAAGCGGCGCTGGGCATGCCGCCGTTGCAGCACGGCTGGATGCAGCAAGGCCAGGTTGCGATACGCTAGCGCATATTTTGATATGCAGTAGAGAACATAGAGTATGAAGTAGTTTTAGTATAGTCACGAAAAAAAGTTATTTAGGGCGTGTGGGCTCCTGTTTCCCTGCCGACATGTCTGTGTGGCATATCTTGCCCTCGTCGCTCCTGCATGCACGCGTGGCTTACAGTCCGGGCCGCTACTTCTGGTCCAATACGAATCTGCCGCATGATTTACCTGCGCTGTCGTTTGTCAACATCGGAGCTGGCGTAGCCGTGCGTATAAGACTGGCGACACAGAACCTTCCCCCCTGCTCATGACCAGCTCTGACCCGATGTCTCCACCGCAAGGGCGCACCTCTAGCGTGTATTCTGATGCGTTCGATCTCACCACACTGAACGAGACCATCCTTCACGAGCAACGGGAGCAGCAGACACACATTATCACCGCGCTTAAGGGGGCTATGTCAAGAAATTTGCCGTGGGTAATGGCTTGCTGGAGTAGCTTTTCGGCCTGCCGCCCGCTATCTTCGCAACAGCCGGCTTGGCTACAACACGACTTTCAGATACAACACGATTTTCAGCCACGACACGACTTCTGACCACGACAAGGCTTTTGGGTTTAACACGATTTCGGCTACAACACAACTTCTGGCCACGACACGACTTTTGGGCAGCCCGACGGCAAACCGCAATCGGTCCCATCTGTAGCACCCTTCGTTCCAGGTTTTCAACTTTGTTTGTTGAGGGACATGGGCCGTCCGACGATAAAATGCTCCTGCGGCTCCCACTTCTCGCCCAACAGCACGCGTCACTTCCGATTGCCTCATAAACAATGTTGCGGAAAGGTGTTTGTAGGAGAGCAATGGCGTCAACACGAAATCCAGACGAAGCACCCTGGCGAAGATATGCCTCCGCCAGAGAGACCACCCGGTCGGCCGAGGACGCGCCCCCCTGAAGCAATATGCCAACTAGGCTGTGGTCTTATGGTGAAAGCTACAAACCAGCGACATTATAGTTTGAAGCACGAACGATGCGTCGCATGCGATGAAGTCTTCCTGCATACTCACACGGCGGAGCATCGCAAACAGAGTGGGTATACCTCATTTGAGCCAGTTGAGCTACCCTCAACGCCCCAGAGCAACGCATCATTACACCCCGACGACGAGAGTGACGAGAGCGACGAGAGCGACAACGGCGACCACGGCGACCACGGCGACGACCATGACAACGACCCGAGTGGAAAGCGAGGCACTCTGGTGTATGGCGCGTACATCATGGAACACGGTTNCGGGCTATCATCGGTTCGGGTGTAGTAATCGTCGAATTTGTACCAACTCGTCATAATTCGATCAGTCATGGTGACATTGCCGCGGTACCGCTGCATGGCAGCCTTGTAGTGCGTGACAAAAAAGTTCATGGAGCAAATCACTTCACTCAATGAAGACTTATCCCACTGAGTGTCTTTGGTTACTTCGTAAAACGGCTCTAGAAAAGAGTGTAGCTCCTGCAGCTCCTGCCAGTGCTCGGAAAGAAGATAATCAAGTCCAATATCGCTGTCAGAGTATCTGTCGTCGATAAAACTGTTGACCTCCTTGCGTAGGCTGAGAGCAACATGGATCATACGGTACCATGAGTTCCAGCTTGTCGAATTGTCTTGCGGAATCACACGTCCGGCTGCCTGCACGAAAGCCTGATAACGTTGGATAGTGAATCTCCTGCTGGCGCCAGAGCCAAGCAGCACGCAAGCGGCGCTGGGCATGCCGCCGTTGCAGCACGGCTGGATGCAGCAAGGCCAGGTTGCGATACGCTAGCGCATATTTTGATATGCAGTAGAGAACATAGAGTATGAAGTAGTTTTAGTATAGTCACGAAAAAAAGTTATTTAGGGCGTGTGGGCTCCTGTTTCCCTGCCGACATGTCTGTGTGGCATATCTTGCCCTCGTCGCTCCTGCATGCACGCGTGGCTTACAGTCCGGGCCGCTACTTCTGGTCCAATACGAATCTGCCGCATGATTTACCTGCGCTGTCGTTTGTCAACATCGGAGCTGGCGTAGCCGTGCGTATAAGACTGGCGACACAGAACCTTCCCCCCTGCTCATGACCAGCTCTGACCCGATGTCTCCACCGCAAGGGCGCACCTCTAGCGTGTATTCTGATGCGTTCGATCTCACCACACTGAACGAGACCATCCTTCACGAGCAACGGGAGCAGCAGACACACATTATCACCGCGCTTAAGGGGGCTATGTCAAGAAATTTGCCGTGGGTAATGGCTTGCTGGAGTAGCTTTTCGGCCTGCCGCCCGCTATCTTCGCAACAGCCGGCTTGGCTACAACACGACTTTCAGATACAACACGATTTTCAGCCACGACACGACTTCTGACCACGACAAGGCTTTTGGGTTTAACACGATTTCGGCTACAACACAACTTCTGGCCACGACACGACTTTTGGGCAGCCCGACGGCAAACCGCAATCGGTCCCATCTGTAGCACCCTTCGTTCCAGGTTTTCAACTTTGTTTGTTGAGGGACATGGGCCGTCCGACGATAAAATGCTCCTGCGGCTCCCACTTCTCGCCCAACAGCACGCGTCACTTCCGATTGCCTCATAAACAATGTTGCGGAAAGGTGTTTGTAGGAGAGCAATGGCGTCAACACGAAATCCAGACGAAGCACCCTGGCGAAGATATGCCTCCGCCAGAGAGACCACCCGGTCGGCCGAGGACGCGCCCCCCTGAAGCAATATGCCAACTAGGCTGTGGTCTTATGGTGAAAGCTACAAACCAGCGACATTATAGTTTGAAGCACGAACGATGCGTCGCATGCGATGAAGTCTTCCTGCATACTCACACGGCGGAGCATCGCAAACAGAGTGGGTATACCTCATTTGAGCCAGTTGAGCTACCCTCAACGCCCCAGAGCAACGCATCATTACACCCCGACGACGAGAGTGACGAGAGCGACGAGAGCGACAACGGCGACCACGGCGACCACGGCGACGACCATGACAACGACCCGAGTGGAAAGCGAGGCACTCTGGTGTATGGCGCGTACATCATGGAACACGGTTACGGTGACCATTTCTATGTCGAAGAAAGGGAACGAGCTGACATTGCAATCGCCAACCTCTACAAAGAGCAACCTGTCCTGTTTTACCCTCGAACTGAATGGCCGAAGTCCGCCAAGAAAACACCGAATGCTCATGATGCGAGTTTCGTCGACTTATATAACGACTTGGGCAGAATTGGCTGGTTCATCGGGCATTCTGACAAATGGCCGATGCATGTCCTGCATGTACACAGCTTCTTTTATCGACTGCGGGAGAGAGAATGGGCGACTGGAGGCGGTATGCTGGCAATGCTCTGAGTTATAACTCGCGAGTCAGAGTCTGCCTTGTTGATGGCTGGAAATTTGACTATTATTACTTCAAACGGGTCCTCAACATTGGCAAGAAATAATTGCATGGGAGCTAACTTTCAATAAGCCTGCATGAGAAGACAAAGATACAATGATGAGTGAGAAATATTATCGCATTATCAATAATGGCCGGTCACGAAAGCAAAAGTCGTAAGTTCAACAGATACTTGGGCTAGCTAGACTTGGTGATGAAACTGTGGTTGGCAGTGGAGGTTGCCAGCTCAGTGGTGGGCAGAAACAAAGAATTGTGAGTAATTGATTTGATGGTACCGGGTATGCTCATTTAATGCTAACGTCTCTGATAGTCCATTGCTCGTGCCCTATACGTTGAAGCAATCGTGACGATATTGGACGACCCATTCAGCTCGCTGGATCTCGAGACCGCCTCATTGATTCGCCTCCGGCTCTTTGTGGACGGGCACGCCACACCGGATGGAAGGTCATTGGTTATGACTACAAGCATGAGTATGTGAACCGTCATTTAGGGCTCAATTTGTTCCTGAAATAAGGCAAACGTGTATGAGCGGCCAAATACTTGCATTTGATGAGACAAATGTGTGCTTACAATCTGCAGAGCAGCATCTGGTCGACGCCAATACTATCTATCGCGTTCAAGCCAATGGCTTCGTTGTGCAGCTGACGCAGGAACAGGTAGACGCGGAGCTGGAAGAGCTGGCGAGAATTCTGTGGCGTCTGTTGAACCACCTGCAGTCGTGCCGGCCACTGGCGATGACGCTGACAATCAGCGAGAAGTTACATCTAAGAAATACAGCAGTTTCTCGATCTATAAGTATTTTCTGCAACCTGCAGGCATTGTCGCTGTTATTATTTGGCTGGTACTCAATGGCTTCGCCTCGGCCTCCGAAAGAATGCCGAGTAAGTCTAACATGACACTGTATATACATGCCTTTGACGACATTGGGCTTCCAATTCAATGTCTAGTATAAGTGCCGCGCTAATCACGTCGAAGAAATCATGATGATAGAAATTTTCCTTCTGATTAGAGGAGTTCACCAGCAACTCTCTTCCAGACAAGACCGTTTGCGGCTCGGCGATGACGACTGAGCTGACGACACGGGCCACTAGGTTGCTGCGGCTAGGCGGATTGTTCGGTGGTATTGTAGCAGTCAAGCGATCTTGAGATTTTTACGTTCGTTTCTTGTTGAGAACGGCAACCCAGGTCAAACGTTCTATTTTTTTTTTTAACGAAAAAAAAAAACAAACAAGATAATGGCAGTCGTACTCTGGGGGAATGCTGTCAGGTACTCATTAGGCGCTGGAGGCCTTTTGGTGGTGAAGATAAAGAATTGAATCCAGCTGAGAACTTCACACAATTTCGAGCCACACCAGTGGAAAGAGGCTTACTGGTAGCACAGGACAGACGATTAGCGGCGCTTTAGGGGGTGATGTGCGCAAGGCGGAACTTCCGGAGAGGCTGTTGCGGGCAAGTTCTTACTCGTCGACGACAACTACATTAACCTCAAAATCTTGTCCACCTTCATGGGGAAGCTTGGGTGTTTGTATGAGACGGCCACTAACGGCAGGGAAGCTGTCGATGCTTATACGGACAGCCCGGGTCGTTTTGCGGGCATTCTGATGGACATTTCAATGCCGGTCATGGACGGCCTCGAAGCCACAAGGCACATTCGCGCGTTTGAGAGCAGAAACCGTCACGGTGCGGTGGCCATTCTGGCCCTCAAAGGTCTGGCATCGGACAGCGCGCAAAAGGAGGCCGTCGTGAGCGGAGTGGACGTGTTCCTCACCAAGCCGGTGCGGCTCAAGACACTAAGTGAGGCGTTGAAGTCTCGGGGCATCACAGTCCCGTCTCCAGGCGGGCAATTCTAGCTGGGCTTGTGACGTTCGCATATGGCGGCCCTATCGTTGGCAGTAGCTAAGCACGGATTTAGCTGAGACCATTGCTGGGCAGCTTTTGCAACGCGCTACAAGACGATTTCTCGATTTGATGAGACCATAGCAGAGCTGCCAGAAAAGGGGAACACAGTGTTGATCGCGTGGACGCCTGCATACAAGGACAACGCACTCATGAACACAGCCAAGAACTAAGCGCGACTGGCAAGCGGCATAAGTTCCACCCCAGTTGGTCAATTCCCCATTATGCTATCCACAGTCAGGAACATTGAACAGCGAAGATTACAAGCGAGGAAGAATATAGCGGCAACGGTGGACGAATACTCTGGGAAAATGGATGCAGTCCTGCCAGAAAACATACCCAACTACTTTATGACAACCAATCGTGGATGAGCGAAGGGCATTGGTCCAACTCAGGAGAAAATGTCAAGATCAAATAACTCACTTTACCGAATCAAAGCAGCAGCGCTACACATATGCGTTTGTGGACTTGCCATCAGCGTTGCCGGCAGATCGTAACCAGAAGTATTCAAGTATATGGCTTTTGTGACTGGGGGGAATAGCATCAGCCTCTACTCGAACAGTGGCGCTGCTCTCGAACAGTGGCGCTCTCGAACAGTGGCGCTCTACTCGAACAGTGGCGCTACCATGAGTAGCAGCTGACGTGCTGATGGATTCGACAACACACACTCTTGTGCTATGGTTCGTGACTAAGAACAGTGCGTGGATGGTAAAGATTGCATGTTGTCGAAGTCGAGTGATGCCTAGGACTAGTAAAGGCGTGTCCCATAGTTATTATGTTGAAATTAGGCTAGAATTAATGGGCAGTTCAGGTGGCGGACGGAAGTCTGAGAGAGATAAGTTTATAGCAATAAAAGTGGTGGCTGTCAAAATGCGGCCGTCATAAGCGGATGCAAGCTTGTGATTCTGAAGTTTTTTAGCCTTTGAATTATGCGCAGCCATCAATAGGAAAGGCCCAGATGGCATTCCTTAGCTAAATCCAGCCTTTTACTACAGCAGTGGAAGCCTTTGACAAGGGCTTCCACTGGATGCACAGTGCTAATGTTAGTTCTAGCGGATGTTACAGAGGATAATTCTTCAAAGTCTGCCGTTCCACCCTACGGACATGGAGTACCAGGCGGTATACCCTTTTGCCGCCTGGTACTCCATGTTTTACCGAAAAAGGGTTCCTGCAAGCACAATGTAAGAAGCTGCATGAAGTGCGGGGTACACTTGTCTTGCGGTGGGTATGTCGTCATGCACCGCCACCACGGCAGCGCAACGCGCCGTCGCCAAACGTTTCCACTGTAATAGTGACAGGCCTTCCCTTTTCGCTCAATAGTTATTGTCCCGCAAACTTCATCCGACATGATCATGTCACAGCGTTTTGGCTAGCAGATTATGTCCAGACGTCAGCAAGTTCAAACCGCGTGCCAGCGCTGCCGCCAGAAACGAGCAAAGGTGCGTCCTCTCATCCCGCCTAACTTACGCGCAAACAGCCGCCCCGCCCGCCACCAGCTCCTTTTCTGCGAATGTTGTCCTACCATTGCTACTGAGGCCATTTCATAGTCGTATGTATGACGCTGACACTTGATTACCCGCTCAGTGCAACGGAGAACAGCCCTGCAACCGATGCGAGCAACAGGGCGCGGTCTGCGAATACAACCGCTGCGAAAGGGTACCAAAGAGCCAACTGCGCGCTGAGATTGGAAGACTGAGCCAGCGACTGGAGGATGCCAAGTCGCAGCGGGCTCAGGACCAGGGCAGAAGCGCCACGACGAACGATAGCGCCGCGCTGCAGGGCTGGATCGATGGCGTCAAATGGCCTAATTTGGAGAAGGGCCTTTTTGTGCTGCCGGCAGGGGATAGAGCCGCAGCTTCGTCTGATTCGATGCCAGGAGGGACCCCGCTGGAAACTCTATCTAGTCAAACCAAAACGTCCGCTGGCTCTTCGTCCTGCTTTGACCAGCTGCTCTCCTGGCGATCTTGCCATCCTACGTTCCAGCAGCACAACTCGTCGAGATCGTCTTCATCGCTACCCTCATCTCGGGAGCTGTCACTTCCTTTGGCACCACTGGATGCATATGCGACGCTGGCGCAGACGGACAGGTGGACGCAGATAGGGTGGACTTGCGCACACATTCGGCACTTGTTCGACGTCCTTTTCACTTGGGACTGTGTCTCTTTTTGTATTCTGCGCAAAACCGAGTTTCTGCAAGACTATGATGTCGGTTCCTCCCGGTTTTGCTCCTCAGCCTTGGTACACGCATTGTTGGCGCTCTCTACGCGGCTTGTCGACGAGAAAGAGGATGATTCCTACATTTTGCCCTCTGGCTGGCTTGGAAGCAAGTATTTTCTGCGCAAAGCCAAAGCTTTGCTTCGAGAGCAAGGGTCGGGCCAGAGCTTGCCGGACATTCAGTCTCTGGGTATACTGGCCCTCTATCAAATTCGATGTGGTCAAGAGAACGAAGCAAGGGAGCTGGCCGAATTGTGCTCTGCGAGCATCCGCTCATTGTGCCTTAGAGAGTGCGATGTTGGTGAATTTGATGAGCAATATATCAAGGTTCGAGCGACAACCTACTGTGGCGCAATATCGCTCCTTAGGTATGTTTCGGGAAATATGCCGCTGCTAATTCAGGGTAACCTTGACTAATCTACATGCTAGGATGTTTCATCTGACCACTGGGGTGCTGTTCAACGAAGCTGGAAACATTTTGGAAGATTCCTTTACGCTGGACCAACGGCCATGCGATGACGAAGGAGCAAGCACAATGCGTCCAGGTAAGCCGTTGCTACCTTTGGAAAAACTAATAGAAGCTAACGCTGATATTCTTTTCAGACTTTTCTACTGGGATCAACTTCCAGCCTGCAAACCCCCACAATCTCGTCGCCAAACTGTTCCAGCTCACAGAACTGGTGTACAAGGCCATCGTTGCGAATCAAAGACCCGCTACATCGATAAAAGAGAATATCATTGCAACATATCAGAAATGTCTCGGTTGGTACCGCGAGATATTCGAGCTCGTTGGAAACGGCAGCAGCCGGAGTCCATTTATTCTTTTTATTCAGTAAGCCGCCTTTATCTTGACTAAAATGAGCATGCTGACGACGTCGCGTAGCATGTACTACCATTTCTGTATTCTCTGCGCCTTTCGACCATTTGTCGGTTCCGACTTTGTCTCTTCTGAAGTCCAGCCTCACGAGATGTGTGTGCAAGCCGTACAGTCCATCCTTGTCCTTGCCCAGTCCTACGACGATCTCTTTACGCTACGGCGCGTGCCAGCTTTGATTCCGTACTTTGTATGCGCTTCTGGGCTCTTTAGCCTCGCCATCGAAGATAGCAGAGCAGATATGGACTTTGTAAATTTGCGTCCAAGGGCATCAATTAGTCCGCAGAAACCCCATCTATCAAACTTTCAAAGAGCCGACTTCTTTCCTCCCGAGACGACAGTACCGTCAGAGATCAAAGGTTCGATGGTGGCCCAGGCCCGGCTTCTGCTGTCAAGAATGGGCGCAAGTAACCCTGCGGCGGCCATGGCCAAAGAGAAACTCAACGAAAATACAAAAACCTGGCGGCGGTCAGGAGGAGCTGGGTCTCATTGAACGCAAACATCATCGATGCGACGGCTTATTGCACATCCATCTATCCGCTGAAGACTGGTAATCTTCAGCGTACTAACATTTACCCACCACCACCAACCGATGTAAAGCAATCGATCGGAACTAGTGACCGGCGCAGCGTATTTGCAATACCCTGTGTGCGGGAGCTGCTTATTCATCAGCGCAGTTTCTACATAAGGCTTACTGCTGAAGTCTTGAGTTCTGCAAAATCCACATTTATATTGGAGCAACTTGAAAGCTTGCGGTTGAGCACAGATGGGAACAATGCGAAAGGAAAGGGCGGCTGAAAACATACCTGGCCTGAGCATATATGGCACTCAGTTTGGCTCTGACCGTAGGAGACCACTGGCAATCTGACTACAGCAGACCAAAATAACTTGACGTGAATGTTGCGCCAGATGTAAGACAGTTAGAGTGAATACTGAGGCGACAAAGAATAAGTACACTGCTTACAACTTACAACCGCTTTAGATCTCAAACTGCTTCTGTCTTCAAACATTACTTGCGGAGTTCCACGCCGTGAATTTCTGAATATGGGTTCTGATATTAGCTGGTCAAGAAATCCCCACGATGCTGGCAGCTCCTGATTGTCGGCGCATATAGAAAATATCGATGACATTCTTGAACGCTTGCAATTGAACACAAACGTACCGTGCGCAAAAATACGACAGCAACTTAAACTATACTTGGCCTGCGGAGGTTGTAGTAGGTACGCCCATCTGCACCGCTAGCCGACCTTCATGATGATCTCCCTCCTCAGCACGAACGCTTGTCTGCAGCGGCTATAGGCGCGACAAGACGACGGCGAGCAGCGCTCACTATTGGCGAGAGCTCATAGCAAACAGCCGTTCAAGATTAAGGGTCTCAATCAAACGTGCGTAGGAACACGGGGCACTGNCATGTACTACCATTTCTGTATTCTCTGCGCCTTTCGACCATTTGTCGGTTCCGACTTTGTCTCTTCTGAAGTCCAGCCTCACGAGATGTGTGTGCAAGCCGTACAGTCCATCCTTGTCCTTGCCCAGTCCTACGACGATCTCTTTACGCTACGGCGCGTGCCAGCTTTGATTCCGTACTTTGTATGCGCTTCTGGGCTCTTTAGCCTCGCCATCGAAGATAGCAGAGCAGATATGGACTTTGTAAATTTGCGTCCAAGGGCATCAATTAGTCCGCAGAAACCCCATCTATCAAACTTTCAAAGAGCCGACTTCTTTCCTCCCGAGACGACAGTACCGTCAGAGATCAAAGGTTCGATGGTGGCCCAGGCCCGGCTTCTGCTGTCAAGAATGGGCGCAAGTAACCCTGCGGCGGCCATGGCCAAAGAGAAACTCAACGAAAATACAAAAACCTGGCGGCGGTCAGGAGGAGCTGGGTCTCATTGAACGCAAACATCATCGATGCGACGGCTTATTGCACATCCATCTATCCGCTGAAGACTGGTAATCTTCAGCGTACTAACATTTACCCACCACCACCAACCGATGTAAAGCAATCGATCGGAACTAGTGACCGGCGCAGCGTATTTGCAATACCCTGTGTGCGGGAGCTGCTTATTCATCAGCGCAGTTTCTACATAAGGCTTACTGCTGAAGTCTTGAGTTCTGCAAAATCCACATTTATATTGGAGCAACTTGAAAGCTTGCGGTTGAGCACAGATGGGAACAATGCGAAAGGAAAGGGCGGCTGAAAACATACCTGGCCTGAGCATATATGGCACTCAGTTTGGCTCTGACCGTAGGAGACCACTGGCAATCTGACTACAGCAGACCAAAATAACTTGACGTGAATGTTGCGCCAGATGTAAGACAGTTAGAGTGAATACTGAGGCGACAAAGAATAAGTACACTGCTTACAACTTACAACCGCTTTAGATCTCAAACTGCTTCTGTCTTCAAACATTACTTGCGGAGTTCCACGCCGTGAATTTCTGAATATGGGTTCTGATATTAGCTGGTCAAGAAATCCCCACGATGCTGGCAGCTCCTGATTGTCGGCGCATATAGAAAATATCGATGACATTCTTGAACGCTTGCAATTGAACACAAACGTACCGTGCGCAAAAATACGACAGCAACTTAAACTATACTTGGCCTGCGGAGGTTGTAGTAGGTACGCCCATCTGCACCGCTAGCCGACCTTCATGATGATCTCCCTCCTCAGCACGAACGCTTGTCTGCAGCGGCTATAGGCGCGACAAGACGACGGCGAGCAGCGCTCACTATTGGCGAGAGCTCATAGCAAACAGCCGTTCAAGATTAAGGGTCTCAATCAAACGTGCGTAGGAACACGGGGCACTGCCCGGACTCAACAAACAGTTCGTAGGAATGCAACTACGCAAGGATTTGCCAGCTGGCCGATGACGATGTTTTCCGCCCAGGGGCATGCAGAGGCCCATATTTAGAATGTCATGTGCAAACTGATTGGTCTCTTGTATCACACCTTCGATTACTTCGATCATCCCAGTATCACCGCCCCGGCCCCGCCAGTGGAGGCAACAGCGGCCCCGACCACCTGAAGAGCCGCATTTACGGCCGCTACACGGTAACCCCTACCGCTGCGCAGCCTTTAGAACAAAAAACTACTCTATTCTTTGTCAGTTTTAGCACACCAATCGAGCAGTAATACCTTTGCTCCAGTCCAAAAAGCATGAATAATTAGATTTCTTTTGTGCCACAATTTCTAGTTGAATTTACCCACATAGCTTCGAGCATTGGTGGCTTATCTAGGCACTCTTCGAAACATGGGAGCCTAAGAGTTCGATCATGAGAGATGCCACCAGTCACGTTTACAAGCATGGAGAAATGCTCTGCGCATGGCGGTGTAACACAAACTAACGTTCTTTCCTCCGATTTGCAGCTTTCGCCTAATTAAACAAAAACATGCCTCAGAATTGAAACATAACAACTGAGGCTGCAGTCAGAGGCCCTAGAATGAAAAAAACAGTAAACCCATACGATGCAGACTGAAACGCATCACTATGGGCAAGGGAATCATTTGCCAGCCCGACTTGCACAGCGGTCAGGGTAATAGCGATATACATGTTATGCAGTACGACCTGTCGCAGCCACTTATGCAAGGAATAAGAAAATCAAACAAACGGAATCAGAATGGATGGAAAATCAAGAAGACGTGGCTTTAGGAACGCTTCGGTCGGCGGTCAAGACATTTGACAGCCGCGTGCAAGCAACACCCTCTCGCAATGACGCTAGCAACTTGCGTAGAACGCGTGCTTCTAACGCGTGCTGCTCCATACAGATACTAGCACATTTTTTCTTTCGACTCTACTCTACGATATCAAATGCAGTCTGCAAACGTCGTTTGTTAGTATATGAAGTAAAAGCTAGTTTAGTGGAACGCTCACGCTCACAGCAACACAAAATAGCGTAGCTTTATAGTACAATATAGTGAAAATCCAGGCGGTGGTCACTTGTGCAGTGGTAAATTTCAATCATGTTCAATTTTCGTGCTATCTCGAGCCCCTCTTGGCACGCAGAGAAATCTAACTGTTTCTCTGCGAGTTCCTAGCGGACACCACGTGGAGGTGGAAGCTCATCATCCGCCGCGCAAAAGTGATGAACGGAGCTGGCAATCTCCTGTTTTCTCACATCAAAAGGCCTCGAACGCGAAGTGAGTAACCCGTGCAATCTGGAGCCTCGAACGCGAAGTGAGTAGCTCCTGGGCCTCAAACGCGAAGTGAGTAACCCTGAGTGCGGGAGCAAGCTGCCGCACTAAAGAGAAAGGGAAAACAGGACAAACGACGGGCGTGACCGTGGGTATTTGTACTCGGCCTCGTAGCCTACTACCGCCCAACATTGTGGCGTTTGCCGTGCAAAATTTTCACCGTCTAGGCTTTCCTAAGAGGGGACGGCCTCAACTGGACGTCTGGTAGACGTCAAGTGGGCGCTGGCATATCGGCAAACACAAACGTTGCCCAGAAGTAGCCGACACACTGGTAGCATCGCTCCAGTGGGAGATTCCCCTTCTTCAGCAGCCACCAAAGCGCGCCGGCAAAGTTGTCGATTCCACGCACAGTTTCCACACTGAGGGAACAGCTCATCGTCAACCATGGTGCATGTCTCAAACGGACCAGTCTTGCCGATTTCGCAACACACACAAGATTGCTGCATGACGTCTCCGCAGGCTTGGATCATGCATGCAACAATTTTGACACCTTCCTTGTCAGAAGGGTCGCAGATAGCATTCAGCTGGCGCTGGTCGAAGTCATACTCCCGACGTAGCTTGATAGTGCGCTGAATTGGCATGTGTAAGATGGCGTCAACGCGCTGGTTGCCCCACGGGTCGGCTTGCTCGAGCACTGCTATGAGTTGGTTGTCGGCATCGATGATCCAAACAGTGGCGACGACAGCCACGGAGGCGACGCTAGTTCATGCAACCATAGCTCAGGTAGACAAACGTCTCACGGTAGCAGTGCAAGCACCAAAGGACCGCATAGAAGGGGACCAGGCATTAGAAGGCCAGGGGCTGGCAGACCATGAGCTTGGTAGCCATATATATACAGTTGAGAGGGTGGCAGGTCGCATTGTAGTCAGCCCGACAGTAGCATAACAGGCAGCAGTAGCCCAGTCAGCAGTGGTGGGAAAGGTAACGGCGCCAAAAATCAGATATACGCAAGCAATCTACCGGAGATATGTAGAAGCAAGAGACGCTTGGTACGATACGCAGCCGCGTGGCAGTATCAAGACTAACCAGCAGTATCGAAAGGCAATGGGCTGACCCAGCGGTACAACAAGGCGGAGCTTGCTTGGTGCATTGATTGGAAGCAGATGAGTAGACAATGTAAAGCGCAGAAAAGCTCCAGGGACTGGACGAAGGAAGAGATGATGTCGTATCTGGATTGGGACAAGGCAGAAGAAGACCGGGTTGAGCAATGGTCGCAGCTGAGATGGAAGCCAATCCTTTCTCTGAGAGCCGAGTCATGGGTGACATCTGGGAGGCTGCGTGGCACAAGAGGCCCTGTATTTAGGCAAGTAGGCCACTAAAATTTCATCTCTGACCACTGGGAAGGGGGGCGCGGGAAAGCTAGTCAGCAGGGCGCGGAATTCTATATTCGCGCCCGGGCGCGAATGTAGGGGCCGCCTGTACTGGCCAGAAGCTAAAATGTCGTGGCTGTGCGACTCATGACTGGGAGTGCCGTTATCCGACCGTTCGAAAACTCGTGGCCGAGGAAAAGGGTGAGTTTTGCTAAAGAATACCACCACGGCCCAGGAGCTAGGTGTGCGTACATACAGCGAAATGGGTCCTAGACCAGACGCAGATGGTCAATCAGCCGGTCGGCGTATGCAGGAAGCAAAGATGCGTAACACTGCTATATAGATGATATATATAACGAAGCAGAGTAACCCACAGCGCGCGCCGCCAGCGGCACAATATGGTGGTGTGGTGTGGAGGAGGAGGGTGCGCCACCGAGCCTCGTGCTCTGTCTGCATCCTTCTGCGGCGGCGCTAAGTTGCACCAAAAGTGCGTCATCGGAGAAGTTGCTACGATATCGTCCTACGATTTTCTTGCTTTGCGAGCAAACGAGACTTGTGTATGTGTGTGTGTTGTCATTTGATGAACGAACCGGGTTTCGCTAGCCGGTCGGCCTTGTTTTACCCAACGAAGGAACTCTAGCCTACCCTCGTTTATCAGATGATTGGCAATAGAGGCTTCACACAAGTTTGGTCCCGTTGATGGCCCCAAAGCCGAGCTCGGCTCTGTGCCCTGCGCGCGATCAGCGACGATCCCAAAAAGAAGCAGTTACGTCATCTCGTCTAGGGGAGCGGCTTTTCAGTGGGCATCGGATGGGGAACAAGAAGGCCAAGTTACCTCCCCCGGGCCTATTCTCCCCAGCTTGCCCAGGAACATGAAGGATCTAGGTTACCATCTCCATCGCGTTATAGAAGGGTCCCAATCTGCAAGATTGAAACACACGGGCAACGTGAGAAAGCAAAAAAGCAAAGACTCTGGCCCCAACAATCAATATGCTATATAGTGTGGCAGCTATCTGCGTTTGCCAAAAGGGCACCCCCCTCTGCTCAGCATACAGGCAGCTGTTGCTGCTTGGGCTAGTAAGCTCCCACACCCCCATTGAAAAGACAAGAGTGAGAAAAATAATGTTGCGTAGCAGGCTTCAGTCCATGGAAAGAAGAGAAGCACGCATAGATTCCCATAAAGCCGAAAAGGTATCTGTTGCTTCCGCCGCCACCTCGGGCGGCGGAGCCAGTGCGAATGGCCTCAAACAGTGGCTGAAACAGACCTCACGCGGGGTAGTCTCAACACCAATTCAGCCGTACGTTATCCATAGCTAGAAGACTAAGAACAAGCATCAACATCATACCGGAATAACCTCGTTACCCGTCGTGATATCACGCCCGAATAGAAGCCTTGCGCTTCCAACAGTATCAGGATATATCGAACAGCTTCGCCCCAGAAGATTAACGCCTCGTTCTTCCGGTAGCCAGTCCACCACTAAAAAAGAAATACGCCGTTTGCCGCTATGTCGCCGCATGTACGATGTAATAGTGTGTGTGGCTATACAGTCAGTCATGCGGGAAGAGGTAAAGCTGTTGCTCAGGGCAAATGTCCACGAGGAGGTCCTTTCTGGATTCAGGTCGCTGTACCGTTTCACAAATCCCAAACTCCTAGGCCGGCATCTTGAAACGGTGTGATGAGATCTGTGCAGGGCGCATTATCAGCTTGGCCCACGGCGGGTTGCTGGGGAATTGGCATTCCCGACAGGCGGCTAGAGATTAGAGTTAGACGGCAGTTTGAAGAGCAACGGTTTTAAGTGGGCTGAAATATACAACATAGCTCATCACCGCTGACGAAGGTCAGTATAAGCAAGGTAGAGAAGGATGTATAAGTAGGTGGACGAACTGGTATTGTTTGCAGACTACTGTAGGAGGACACCGCTTTTCGGTCTCGATATATTTGGGACACCAGGACTGCACCAGGTGATAGTGGTGCTGGCAACTGAGCGTAATAACTTCGTATAGCATACATTATACGAAGTTATACGANAAGATGCGTAACACTGCTATATAGATGATATATATAACGAAGCAGAGTAACCCACAGCGCGCGCCGCCAGCGGCACAATATGGTGGTGTGGTGTGGAGGAGGAGGGTGCGCCACCGAGCCTCGTGCTCTGTCTGCATCCTTCTGCGGCGGCGCTAAGTTGCACCAAAAGTGCGTCATCGGAGAAGTTGCTACGATATCGTCCTACGATTTTCTTGCTTTGCGAGCAAACGAGACTTGTGTATGTGTGTGTGTTGTCATTTGATGAACGAACCGGGTTTCGCTAGCCGGTCGGCCTTGTTTTACCCAACGAAGGAACTCTAGCCTACCCTCGTTTATCAGATGATTGGCAATAGAGGCTTCACACAAGTTTGGTCCCGTTGATGGCCCCAAAGCCGAGCTCGGCTCTGTGCCCTGCGCGCGATCAGCGACGATCCCAAAAAGAAGCAGTTACGTCATCTCGTCTAGGGGAGCGGCTTTTCAGTGGGCATCGGATGGGGAACAAGAAGGCCAAGTTACCTCCCCCGGGCCTATTCTCCCCAGCTTGCCCAGGAACATGAAGGATCTAGGTTACCATCTCCATCGCGTTATAGAAGGGTCCCAATCTGCAAGATTGAAACACACGGGCAACGTGAGAAAGCAAAAAAGCAAAGACTCTGGCCCCAACAATCAATATGCTATATAGTGTGGCAGCTATCTGCGTTTGCCAAAAGGGCACCCCCCTCTGCTCAGCATACAGGCAGCTGTTGCTGCTTGGGCTAGTAAGCTCCCACACCCCCATTGAAAAGACAAGAGTGAGAAAAATAATGTTGCGTAGCAGGCTTCAGTCCATGGAAAGAAGAGAAGCACGCATAGATTCCCATAAAGCCGAAAAGGTATCTGTTGCTTCCGCCGCCACCTCGGGCGGCGGAGCCAGTGCGAATGGCCTCAAACAGTGGCTGAAACAGACCTCACGCGGGGTAGTCTCAACACCAATTCAGCCGTACGTTATCCATAGCTAGAAGACTAAGAACAAGCATCAACATCATACCGGAATAACCTCGTTACCCGTCGTGATATCACGCCCGAATAGAAGCCTTGCGCTTCCAACAGTATCAGGATATATCGAACAGCTTCGCCCCAGAAGATTAACGCCTCGTTCTTCCGGTAGCCAGTCCACCACTAAAAAAGAAATACGCCGTTTGCCGCTATGTCGCCGCATGTACGATGTAATAGTGTGTGTGGCTATACAGTCAGTCATGCGGGAAGAGGTAAAGCTGTTGCTCAGGGCAAATGTCCACGAGGAGGTCCTTTCTGGATTCAGGTCGCTGTACCGTTTCACAAATCCCAAACTCCTAGGCCGGCATCTTGAAACGGTGTGATGAGATCTGTGCAGGGCGCATTATCAGCTTGGCCCACGGCGGGTTGCTGGGGAATTGGCATTCCCGACAGGCGGCTAGAGATTAGAGTTAGACGGCAGTTTGAAGAGCAACGGTTTTAAGTGGGCTGAAATATACAACATAGCTCATCACCGCTGACGAAGGTCAGTATAAGCAAGGTAGAGAAGGATGTATAAGTAGGTGGACGAACTGGTATTGTTTGCAGACTACTGTAGGAGGACACCGCTTTTCGGTCTCGATATATTTGGGACACCAGGACTGCACCAGGTGATAGTGGTGCTGGCAACTGAGTTCTCTCTGCGAAAACTGTTAGAAGGACAAAGGCAGAGCCTGTTGAGAAAGCCCGCAATGGCGATACACACATAAATGTAATTGCACATGGTGCCGTATGCTGCAGAAGAAGGTGGTGTTGTAGGAGGGATAACGGAGCAGCGCGAGTAGAGGAGTATTGCAGCAGAGATGAGAATGCGGGTTCGAATGCAGATTCGTGCCGCACAGAGTCGCAGTGCTGTAACCAATACTCAATACTCTTCAACATTGAATACACCCATATTGAAACATCAGTGTTGAAAAAGATCAATATTCTCAATACGTATTGAAATATTGACAGGGGTTCTTCAATACCGAATACAGCACTGCAGAGGCGGAGACTGGGTGCCGTAAGACGTTGAAAAGAGGCGGATAATACATAGTATAGTCATTGAACGAACAAGGATGGCCAGGCCGCAAGACTATTGAAGAAAAAAAAAAAGAGAGAGTCGTGGACGAAGAAGAGCCGTGAGGGGACGATGGGCGTGTGCAGCCGCACCAGTAGCGGAGAGATTGCACGGCCACCGTTCAGTGGATTTTATCCGCGCTATAACCCGCGCATCCGGGCCTCAGAGACAGTCAGTCTTGATGCTGGGCTAGATAGAGTAATACTTGCCTACATAATCTTTGTATTTTCATTTTTGCTTTATTAGTTGGGCGTGGTGGTCCGAAGGCGAAAGAGGAGCGAGAACGAGACATGTCTGTCCCTACCAGGGCCACCAGTACGCCGAGTCTTCCAGACCAAGACGGGGTGGTGAACTGGCTAGTCGGTGGTCGACGCACCTCCATCCCTCACCCCTACTAGAATGGTGTAACACACGTCCCCTTACGGTTACCGCTCCTTGCCGTCGCGGCTTCCTTTGTGTGAGAAAGAAACAGACACAGGGCTGGCGCCAAGGACTGAACAACTGTGTGTACATGACGGAGTATGAAAGAGCATTCAGACCTGCTGCAAATTGATTCCTTCAGCTATGATACGCTTTGCCAGTTATGGCAGCCCACCTGTTAGAACGCCGTTCAAATAGATAGCCTCGATAGCCACTTTAGTAACTAAATCAAGCTTCATTACTACACCTCTCCCTGCATCTACTGACAGTGAGGTCGGTGTGTCTGCTAACGAATTTACCGATTGTTGGCGCAGTCAAAGAGTAGAGGCTCGTCACCTGTGACGAGCAGCTAATTTGACCTTACTTTCAGAAGGTCATATCTAGAGGGCCGAAAGGTCTAACACATTTGGCCAGAAAGGCCCCTTTGCAACAGTTAGGATGTGGCAACACAAACTACGCCTTTCGATCCGGCTCAACGCTTCGCACCACATGTTTTACGGTCGTGTAGGGAGGGATGTGTGGGATGGGCTTTGGAGCACTTTGATATGTGGTTCCGAATGAGCTGGTTCAGGTAGGCTCGCGTATCGCTGCAAATTACTCCACCACCCTGACCTTTCACACTCCCTCGGAAGATCTTGGACGAGAACCCATGGCGTGTCACAAGCCACTACGGAGAAGAGAGGGTGCCAATACTTCTTTGCATGTGGCGCGGAAGTGCCCGTGTGCAAAGAATCGGCTTGGGGGGGCGTAATAACTTCGTATAGCATACATTATACGAAGTTATAC